>JANCMC010008574.1:856895-869244 GCA_024363005.1 Charaxes varanes | reverse complement strand
TCAGGTCACGGCAGAGACGAGACAAGCGAAGACAGAGGGCACTACATAACTACCTTTTCTCGAAAAGCTTCATCGTTATTTTGTTGATTTTTCATAATTTGGGATTGCATTATATCAGACAAATAAAATTCCCGAAATATTATGCGATTAAACGTATACAGTTTTAATTGCATAGCTTTTATCGTTTAGATTTTATTCATGTCTAAAAAACCCCAATTTCACCAATGACTCACTGATGATCATCAAAATGTAAAAGTCTTTCTTTATAAGTTAAATTTATGTATGTAAGCTAATAATAGTATAGAACCAACAGAAAATTGCGAATTTTACAAACTCGCAACTTTTATCCCCTAAATCCTCTAACTACGAGATCCTTACTCTATATGTCGTAACCTCGCTGACTTAGTCAAAATAAATGGTTTGGCTATTTTGTTACTACAAGAAATATTGTATAATAGTAATGAAGGAACAGTGAATAAATTTGGCGGAGCTATATTTTTTGACTAAGGTATAGAGTAAGGACGTGTAGAGTAAGAGACGTGGCTCTAAAAGTGATTCGATAACTTACTGACAATGCGAGCCATATCGTCTCGTTGTTGCAACATTGGATCTATTATTAACGAAATCAAATACAATATCGAATAAACATGATATCGAATGACGCAAAAAGCCAAAAAACTAAATGTTAAACTAACAAACACAAAAGGTTAATGACGTATTGTTGTATAATATATGAATACATACCTACTAAATATTTGTAAGTACTTCAATGATTGACTATTTTTTGCATTACAAAAAGCGGTTTATTTAAGAGACTACCAATGTCCATGACCATCGGGACCACCACGAGGCTTGCGGATATTTTGCCAGCCTTGATAGCCAACGGGTACACTCATACACCGAACAAACGCGACAAGGATACTATCACTTGACGTGAAAGCATTGCCGTCACCTCACGCCGATCTTATGTGAGAATGAGGTACTCCTGCCCGGACTCCGCGGCCCAATTCGGATGAAAGACCAAAAATACTGCAAACTAGCTACCACTAATTGGTATGTTTTATGTTATGTTTGAAACGAGCACGTTACGAATTTTAGTCCATCCCTCTACCATTGAGCTAATGAGGATTTAAAAATACCAGTGAAAACAAAGACATTATTTTTTTTCAGACGTAAACTACGCGAGTGTATAATGCAATACTTTTTCTACCAGTATCAAAGCAAAGTTTCCTCACACAAAAGCTTTGCCTCCACCGGAAGTGTCACACCGAGAACTTACAGTGAAAGGAATGAGTTATTGGAATAGTATACGATTTTACACAAAAAAGTTACTGAATTTTATAATGTAAGGTGGATAAATATGATTTTCTTTTTATTATGCAATAAAAATGCATATTCTGTAAGTGTCAGACAACCAAGTATTCTGTAATCCAAAGTAGAATATAAAAAGTACACAATGTGAGACGTAGCAGGAGCTTTGAACTTGTATGCAAATAACCTGTCCTACGCTTTCTCGCTTTTATTTTTGTTGAAATGGAATAAAGTTGGACCTTATACACACCCAATACTTTAAAAAAAAACGTCCGTTCTTGTGAGATATGCATACTTTTATCAACTAATGTAGAATCAGTTATATATGTTTACTGGCTTACGAATTAACTAAGTTGCAGTTACTGTTCTTGTTTTCTCTTCAACTAGATAAACAGACGGTGTTTGGAATAAGTGCAGGAATTTCTCAGTGTGATGAAGGCTATTTTACCATTGCGATATCGAGGTTTTGGCCTTGAATATTGTCAATATTTGTTTATTGGACCAATGTTAATATTATGACGTGGAATTTAAAGTATTTTTTTTTGTATATAGTCTGCATTCGTATATAATTTCATAAGAGTGTCGTCACTCTATTGTCATAAATCTTTCCGGTCGCGGATGTGTGTGGTTTGTGTGTGAGAGTCAGAGTAGTGGTCTGTGGTTTTGTGATATTTGAAGTGAACCGTTAAAGTGAACAAAAGTTCAGTAGTTGTGCAGACAATATTATAAAAGTTGTAGTTATTTTGTTGAATTTGTTACGATTAATCTGATTCTTTCCGAGTTATCTGACTATTTTCACTTACCATGGTTTCCATTAAAATTTCTTCATTTCAATCTTTATCTATTATTAACGGATCATGCAGACGTTGTCTGCCTGAACATTGGCTTATTCTTACATTTCAATATTAAAACATACGCCATCTATTGGTCACGCCCCGCACTTACCGGCCGCGGGTCGCCCGCTCTGGCTCCGTTTTTTAAATCTCTCATATCTTCTATGATATTAATTTTAATGATATGCTGTAAAGGGAAATTTTTATCTGTATAAAATGTACAACATATCAAGCGTATTCAAATGGATGAGGATCAACACGGTATTCTCTAAAATAATCTCGTAACTAGTTCATTATTTTTTGTAATATGTAAAAGATGAAAACGGTTATAAATAGGAGATAGACATATGCCATCCCCTGACTTTCTTATAGATCTTTATAAAATATATAATTCCTTAGACCGTTATTTTAATATATCTCGTAAGGTTTAGCCAGCGCACGTAGTGCAAGCGCACAAAAATACGTTTTTTTTTTTACGAAATCACGTTACAAATCATTCAAATTCTTGTCTTTTATGTACTATAAATATACGTATTATGCAAATAAACTTTCCTCATGAATTACTCCATCTAATGGTGAAATCAGCATGATGATCCGTTCAGTAGTTTTTTCAATTTATCGTTAACAGACAGAGCTGCCTTGGAGTTTATAATGTTTAAGGACAGTAATCTCCCTTTCTTAAACAAAAGCCGACTTAAAATTGGCAGAACTGGACCAAATTAAAGTAGGAAGCACCAGCTTTCAAATAAAAAAAGAATCGTCAAAATCGGTTCATCCAATCGAAAGTTCTGAGGAAACACACATAACAAAAATACAGTCGAATTGAGAACCTCCTTATCAGAAGTCGATTGATTTGAAGTGCCTCAGTGGGGAAATCAATGGAAAACCACACGATCTTGTTAACGACCGTAGTTTTTATGAAAGTCTGTAAAAATATCATTGGCAAATATATGCTGTAAAGCAACTTTAAGCATACCTGTATCTTTAAATATTTCGCGAATATTTATTAATTTTATAACATAATAAAAATGGCCAAAAGCGTGTCAAGCACGCTTATATAGAAGGGTTCCGTATCTGATACGCTATAAACGTATTTGTTAAATAACTTGAAAAGTTGTTTTCCGATATCGTTCAGAATAA
This sequence comes from Charaxes varanes, assembly GCA_024363005.1. NCBI lineage: Eukaryota > Metazoa > Arthropoda > Insecta > Lepidoptera > Nymphalidae > Charaxes > Charaxes varanes. The sequence continues at coordinate 865,960 of JANCMC010008574.1, read as the reverse complement.
TTTTCCTGTAAGCTTTTACCATGTTCTATCAACAGGGAAAATTTCAACTCTCCACGTCTAATAGTTTGGAAATGCTAGGGGCAGACAGACGGATGAACAGGCGAACGGACGAGCAGAGATGAATTATAATGGTTCCTTGGAGTACTACGGAGCCCTAAAAAGCCTATTTAAAGTCCATTTCTTTAAACTTTTACAATAGACGGCGATAAATAACCCATAAATATTTGCAAGGATCTGTTACAATGTAATATGCCCTTATAAATTTTTGCATTTGCATCGAAAAATTCCACGTGAGAAATCTTATTACGCGCGCGCGTGATCTGAAATGAAATGAGTCTATTTATTTATTGCAAATCGAAAACCGACTTTATTTGAATTCATGTGCTTTCGTATAAAGATTTCCTGGATGAGAGTTAAGACTGGCGTGTTGGCGAAAGGTTTTCTCTTTATTATTGTTCAATATAATCCGACGTTACATTGCGGAAATACATAAACAAGCAGGAACAACTAAATAACCTACTCTGTATCTTCTTAACGTTATTTTGTAGCTGGTTATTTATTTTTTTAATTGAAATAGGATCGAATCTGCAAGAATATATATATCATCACGGAATACACACAGAATATATATCATCACGGAAATGAGCTCGTACACAAAAATTCTTCTTATACTACAGGATAATTCTTTTTTCCTTCACTACTGTGTAATATTTGTATAATACCGGAGTCAGACATAGCTCAAAGTGTTTAAACATAGTTGTCTTTGAAGTCCACAAAGTACTACAAAACTTTGTGAAGTAGACGTAGGCATTTACTAAAGACTAAAATGTACAATTACAGAGTTCTTATCACAATAATAACACATAGGTAGTCATCGCTATCGAGTATACACTTTAAAATAATAAAGATGTAAATTAAATATATGAAAAATATACCATTTTGCCAACCCTACGCCCACCCCTACACTTTGAAGCAAAAGTCGTTTATAGATCAAAAATTTCCATCCGCAAGAGCACGTAAGCGCGATTTGGACATGACAGTAAACAATTTCCACATTTTCGAGGGAAACGTGGCATATAACAGGACCACGGCGTGGGTTAGGCTCAGCGAATCACGACACGTCGCCCCAATTAATATGCTAATAAGTACGTAATCCGTTTACATCTAACGATCCCGATTTGTCCTGACAAGTTGACTTTGTGAGAGGTATAGTCATAAAGAAGATTCCCTGTCCTTATAAGCATCCTGGCTGGGATATACCTCATACAGTAAACCACAGTCAAACTATAGTAGAGTGCGTAGAGTCTAAAAATGCACGCCCCTCAAAAGTTTTGACCTTTACGTGCAAAATACGATTGTATTACATACATATAAATTATGAATAGTAATTAATGTTTGGACATGTCTCCCGCTTGTCGAATGATCTTTGGAACAAAATGTCCACTTTATTCCACTCAACGCAGAGCCTTAGACAGAACAGTATGGAAAGAGGGTAGGGAAGCCTTTGCCCTGCAGTAGGAAAAAATACTGAGTAAATAAAATAAATATATGAAGTTGCCATAATCCAATAGTGGATTCACAACGGCAATTAATGATGAAGAAGAGGAAGGTGGAGAATGGAGAATATGATGATGATTAATTTATTAACTTTCGCGATTATTTTCATTATAATTATTCCATCTACCCGTGACCGAGACTTGCTATTAAAGCAAGTTATGATCGCCTAATATAATAATAATAATAAATTCGTAGAACGCCCATATTATATAATTAAAAGACAATTTTTTCCGTTAAATAATTAAAAGTTAAAATCAAAAATTTACACAATGTTCAAGGTAAAGTAATTAAAAATAAATCAAATGAGTAATCCAGAAACAAATATTGACCTCCATTTAACATTAAAATCTAGATAGCTAAAGTCATCTGGCTACCAAGTGCAGGTGTGCCCACCAGTGTTCCAGTAATGTAATATAGCCCGAGTCTTGAATAATTATAGTGATGTACAAAATACAAAATGCAATAATATTTATTTTCAAAACAGGTTATTTATCTAAATATAGGGTGTTGGGGCCTACTGGGTACAATAGATATGATTTAAAAAAAAAATACTAAATTAATACTGTGTAGACAGCCCCTTACATCACCGTATGGTTCCTAGTCTGCTCAGTACAAGCAGAATTTGGTAAGTAAATGTATGTATATCAGCTATGTTTATCTCGTAAAATGTTTTCTTTATGCAACTGTAAAGCCATAATGATGTTTAGTGGAGTGACTGACGAGTTTGTCCGTGATTTAGTTTTAAGTAACAAGAATAATTTGAAATAAAAATACGAGTTTTTTTTTTTTAAATACTTTATTGCAAAACCTTATCTAAATAATTGATAGAATCAGGCGTTACTTTGCGGAAATCCATGACATGCATGAGAAACTAAACTAATGCGGATTAAAGCAAAGTAGTTTAGTTTCTCATGCACCTTATCTAAATAATAGGCATGATGACAAATTTTTTAAAATAAGTTTATAATGTTCTCGAGTACATACTATAGCCCAAAAAAATTATATTTCTGCAGAAACTAACGTATTTATAGAGAAAAAAAAACAACATAAATTTAAGTGTTCAAATTCACTCAAAAACACTTGAAGCTGCCATGACGTCACTTTATGATAACAGTGAGTTTCACTAAGCGTCACCTCAAGATTTTCTCCGCGACTGTAACGATCGTAGTCGTCGTCGATCATTGTCGAATATCTGAATGAGCACTTTAAAGGGTTGCGGTCGTTTGCTGGGTGTTTTATCAATCATGGCGAATTGTTGTATTTTTAATTTCCTATTTTTGCTAATCCCTATTAATCTCGAAATATAAAAATAAATACGATTGTTAAGCTTTATGCGTCTTATTTTATCAGATAAATACATAATTTAAATGATTTTTGATTACTGTCGTCATGCCTATTGTGATGATTGATTTCTCTACAAGCGCTGTAAAAGAATACAGGGATTATAAATACCCATCAAAAGTCTGCTAGGTGGAAGGTGTATGGCGAGGTATGAGTAACGAGAGCGTTGGTCAAAATGCTCGACCGCCACAAAGGAAGATCTTCAGGCCAGCCCTGCTGGAATCCAGGGCGGCCTGATATCATCGCAACCTCGCGTCTTGTGTCTAATTTCTATTTTTGCGTACATATCCATGATGAATTCGCTGAACAATTCTCGATTTTATATCAAGTAAATGAAACAATATAGTAAAGCTTTTAAAAACTCTGGGGGCTTATGGAGATTTTCAATGTTTGTATCTTCTTCTTCTTTATTACAAAAGAGAGCCATAAGGTGGATACATAACTTAATGCCACGTGATTCCCTCCGCGAAAAATTTCGATATAGGTATACCTACAGTTGCTTCACAGTATATAATATATTTGCCAATATTGTTTGTAAGAAAAAATATTCATCTTTATAAAAAAGTTGTGATATGCATGATAGGCAAACTAGAAGCAGGAATAAACTTGTGACTTCGTTTCTGCGTCTGGGTAGGGTACAGAAATCGTTTGTGGACGCAAGTATACGATTCTTTAACAATTTCCAGATGCAATATTACATTTGTCTTTAGTTAAACCTAAGCTACATTTTAAAAAGACGCTTATTCGTAAAGAGTATTATATTGTCGAAGAATATTGTTGAGGATCGGTGCCTTGACTGAGTTATATTGACGGGGCAATAAAACACCGACCTTTTCTTATCGTCATAGACTGTATTTACAAGCACACAATATAACATCTGGAATCAATTAGCGTCGTATGATAACGTACCGAACCGTAAACAAAGACCAGTTCCTGAAAACAGACCGCCAGTATGGAGATTACATGCATATGCGCAAGCTGGTCAGTATTTTTTTTGTCAGTATAGATACCAGGCGCGGATTCAGCTTTCATAAAAGATGGTAGGGACAGCCACGCAACTTTTGGCCGTTTTTTAAAATAATGTTCTACTACCACTACTTCCTAGCGTTACCCCGTTAAGTTAAGTACCAGGGTCCGCTTATATTGCAGAGGATGTGGCTGTGGGGCGAGTTAAGATGACCGATTGCCATCTGACGTCATCCTTGGAACCCCCACGATCTCTGCAACCTTACGACTAATATCACAAAGTGACATTAATCGGGTGTAACACGAAGGAGGTCGGATATTCAGAATGGGTCACCCATGTAACACCCGATCGCAGTCAGAGCAACTTAACTTAGCAATCGACTCAGATGGCGACCACTGATTAGGCCACTACATTCTCCCTTTTAAAATGATGTATGGTTAATAAACGCCAAGATATGATTGTAACGATGTAACCTAACCTAAGATAATAAGACCTCTGTACCCTATCTATCCAAATAAATGAATGATTGATTAAAATAGTTACGATTGAGTCCCTCTAATGCATCACTCAGATCACTCATTCTTTGATCGTAAGTTGTGTGAATGTAGTATTAGAGGCGCGGATCAAGCCTTCAAAAAAGTTGGCGGGCACAGCCACTAAATTTTTGGCCAAATGTGAGTCGGCGTATAAACTTTTATTAGAGGTAGCGCCACGCTTGTAGCCGAATTGGGCCGGCGCGTCCGGGTACCAGTACCTCTTTCTCACATGAGATCATTGCCGCCACTTCACGCCGATCTCATGTGAGAAAGAGGTACTGGTACCCGGACGCGCCGGCCCAGTTCGGCTACAAATCTACCTCACTAACAAGCACGCGCGAATCGTGTAACGTTGTAAACCAAAATCTTTTTGAGCGTCTGAAATGAAATGAATTGAAAATTTATTTATTTAAATTTATTAATTTACCATGTTCACAAGGGCGAATACCTTCTATTAAGTTTAAAAACCTGTGCCAGAAGGAATTGCTCTTCCCCTTATGTACATAATATTTATTTTACTAATATATTCTATTTGTATTCTTATTTTCATGCAACAAGAGTGTGTGAGTTTGTTTGTATGTATGTACGAATGAATGAAAGTGTGTGTCTGTCTGAGATTATGAACTATTTCTAATAAATGTCTTTTAAATCTCTAGTAATATATTATCAGCAGTTTAATTCTATGTAATGGTCTAATATATAATTATACAATTTATTACACATTTTATAATTTTTAGAAAACGCATTCCCGTTTTGTTTTCCAAACTGTAATGTGCACATATTTGTTATTTTTAAAAATAATGAATGATCAGTAATATTATCGGAACAAAATTGTTTCGTGGCCTCCTGGATAATATGTCTAACACGCTATGCAATCTTTGGACGGGAATGAGTTTTGGCATGCAAACTAAGTTGATATGCGAAGCTCGTCTCGCGTCGTTGTATCAACGGATTGTTCCAGAATGTGACGTGAGTTGTACAGTATGATAAATTCCTCTGCAATCAAAGATACACACGTTGACCAGTAAGAATTTTGTATACGATAGGTATTTAAATCATATATATATAAATCTAAGTAATAAAATACTTAAAACGCTGTTAACTCTTGAAGGCAATTACTTTTAAATTGTGACATTAACTTTAAGTATCTCGGACTTTACTCCGTCTGAAGGCAAACGTAATAAATTCAAGTTATATTGTGTGCGCTAAAATTGCCATTTACTTTGAGATGGAATTGAATATCGAAAATTCTGAAATTAATCGATAGAATCCGGAGTTACTTTGTAGAAATCGATATCAAGCAGGAAAAATATTTGCTTTGCATAAATCAACGAAAATAAGAGGCAAAATGTATGCAATGTTGTAACCCCGAATGCTAAATAGCCGATACAGTCACCATAGCATTACACTATTTTGCACTGAAAAGCACCCCTCTGTCATGCCTCAACAATTGTTCTATACAAGTTGCTTGGTATTTTAGGTAGATATATTTTTAAAATTGATTCAATCTTTTATAGATAACAATGGACCGACTTGGATGGAATTTTGTGATTATCTTTATTATTCCAAGAGGTTATATGGTTTGAAAAGACAATTGGATCCGGTAGGTGGCAGTGCTGGCAGTATGTAACCTATTAAACTTATTTTTCCAATCTTAATTTAAATTTGACAAATTCAGATTAAAAAACATGAAAATACCTGAAGCCATTCTTGGAAGCCGCCGATTCCCTCGTGGTCAACGGGGCATGATCCGGCAATGACTAAAAGGGGCCAACAGTTGACCTGGGCATTGGCCATACCTCCTATACAATGCAGAAGACCAGGCCCTGATACGACAAGACATACTCCTGGTTTCCCTGAAATAGAGTATTCGTTACAGCTTTTTCATAATATTACTTAAATATTGGCCATAAATTCATTAGCAACGACATGAAACGACAAAAGTGTTTACGTATATTAAAATGGTACAAGAAACATTTGACAATACTTTTACGTCAACTCCAAATGTACTACACATATTTACGTCTTTATTGCTTACAACATAAAGTTGCGATTGGATTGAATTTAATAAGAGTACACGTTGCTAGCTGCAAATACGCATTTTTAAAATTGTCTGAGGCTGAGCACGAAGTCAGTTGATGCCGCTGCTATGGATTCATCAGCACGACAGGAGGTCGCGTTCCTCGGCTGTCCTAATATCGTCTGATAGCTGACGCTATAAAGAACTAGCTGCTTCCCACTACTTTGTTCGCGTAAAAGTTCATACCTCTCCGAGACTTGTGATCGCCGCTTGACCTCCTTAACATGGCATTTGGAACAATCCTTTCTTAGAGGATGTCTACTAACTACAAACGAACTCCTTGTCAAATTTCATCATTGTATGTCACGCGGTTTTCGAAATTTTATGTTATGTGACCTTTCGCTTTTTATATAGGAATATAAAAGGGAAAAGTCTATAAAAGGAAAGCGAAAGGAACATAAAAGGGACAAGGTAAACAATCAGTGGTCGCCATTTGAGCCGATCGCTATGTTTAGCAGCTCTTGCTGCGACCGGGCGTTAGATGGGTGACCCGTTCTAGCATTGTTTTGTATTTGATATCCGACCTCCTTTGTGTTTCGGAAGACACGTAAAACAGTGGGAACCGATTAATGTCACTTTGTGCTATTAGTCGTAAGGTTGTGAGATCGTGGGTGTTCCGATCATATTTAAGATGTTCGCCTTAAAAAGTTGACAAATTTTTAAGTTCCTGTGCCAAATTTTTCAAAATTTCTGTAATCTTATAAATTCTTAGTAAATTATCAAAATGGCACCTTTTAAAATGCCCACCGTGGAACAATTTCTAAAACAAAAAGTAAGTGTTTTCCTAATTCGTTACATGTACGTATTTTACTCGTTTCTGCTCTGGGTCAAATCTATCTTTAATTTTCCGAACTCGTGCACTACTCGCTTCATTCTGTGAGCGGGCGATCTTGGATCGATTGTGTCTGGGGAAAACCTTGCAGCAACTGTACCAACGGACAATCTTAAATCAACTGTATCAGGGGACATATTAGGATAAACTATGCCAGGGGACAATTATGAAAAACTATACTAGGGGGCAACCTTAGATTAACTGTATTAAAGGATACCCTTGGATCGATTGTGTCAGGACACATATTTGGGGAACCATTGTGACCATATGTTTTAAATGCATTCGACACAAATATGGTGCTAGGTAACACACCCGACTTCTCTGGACTATTGCCGGATAAGCTACAACATTAAGATATCTTCTGAAAAGTAGGGTTGGATCTTCAAACGCGTCGCCCGAATTTAGGGAGTATGGGGGAGAGCGTATGGTTAGGAGACTCACGCCGGAGACGCATATTTTTTCTATCGAATTTTAAAGTTTTATAACTATTAAAACACAATTAATAAAGGGTTAAAGGGAGAAAAAGCAATGTAAATACTGTGTTTTGTTTACAAAATAATTCATTTTATTTCATAAATATGATTTTTGACTAATCATTGCAACAAATGGTAATTACATACATATAGATAATACACCCAGACTCGAGGCGGGAATCGAACCCACGACCCCGGAGCGGAAGGCAGGGTATTGCCCACTGCGCCAATAGGCCAGTCAAAAATAAAGTCGTACGATATTATATCTTCAATGTCACAATGTCATATTTTTAATTGCAATGACAAAAGGCAGAGAAGGCATAAGTGATACAGAAAAAAAAATCTATCTCTCAAACTGGACCAGCATTTGTGTAATTTGGTCCAGTTTCATCCATTCATGAATATCGGTTGACTTAGTATGGAGTTCACTGGGAACATACATAGTGACAGAATATGTAAGCTTTTTAAGTACTGGCCGGGGTACTTTACCTGTATTCCAAGTATATCGTCCTGATCCAGTTGGAAGGCAGGGTCGTACCCTCGGTAGAAGGGTGCCATCAGCGCTGAACGTACGTCACTGTGAGAAAGACCCAGCGAGTGACCGAATTCGTGAGCTGCCACCTGCGAAAAAAAAATAAAAAAATATATAGAAAGAAAGAAAGAAAGAAAACTTTTATATGACATATAGAATGATATTAATGATAAACTAGCTTTATCCGCGTCTGCGCTGACTTTTCGTCTGAGTAAAACCACGCCGTACGCCACGCCACCATGTTTTTCTTTTTTTAGTTTGGTTCTTGCAGTTGGCCCTATTGGCCTCGACAGCGTCACCGGGAGGGAGAGGGGGGGGAGACAGAGGGTCGGTCTCAATCCGGTTAAGGACCTTCTCGCGAGGAACTCGTCGAGCGCAGGGAAGCTAAAGGCCTCCCTGAGCCACCACCCCACCTTGGGGATCGAACGTTGTGGGTCTCGTCCCCACAGGGGTTTCCCTACTGTGCGGGACCGACCTGTGTCTCTTTAATACGGATTATCTGCCCTACTAATATAAGAACCCTTAATACAGCTGATACAATCAACACGCGATGTCCTTGACCATGTGACCTTGCTAAGTATTACTCCATTGAAAACTTAACCTGGAAACTTAACGCAAAAAAAGAATCACGAAAGCTTAAAGCATTCTGTAACGAATTTTCTGTAATATGCATCTAAATGTGATCATTTTAGTGTAGTGTTGCCACGATGAGACCATATGGCTCGCACTGTCAAAAAGTTATCTGAT
>JANCMC010008574.1:754607-856795 GCA_024363005.1 Charaxes varanes | reverse complement strand
CATCTAAATGTGATCATTTTAGTGTAGTGTTGCCACGATGAGACCATATGGCTCGCACTGTCAAAAAGTTATCTGATCGTTTGTAAACGTCACGTCACGCCCTTACTCTACACGTCGTAACATCACTGACTCTAAGTCTAAACCTTAGTCAAAAATTTTGTTTTGATTACTTATAATTACAGCTTTTTCCTGTACAATAAAAGTAGTGAACATAAAAATATATAATATTTTTTTATAAAAAACTTCATAAGAAATCTGTAGAAGGGAAAGTTTTTTCTTTTTTTTTAAACATTTAATATTAAATTAAAAAAAACTGTTTACTGATGAATACTAGCTGTAGTTTCTGTAGAGAAAAATTAGTGTTTTATTTTTTTTTAAATTGTGTGTATGGTGTTTTTTAAACTGTTTCTTAAAAAGTACATTAATAACTTACTTGGAAAAGGTTGGTTCCTCTTCTGGAGTTTATGGACCACATTTCAGCGTCATCAAAATGGGCATCACCGCCGTACACCTTTTTGCATAAAATACTTATTAGATATAAGAAGCCCCAGTTTTATAGACATATTTAATAGATACGATTAAATTTACTAACTTACTAACTTTTTAATAATTTTGCAAAGCATATTGTATTAATGTTTTTAGATTTTTTTTTAATTTGTCAGTTATAGACGCTATCGTCTAGTCTAGTCCAAATATCTAATTATTAATTAACTCTTTTTCGAATCCTTATTACAATAAAAGCACGTAAAAATAAACAAGAAACAACAAAAACGAATTGTAATTAAAAAGGCCTGTATATCTTTACTAACCGCACACTGAATATTGTTTGCATTGGGGTGTCATGGAAATTTGTAATTTATTCCATTTACCAAACACATGAGACTTGGGGTTATAATATTACTCACGGGGAAGTAGGCGTGGGCAAGGGTACCGCCAGGGCCGTCGAAAGGATCGCCGTCACCGTGTTCACCCTTTTCGAACCTGTCAAAGATAAGTCTTATTAATTAGAGGTAGTGCCACGCTTATACCCGAATTGGGCCAGCGCAATCGGGTACTAGTACCTTTTTCTCAATTAAAATCGGCGTGAAGTGGTGGCGATACTGTCACGTCAAGTGATGGTATTGTTGTCGCATTTCGTTCGGTTTGCGAGACGTTCCGGTGGCCTAAATTCGTCATTAAGGCCGGTAACACATCTGCTTGCCTCCTGATCGTGCAGATGTCCACGGGCATCAGTAGGCAATTAGCTGCCTGCTCGTATGCCTCTTGTAACATAAAAAAAACCGAACTTATATACATTTTTCTCTCTCTCATTCAAGTATTTGAGACACTTGTGGCTGACGGAATTCCTTTCATTTTCTATTCAGCCCAAAACTGTTTTTCCTCTTTATTGGATACAACACCTACTTTTTTATTACCCTATAATATTCAACAGCTGGGTAAAGGCCTCCCCCTTTTCCAACCACACCCTTCTGTCCTGGACCACTAGAATCCATTTTTTCCCGCAAAGGCGTCCAAGTCATCTCGCCACCTCTTCCTTGGTCTACCTGGTCGTTGGCCACTGGTCGGAGTCCATATTGTCGAGACATTGAGAGACCTTAGAAAGTCCATCCTTGCCATAGGCTCAGTCCATTCCCACTTCTGCTTTGCTGACTTCCTTCCCCTCACCCAAACTTTCTTTTAGTTTAGTTTATCTACTTCTCTTACCCCACTTTTCTTCTATAGTTCCATCTAGTATGTGTGCCATAGTCATGTCGTGTGACCTACCTCTAATATAGTGTCTAGCAATATATGTAGTAAGTATTTCTAGTACTTGTCGATTTGGGCAAGTTCACATTGCGAAGGAAAAATCTCTTCAGGCATGGGCATTTTTTTATATTACAAGGGGCACATGAGTAGGCGGTTCATCACCTAAGTGACTACCAACGCCTATGGACATCTGAGGGCTTACCACGAACTTTTAAAACCTCAGCAAATTGACCAGTCGTCTTTGCTTGAGATGAAAATGTCCATGCCCTCACAGCCCCCACAGGAGGCAAGGGTTAATCGTGTCACGCTTTTAATCAGTGCTATTGCAATCCCAAGAAGGTTTAGCTGTGGCCCTAACATGAACATTTTCATACTAAGTAAAGTCAATTCGTCGACTTACTTCGGCTTCAGATGCCTTTTAAAAGTATACCGTTAAAACTACCATAGACACAATCATTTAGAGCAATACAAAACTATATGGCCGTTCTGTGTATAGTGCTTCATTCAAAGAGTCAATGACAATCATTTGGGAGTGGTTACGCAACACAGATTACCATTGTGACCGTGCCATGTCATGGATTCAAACATTTTAAGCCGCAACAGTCAACAGTGATGCAATCATTTTATCCTCACATTATGTATACACCGTATTTTATACGTTCTCAAGTATATACTATTGCCAAAAAATGTAATATATCTTTAGATATTAACATATTTATAGCAAAAAAGAAACTATAAATTTATGAATAAAAATTCACTCCAAAACACTCGAAGTTGTTTGTCATGACGTCACTTTATGTTAACAGTGAGATCCACTAAGCGTCGCCTCGGCGTTTACGCCGCTACCGTAACGATCAAAGACGTCAAATGTGGAATATCTGAAGAGCATTTCAAAATGTTGCAATCGCTTACGATTCCCTACAATTTGGTGTATGTTGTATAAATTACGAGCTGTCTCCGTTACTTCGTCCACGTAAAATTACACATGCATTCAAAAATCCGTTCTTAGCAGACGTCTACTAACTATAAACGACCTCCTTGCCAAATTTAATGTTAGTACGTCCCGCGGTTTTCAGGATTTTGTTAAAGATGACCTTTTGCTTTTCTATGAATATATATTTAAGCGTGAGGCATTGGAGTATTTAAATTGATTTAAAACATACGCGAATTTTTATTCCTCCAGAATCGTCTGCTGTTAACAGTGTAGAACTTAATACAAGTTCATTATTATTAAATACTTTATCACACCTGATATCTTATGACAATAAAGATATTAGACGACATAATCTCCAGGAAGTTCAGAGGAGTTCAGACACAACGACCTTATTTGAGGTTATTTAATGTAATAATATATACCTTATTTCAATATGAACTTGTCCGGTGCGTTTCTGCGTGAAGGTAAGGTCGGTATAATCCGACCACACGGAGAAGGCCTTAGCTAGTTCTGTGTCCACCTCATCACGGTTTAGCCGAGATGGATACTTTGAGATCTTGTATGTGAGGTTCTTGACACGCCATCTTGAGCCTGGAAAAGTACAAATTTTAACACACATAGGGCTATAGACACGCGTTCGTCTGTTCCTCAGATAGATAACTTATTACCTGTGTCGTTTGAACCGGGTACCTTGCGGATTTCAGTGCATACCTTATACCGTTGAGCTATTGAGGCTCTACTTATTACTACTTATTACCAAGTCGTTTCTGTATATATGTATAACAGCTATACAAGCGACGTTATTCGTTTTTTTTTCTCCCATTTATTTTTAGAACAAGGGGCAAACGGGCATGCAGTTCACTTGAGTGAGGCCCAGTGCTAGTTAAAGAAGTTATATTAGACCACGAGTGACGAAATAATTAAATGAGGAAAGTGCACATTGAGGGCACAGTACGGGCATATTGAGAGATTTCTTTACTCCTTATCGTCATGTCATTTTAGTTTATAAATTGAGCTATGATATTTTTATCATATGAAAAATATTCATATATTATATACTTATATATGACAAATAGTCATATATTATATACTTCCGAAAATTCTAAGATAAAAGAGTTGTAAATACACCCTAACCTAAATAACGTTGTAGGAAATGTAACAATTATATTTCATTAGCAAGTTTTCCGTTGCGAGAAAATTCTCCACTGAGGAAGAATCATTTCAGAATGCTGTTTGCATTATATCTGTGCTTTCCGTCGCCCTAAACTTACTATTTATTATCGAAAATTGAAGAGAATTAAGAGTAAGAAAAAGTTATAATACAACCAAAGCTACACTAACATTCTAGGAAACGTAACAACTATTGCATAAACAAGCTTTCCGTTGCGAGGAAATTCTCGACTGAGAGAAAATCAAGTGGGACAGCTGTTTGCATTATTTTTGCGCTTTCCGCAGCTCTAGAAGTATTTGTTATCGACAATTTGAGACAATTATGAAAAAGTTATTAGGAAAATTATTTTGAGCGAAATCGTATAACAACTCTTGAAGTTATTTCACATGCAACCTTTGTCGTATATCAAGTATGAAACACTTCTATATGAGCGTGTGTTGACACGCTATTGGCCAACTTTATTTAGCCTTATTTAGTTACAATAGGATCTGACGACCATGGAGAAGACAAATAAATTAATCTACACCAGATTAATTAATTATTATTATAGCAGCAAACAGAACTTATAGCAGATAATCAATATGTCAGATTATTTTTAGTTTCAGGTCAGTGAAAAGTTGAAATTAATGCAAACTTTTGACAGACTAAAATTTTTTTTATTGCATTTCAGCTTTGAGTTCGAATTAATTTCAACATTTTTCCTCGTTATATCTCAGAAACGGTGACTTTAAGAAAAAAGGTATCGCAACATTTTTTGTAGATAATTATGTGATCTATAATTCTCTCCTAGACGACTTTACGGTAATACCGCTTAGCTGAAAATCGCGAAATACCGATTTTTGTGACCTTTGACCTTAGTCTCAAATAACTTTTTTTCGAGGTCTCGAAACGATGAGGACTTTTGAGACTTGAATTAAATGGTTTTATCAACAATACTATCAATTTTTAGCTGTATGCGAATTAATGCAAACATACCCGTATATTTCAGACTTATTTGATTGGGCTATTTGCAAGTTAAATTTAACATCTCATTTGAAATATTAAGATTGTTAAATAATTTAGGTTACAGATCTGAAAAATCTTTGGTAGCCGCCGAACAGGCATGCAGTTTATATTCGCTCACTTTCAAAGGCGACCAGTTTTGTAACTATTCAATTGTTTAAGTATTGTGATAGCGAATGCAGAAAAAATAAATTATGTCAAATACCACACGCTACTGCTTTTTCTAGCAAAAGTTTTTTAAATATTGCTCCAAAAATCTATGATAAGCTACCAGCGTCCTTACTTCGTCACGCTGTAGCCAGTCCCAGCCTATATCATAATGAAATGCAACATTTCATTTGTTATGTTTTTTGTAAATAGTCAAAAGCAACAGGAAAAGTTAAAAGCCAGTAAATCACATATAAAATTTAAGAATAAGCCCGAAAACAAAAAATGATCCGAGAAAAAAACGGAGGAAAATATTTAAGTTTTGGGAAAGAATTTTACTGTAGAAAGAATTTTTCTTAGATTGTTTTGCTACTTTTATTTTAATTTAATTGTTGGTTTCTTGTTTTATTAGTGTCTTTAGTGTGTTGTGATTATACCCATAAAAAGCAATCAATAATTTATAGTAAGTATATACGCTTTATCTTTATAATATCTCTTAGTAACATTTCATTAAAAAAAAAACTTCTATTTTGCAACCGAAAGTGAAGGTAGTATCCATCACGTTCACATTAATATTCGCACAAATCTATTTCAAATTTAAAGTTTTTTATTTTATCGTTTTTCATTACTTTGGGTATAAATACATTTTAAAATTATAGTCTGCTCTGAGGAAGATTTTCTAAATTTAAAAACACGCTCTAATTCGACTTCCTTTTACATGTAGTGTCCGTCACATGTACGTTTTACTAAATGAATCATAGTTAAAAACGTCATATAAGCATTTTTAGTACCGCAAAGTGATAATTGATTATTTAACTAATACATGGTAAATTTCAAGCCTCTATGTCTAATAGCTTGGAAATGCTGCGGGGGACCACCTTTCGGTGGGACAGACTGACAGACGGACGGACGAAGGGACGGACTGAGCGAAACTGTAAGGATGCTTTGTAGGACTACGGAACCTTAAAAAGAAACTAATGCTCCAGGATAAAAACCGGTCTGATAAGATTTTGCGTTGACACTTATATGTTAGATATTTAAATAATTAAAATAACGCGCTCGCCCGTACCAAACATTATAATTGAGGCGATCAAGGTAATAAAATGGTTTTAAACATTTTATCACGTTGCCAACTAACATATTATTTTTAAATGAAGCACATATTCTAGAATAATATAAGAACGCGGGACAGCTAGCCGCATACAGCCAAACGACTCAAAACTACTTTTCTGGCCATCAAATCATCAATGCAGGAATATTGCACAAAAAACAAGAGCGCTTTTAAAATATTTTGTCTTCAACTAAACCATAGTGTTTCTTTTCTTTTTTTTTTTGGGCGAACGCGCGACAGCTCGCAGCATACAGCTACACAGTTACGATCTAAACGACTTTTCTATCATACTGCCTATCAAGTAATCAATGCAGGAATATTGCACAAAAAACAAGAGCGCTTCTAAAATATTGTGTCTTCAACTAAACCATGGTGTTTCTTTTTTTTGAAAGAACGCGCGACAGCTCGCCGTATACAGCCACACAGTTACTATCCAAACGACTTTTCTATTATACTGCCTATCAAATTATCAATGCAGGAATATTACACAAAAAACAAGAGCGCTTCTAAAATATTGTGTCTTCAACTCACTAACTTATATTAATATCAATCTGCTACCAAGTATAAAAATGATACGGTAAGCTGACGGAAGAAGGGAAGGATACATTGATTTTCACGTCTCATACCCACGCTCCTGATTGTCTAGTACCAACTCAGTGAATATATTCACAGTTAATAGAATAAGTTTTAAAATTCATGTTAAATCATACTCTTACACATCACAACGTTCGACTCTTATCTAAGCTTCTATTATAATTAGTGCAAATATGGCATGAAAATATGTTTATGTACTCTGTAATGTTGTAAATCAAAAAATTAAAAAAATAAAGTTATTTCTTTCTATTAGGATCCAAGTACGGCCATCACATCCGTTCTTGGGCAACAGCAAAAGGTAGTCCAGCCGACTTAGGGCACTGTTTCGTGGCGGTCGACCCAAAAAATTTTGCACCCGGCTGCGGTGAGCGACTGACGGAGTGCATCCGATATTGGAGGAATCTTGAACCGGTATTTCAATAGTGCTAAGTAATGACGATGATGACATAAATAAAGCGTATATAAATTACAAAATGTTGACTCAACATCTAAACGGTCGTACAAAGGCTGAACTGAGTCCTTAAGATAAGGGAATCGATTTGACTTTACAAAATAAAGACCAAGGTTAATATTGCATCGAAATAAAACCTCTTCCGTTTAGATAGAGCCGGAACGAGTCTATTAGAATAAGTAAAATATTCTTAATATTTTTGAAACTCAATAACTACAACTCAATACCAATCTACTAAAAGACCTTGGCTTGTCAAGAACTATCATAAGTTCATTACTAGAAAGGACATCTAAAGCCGCACTAGTGAGATTTATTTACCGTATTTGCGTAAAACGGTATATAATCAAAGGACCCACTCAATGGTAAGCGACCACCGTAGCCTATGGTACCCTATTGGTACCCAAAATAAAAAAAATAAAAAAAAAACCTTACTCACCAGCAAGAATAATGCGCAAGTAGTTTAGCTTAGACATAGTCAATCTTTTTAATTAGTTTCTCGCTTTCTCTTACAAATAAAAACCCAATCAACGTATACTCTGAAGTAGATAAATAAAAAAAAAAAACAGCGGAACTGTTACAGAAGCTGAGTCGAAACGTAACCACTCCCGTTAACAAATAGTAAACAACTTTCAAAATCAATCCATTCCACGGTGAAAAAGGCTTAAAAATTCTTACCTTTCAGGATCTCGGCGCCAATAAATGTTTTTATTTCTCTATTTGTGTACTTTGATGTGAAAGAGAGGACCAAATAGGGTCCCCTCTTTCTGATGTCAATTTAGGTAGACACGCCTAATGAAAGGAAACTCTTTCAGAAAGCTGTAACAGTATTTTCGGGGATAATTTGTATTGGGCTTTGAAATAAACAAAACAAAACAACGTGTAGTATATGCAAATACGCGTCAAACATTTCATTCACCATCATCATAATTTTCAGCCACTGATAACCCACCGCTGGGGATAGGCCTCCCTTCGTTTCGGCCACTTTCCCCTATCCCTTATCAATCTCATCAAGTCACCTCCTGTCACTCTCCTTACCTCGTCCGCCCGTCGGGCCACGGGACGACCAGGGTTTATCCAACCCAATCTAGGCCACCCCTCAGTTAGGTTCGTAGGCCACCTGCCATCATTCTAACAAAAAAATTGAAAAATAATTGGATTTAAACTTGAATGCTTTAGAATAGAATAAAGTAGAGTAGAGTAGAATAGAATTCTATCCTATTCTATTGAATGGTTTATTATTAAGTATCTTTATATTATATAAACCATATAGCAGGCTTTGGATTTTTATAAAATAAATTAAAATCTTCCATTAAATTGTTTTATTTCGCTAGATTTCAGCGTTGAATAAGGGTTCAATTATTAAAGAAACTGAAAAAATTACGTTTTCTCTTCTACCTAGACCTTCGATAAGAGAAATTAACAGACTTCTGAATATATCTTTTCAATAACGAATAGTACGGCTTAATATTAACTTCATATTTGTCGATTTCTCACCTTATTGGAGGAACATATTATCACGCATATATGCCGGAAACTGGACAAAATATTTTCACGCCCTTCATATTTGTGCTATTCACGAGTGTTCTACTCTTCTTCATTTCTCGCCCAACTAAGCCTAATTCGTAATAATTGTAGTGGTATTCATGGATTCATCCTAGTACATCAAAGGCTGAAAATCCGTAAAACCTTCATCATCATCATCGTTGCGAATGGCATGGATCATAATTTTAAATCCAGGTTCCTAAATCAAGCCACTGCTGCTGGTGTAAAAGAATGCAACTCAGATATACCGCCAGAGAGAAGATGGAGTGGGCACCCATTGACCACATGTGACTGGGTTTGATCTGGTGCTCCGCAGTCACATTGTGGTGGATGGCTTTTGCAATTAGACAATCCGAGGCACGAAGCATGTAGTCCACGTAGTGGGTGCAGTCTACACAGGTTTATAAACGGCTTGAACATTACATTTAAGTATTAAAGAACCATCGAGGCCACGAGCGTGTCAAGATATGCTTTTATAGATAGTTTTGCTAAATAACTTCAAAAGTTATTCGATTTCGCTCAAAATAATATCCTTATGAGTTTTTAGCATGTTCTATCAACATGGAAAATGTCAAGTCACTACATCTAATAGTTTGGAAATCTTAGGGACCATTTTGAGAATAAATGGATTAATTCAATTGCTTTAACTCATTTAATTATTACAATTTGGTAACATCAGCTACATTATAACCAGAAATATTCTTATAATGGTGTCTTAAATTCCTTACAATCGTTTATAGCCGTAATTCTGTGCAGCCGAAAGGGTTTTTAAGTGATAATTAATTGGCAGTTAAAACATCTGTTACCTAAGAAATGCTATTTGCTTTATGTCTGGCCCACGAAAATATCACCACTTTCAAGGGTTTCTATTTCTTCAGTTTTTTTTTTACTTTGAATCCCTCAGCTGAGCTTGGGTTTTCCTCTTCTCGGTCCACTTTTCTCTTTCCTTGACTAATTTCGACCACAACTTCCCCGCAAGGGCATCCAAATCGTCGCACCTTTTCCTTGGCGAGCCAGGTCGTCGGCGGGTATTGGTAGACATCTAAGAAGTCGCGATATTAGCCCACTTTTTTAACTTTGAGTCCAGGGTATGGATCTTTCTTTTCATCTGTCCAATAACTGGTTAGATCCACTACGGGTACTGACCCCAGAATATTCTAGCTGCTATTGTCACTCCCCCTACATCGTCCCTGACAATAGTTTCCGTATCCTTTCTCTCCCCTCCAATACACTATACTTGAAATGATTGAATTATTCCGATAAATTTGATCTTAATTGGTGTATTACTTGTAAAAAAAAAAAATTTTACGATAAATAATATTTTCTTGTTCCTATACGCAGATTTAAAACTATATTGTATCTATTATGTATTGTGTTTACTAAATGTGAAAGTTAGTTTTATTTTATACAGCGGATAGAAAAAGTTTAGCCAAAATGTTAAAAAAAAAACAATAATTTTTAATATTATAGAAAAAATGTAAAGCGGTGCTGATGACGAACCTTTGCATTGATTATTATTTTTTTTAATTTTGTCAAATAAATATAAACGGAGCTTGGAGTTTCTAAACGTGGGTTAAAAATATAATACATTTTTGTAACAAAAAATTGTAAAACAAAAAGGAACCTACAAGAAAAGGATATTTTTAATCACTTAATACTTGTTTCTATAAACGTTATGGTATATATACTAAATTTATGATTGCGTAAAAAGGCCTATTCACATACTAAATTGACCACTTAAACTGCCCGTTTACGACAATACATTGTATTGTCGGACAAAGTCTCAGCACCTCTTTGAACGACGGTACCACTTGGGAATTGGGTATCACCAAAACATGGGATTATGCAACAACGGGCAGGAGGGCGCTACCTCTAATTAGAAAGACAGGACTAAGGGCAAGGGATGAAGTAAAAGGATATAAAGGTAGATGGGAAGGAGAGAAAGGATGCGGATACTACTGTCACGGACGACATAGGGGGAGGGAAAATAGCATCTAGGGTGCTCCGGGGTCGCGCACCCGTATTCGATCTGACCAGTTATCGGACAGGACACTTCTTAGTTGGCATCCTAATAGAACGCGAATGCGGTATGCGCGAGCGCGCTTAGTTTGTACGTACGTACGATCAAACATATTGATATCTGAAGTGTCCTAATTGAAGACGATGCGATCGTGCGTTCTTCAATAAGGGCACTTCTTCGTATTATATTCCAGAAGATTAAAATAAATCTAATATATTAAATTTTTGTTGCTGTCGCCAAACTCCTCCGCAACGGTTTGACCGATATTTATGGAACAATTCGTGCCTATTTAGTAGGTCTGAGAATCGGTTGTAAACTTTTTTTTAACCCCTAAGTTATAGGGCATCCCACGCGGACGAAATCGCCGGGCGCAGTTAGTATGAATATAGAATAGTAGATTATAAGGAGAGTATTATTAAGGTATAAGGTAATATCTTAATTATGTACTTCTTTTAAGTCTATAAAAGATGAATGTTGTATTTTTGTATTTTCATTTGTAGTTTTTAGTATTGTTTGTTTTCTCTTTATTTTTAGTACTTAAATTTTAACTTTGATCATTTTTTGTTAGCTTATATAGTCATATTGTTATATGTAAATTCTGTTTATTTATTTATTTTTTATATACTTTTGCCGTCTGTATTTGTATAAACAGGTCTTTTTTGTGTAATTGTGAATTTATATGTAATGTGTGTATCCTTTGTTGGTGGTCCTTAATAATAAATCATATGTGCCTCGGCAGTCAGTCAGAGCAGACGTATCGCTTATTGTTTTCTTAAATGTCATAACAAGTCATACGCTATATTGATTCATAAGTTTTAACGCAAATAGACGATAATTGCATGTAATACCATGGGCGCCGGTAGGCACTTCGGTGCCTGCTGCCTGCTCGTCTGCCCCCTTGTAACATAAAAAAAAAAAAAAACTTAAAATTTTACAATACAAGATTACAATCTAAAACAGTGTTATATTGCGTCGGTCAAAAAGGTCACCGTCTCAGAATAATGCCACGATATTAACGTAACGCTTATTTTCAGCCAGGACCTTCATGACGCTACGGACTCCCGCGGCCCAATTAACCTTAAAAAATACTTCAAACTTAAGACGAAGTCGGCGGAAACAGCTAGTTTATAATAATCACTTTTTAAATATATTTTTTTCAATATATACAGGACTATATGAAACACGGACGCCTGTTACTAAGGTAGACAACTGAATGCCTGTGTTATTGGTAAAAGACGCCTGTAATACACAAATATTTTTTTTCTAGCAATATATAAATACATACATATAGATAATACACCCAAACTCGAGATGGGAATCGAACCGACGACTCCCGGAGGGGAAGGCAGGGTCAATGCCCACTGCGCCAACGGGCCAGTCAAAATCATTTATAAATTTATATCCTAATAATAAAAACAACTTCAAAGTGCATAATTTTTCCTTCTTTAATACGGACGTGCATGAAAACAGTCCGTAACGTTCGTTATCGCCCAAACAGATGGTGTTTAAATCCTTTAAGCCGGAAAACGTTACTTTCGGACGAGTTCTTTTGGCAATTTACTCCCAAATGGCTGGCCATTCGAACAGCTATTATAAAAGTTTCCCTACTCCGTGCTGGAGATAAAACGTTTACAATTAATTATAACAACTTAAACAAAAACTGTTCATCCATCTTAATATCCGAGCAAAATATCTTAAAAATATTATATTGATGGCTTTTTTTTTCCACAAACATATAACAATCTCAACTTTATAATTACGCGTATTTTATACCGAAAATTGTTCGTAATAAAAACAAAAATAACGAAGAAGATAAAAAATACACCTCTAACATAAATTTAAAGAAAAATGTAATTTGTTGCCTATTCTTACGCGTATACGATAGATATAATACATTTCTTCCAACTACGCAGTAATCTTATCATTAATCACTACGTAACCGATCACAAAGGACGCATTTTCTGCTTAGAATCCAAAACAGTGCGGTAATGTCATTACTGCCCTTTTTTCATGAATACACTGTTCTTTATTTTTAAATAAATCTAGCACAGAGGTTTAATATCTCCCATGGGGTTTTATGTAAAATGTATGCATTGGATCAAAAAATACTGGCAAATAAAAAATCGTCTGAATAAAACCAATTTGGTGAAAAAAAGAAACAAATGGCGCGTCTTCTATACCGTTATTGGAATTTGACACTTCATATTTAGTAAGAAATGTTCAAAAAAATTGAAATTACTTTGTAGTTAAAAAAAAGTAGATTACGCACATAACTTGATTGAGTAATTAATGCGCTGGTGTTAATTTAGTGCCCTCGCTTTCGCTTGGGCAGCAATATAGCGCTCGCGGGTCTACTCAGATTGCGCTCCGTGCAAGAGTCTAGCCTTGGTCGACATCAGCGGTATGTTGAATTTATATGAATTACTCCGAGTAATAAAACGCAAGGGGCATTTTATTTTAGTCAAGTTACATTATCACGTTTAATTTATGTTATAATTTTAATCCTCAACATATGAACATTGGTGTAATAAACTTATATAGCGACTTTGTAGCTTGAATATCGCTCAACAATTCACGACACGTGATTCTCATCACAGGGTGTGAACAAGACTTCATTTCCTAGTTCATTATCTCTATTACTCTGACATTTAATTAATAGGATCAGATGTTACGTTAGAGAGTCGAGTGTTAGGTATTCCTTTGCTGGTAATCAGACACAGTGTAGAGTACACGGAAGACACTGTTAATAAAATGTTGGAGACCACGCCAAACCGTTATGAATAACCAAACTAAAAATTCCCTACCTCACCTTCCATTCATCGTTATTATTGTTATTTGTGTCTGATGGGGCCCGCACTGCGGATGCATTTCGTCTCGGCTAGATCTGTTCTTCCCACAGCTATAGAGCTTCAAAAATCCAAACGAGCAGTTCTAGTATCGCCCTCAACCTGAAGGAACCTTAGTTTTCCGATCTTGGATAGGCCACGCCAAAGAGATTCATTCTCATTCTAGCCAGCCCATCGCACTCGTACAAAAAGTGCCCCAACGTTTCTGTTTCTTCATAGCAGGCCCTGCAAATTGCAATGTAATTTACTGCCATTCGAACCAGAGTCCCCCTTACTCCGTAGTGACCCGTAAAAACCGCCACCACGTATTCTATTCATGGTTTCCCAAACTTACTTCCTAGCCCATATTTCCTATGGACCTATAAGAAACGAGCATGCTCATTTGTCGTTGAGCTTCCTGTTTAAAATGTAACTCACGATCGTCGGTATCACTTACCATCAAGTAATATAACAGACTTAATTTCTCTATGGAAGGCAACCTACTTACTTGCTTTTCTATTTCTGGTGGTGTCGTCCTTGAAGGACATACGAGACTGAGCTCTTAATAATTAACCGAGAAAAATCCCTCCACCAAAAATGCATAATTGATATTATTGTTTAAATCATGTAAGCAGATTAGTTTGGCTCAATTTATGTAAAGAGCTCGTCCGTAAGTAATTAACTCATATGTAACTCGCTGACATTACACCGGAAATAAATTGGACGTTCACCGCAAGCCACAATCGATCTAGCAATTTCTCTCGGAGGTTGGTATCCTAAAGGCTACTACACAATGTCGGCGGGTATTCCTGCCGCCGGACTTAAGGCACACACACAGTGCCGGCGACAATGCCGCCGGGTATATGCCGAGCGGTTACGCCGCAGGCATAGGCCGCGTGAAGACGCCAAGCATCACTCCGATTTGGACATTCGTGTAGAACACTAGTAAAGAAACCAGGAACGAATTGACGCAACAGCCCAGCGGCCGGTGGGTCGTTTGTGCGGCAAAACCAGCGGCAGGCATACCCGCCGGCAGGCCGGCGGCAATGTGTGTGGTAGCCTTTACGGCACAAACGACTTGCCCGCATAGCGGCCGGAGTGTGCCGGCATCATTTCATTCCTAGTTCCTTTACTAGCGTTAACACGACTGTCATAACCGGTATGACACTTAGCTACTATGCTCGTCTTGTGCCGATGGTTTGCATATGCCGGGTTTATCCGCTCGGCATAAACCCGGCAGCTTTACCGCCGGCACTATGTGTAGTAGCCTTTATTGTAATGGTAAGCCCAATTAAATCAACACAATTGGGTGAACATGAGTTTAATTTTAAAATTATAGTAACAATTTATAGTATTCAAGACGTATGTACATGACAATGATAGCCACAAGCAGCACAACTCACTTTTTTTCTACAAACGTCGGTGCATGCAGGTGCCGAACCAACCTTCAAACAAGATGGAGGGCAATAGAACTTAAATTTTTAGCCAATTTATTTATTTATTTATTTAAGTTAAACCTACAGATTTTAAACAGTGAAAACTTAAACTAACATGTACATTACATAGGTTATAGTGCACACCCAATTACAGATAAACCGGCGTTTTTTTGTTTAAACAAATACGGGTTTATAAGGACTATAAAATAATAACAATTAACTTACATTCAATGAATACAAAATTTAGAGTCTAGCTAGAGTGTTATTGTGTGATAGAAAAATTCTTTTTTTTTTTAATTTTTGAAAAGAAGAATTATGAATGTCTTCATGTGTAATTTTGAAGAAATTGTTATGTTCGCGACAAATTCTTGATAAAACGCTGTTAGCTCCCAAGCAAGTTCTGCAGCGCCTTACAGTGAAAGGCTTGAAATTTGAAAAACGTGAATTTCTGCGAGGAACATTAAACCTTATGTAACGTAACAAATTTGGGCACTCATAAACGATGTTTATAATTTTAAAATAAATAATATTTACGGCCAAATGCGAGTTGGCATACGAACTTGCTTATGATCAATAATGCATTCCTACGATGGATATGTCTATAAAATATATGATTTCGAAACATTGTTTTTTGTAAGTAAGGTATTCGATATGATATTATCAGGGTTTCGATTGCAATAGACCTTGAAAGTGTGACGTCATATGTCTATTAGGGTGGTGGGCGTGCCCATCGTGCCCACCGCGTTGGATCCGCGCCTGAGGACTATAATACATCAGTCATATAAACTAGGTTATTAAAATTTTGTTAAAGAATTTATCGATTTCCCGATACCGCCCTATGGGATCCGACTTAAGTATTCAATGCGACTGCCTACAAGACAGGTAGGCAATTATGAAAGAAATTGCTTTCCTCACATTCAATTGATAGGTGCATTGTACGTTCACGTGATCAATTTTTATTAGCGTTTTTGCTAACCTAAAAATAGGCTATAAAAATTGAAAGAGTACAGTTTGCATGTCATTTATACATAGCATTTAAATTAACACTATATGTACTATATATACGCATTTAATGTATACAGATGTAGCGGCTGCTACATAACAAGATGGCAATGATGTCAAGTGGAAAAGGTTACACCAAAAAGCAAAAACTAGATGGCGCTGTACGGATGACGACGACCGCAATGTGATCTTTCCGAATCTAGACATTACCACCTCGTAATTCTGCCGATCGCACTGTTTGCAAGTTTCAAAACACCCGGCAAACTTTTCAAGTAAAACTATCAAATTACTGGACAATAGGTAGAGTATATCAAATGAGAAAATATTTTTGCAAATTACATAATTGCTTTAACAACGCCTTTATTATACTGGATCTACAACGTCTATATCCATTTAGTCTTGAGACAAAAGGTAAACCAAAATACCAGTGTTTCCCACCACTTAGTTTAGGTGTGTTCGTAAAAATTAATAAAAGAATTTTTAAAAATTTAAAATTCCAATTAATATATGAATTAAGTGCATTTTTATTTATTAGAATCATTAGAATATTTGTAAATCCTATTATTTTTTAATAAACTTAACGTAACTTTACGATAATGACACATAAAATAACCGTTTTTATTATTTGTTTACCTTTTGTATCAAGAAAAAAATGAAAAGGGATATGAATAGGTTTCATGATTCTAACACAGGCCGTTCTTTAACGATCTTTTGGACGAAACATTTTTTTTTAATTATCCGATCTGAAGGATTATAGAATGTAAATGTTGAAAAAATACATTTAAGTTAGAATAAGTATCTTTATTGTAAAAATCTTTTTATAATTGTAAAGTTGTAATGTTAAAACGATGTAAATGACCATTGTCGCCTTAACTACGTTGAATATTACCCATGGAGTACAGAGCTAAGGAGTAGGTGATACTTCTATGTACAAAAGTACTGAAAATCTCCAAATACAAACTTGTTATTTACGATTTTCCTGCTGACCTAAAAATTAAAATATTAGTTTGTGTTTGTGACATTTTTCTAAACGCGTTGTTTAATTAATTTCTTTTTGGTTAAATTATTGTGAGAACGTTACATTTAACGTTACTTTGTGGCTGGTTATTTATTTTTTTAATTGGAATAGGATCGAAGCTGCAAGACTATATATAATACTAGCTGTTTGCCGACGACTTTGTCTCCATAAAATTAATCTTACGAGAGTTCTTAGATCTCCTTAATTTGGCTCTATGAAAAAATCAGTTCTTAGCGAACGTCTACTAACTATAAATTACCTTCTAGCTAAACTTCATTTTTGTACGAATCGCGGTTTTCGAAATTTCGTTTTAGGCGATCTTTTGTTTTTATATCATATCTTATACTAATATATAAAGATGAAGAGTTTGTTTGTGTGTTTGCTTCAACGCGCTTATCTCAGGAACTACCGGTCCGATTTGAAAAATTCTTTCATTGTTAGATAATCCATTTATCAAGGAAGGTTATATATCATCACGCTAAGCTGTTTTATCTAATTTATCCGAACAAAATCGCGGGGAAATACTAGTATTTAATATCGATACCTCCCACGTAAATCGTTGTAACCACAAATTCCCAACTTCACAGTAGAGCGTTACAAACATTCAAATTGAAATAATATTGTCATTATGTAACACATTTGTGTATATTATAATTATATATTTAGTGTTTACAATAATATATAAAAGTGACTGTCATATTACAATTTACTTCTATATCGATAACTCCTACGTAAATTGTTGTAACCCCAAATTCTCAGCTTTACAGTTTAGTAACGCGTTTAGTAACGCTCGATAAAGCTGGGAACTTTCGGGTTGCAGCATTACATCGATTTTCCCTCGTATTCATTCGCGGATTAAAGCAAAGTAGTTTAGTTTCTCATGTCCATAAGTACCTTTAAAAAGTCTGTATAAATAAACGATTTCGTTTTCCACTTTGACTATATTTATACATGAAATTCTTAGAAAACAAAAGTCTTCACAAAATTCAATAGTCTCAATATTAACATACAATTTTAAAATATTATACGATATATAATACGTACGTGGAACTCCCACAATAGTATTCGGAGAGTTTACATTGGGAGTACGTGATCAATTTTCATGATATTCATAGCGGAATATGAAATAAGAGACTCGCTTTATTAGCATCCAAAGCGATACTACAAGAAATCGATTCTACATTGAGTGCCCGCGTTACCTTTGCCGTAAAATCTTATTTATCATAAACCTTACGAGTGTGGCACAGAACTCGCTTTGTTTACGAGCTATAAAGTAAAACGAACAATCTAACACGTCGCTTGTACAGTCATACATTTTTACCTCTATATTATATGTCGGATGTCATTTCCATCTTATACTAGTATATAAAACTGAAGAGTGTATATCTTTGTATGCTTGAACGCGTTAATCATTTTCATTTTTTTTAATCAAGTCATTTTTTTATGCAGTCCAAATTATTAGTACTTGACATGATTTGTAAATTTGACATTATTAGAATAACCTTGACATTTGAAAATCGAAATTATTTTATTATCTATTTTTTTATCCCGCTAATTAAATTAAATTTATTATAATTATCTAATTTTCTTGACACCTTCCGACTTTAATATATTATAAAATTATACTATATATATAAACAAATTTGTGTATACAATTATATATTCAATAAAGATGATTATATATGTTAAGTGACAAAATGAAGGCAAATAATTGGAAGATCAGTATAGATATATTGAAGTATTTAATACAAGGTATGTTGAGTTTGTCACAAGTGCGAAGTTAAACTTCGGATGTTCGAGAATGTTTTCATTAAGATGGGAATTATTAATACAAGAGTTTGCGAGCGACTCTGAAGCATCACTTCCCGGAGTTATCTTTTGATTAGCGTTAGTTAGTTATTTTATTGCTTTGTAATTTATTAAATTGGAAATTAACAGAATTCGTTCCTACGTTTGGAGCAATTTCTGAATAATTGTCGTCTTGTTAGTATCGGAAGTTTTGACGTTAGACGTTGGCGTGTCTAGAATACGAATAGAGGAAACCAGAAGCGTTCTTATCCTTAATGCGATTAGAAACACATCGTCTATTGTGTTCAAGAGCTGTGCCCGCAACTTTGTCCGTGTAAAATTAAAAAGGAAGAACGGAAGAAACAGCGTTTATTCAATCATTGTTAATTAAACTTGCCTTTAGAGCTTCTTAATCTGGCCCTACCGAAAAACCCATTCATGGTGGATGCCTACTATAAGGTACCTCCTTGCCAAATTTCATCTTTGTACGTCTCGCGGTTTTCGAGATTTCGTGATAGGTGATCTTTCGCTTTCAAAAAAACTTAAAGGGCTGATTTGTAACAAAATACAAAGCTGGTATAAAGCGGAGTTAAGACAAAATAAATTATCCAGATAAAGAAACGCCTCTTTTGGTCACGAATATTTTATTTTATTTTATTTATATTGCTTATAAAGCGTTTATTGATCACCATAGAATTCGCAGGTCGAAGATAATTGGAGAGATCATTAAGGAAAGGCTCGGTTTAAACGATCCCAATACAATGGGTCTATTGAATTTTAAGTATTCCAGATTTCTAATAAGAGCACTTCGGTTATCGTTGACCTTTAATTGACATTTCGTCTCAAACAAAACTCTCTTGAAACTGGAAATCGTTATCGGCTATTGTGAATTAATGAACATTGTATAAAATAATATTTTACAAACAATAGAATACTTCTTAAATGTATATATATATCCTCAATATATGAGCGGTAGAAAGGCTAGAATGATTTCTCTAACCCACTGTAAGCTCCATCTTTCTAAACCAATACGACTCTACCTTCAGACGAAGAATTAAATTCGGAAAGACCACAAAGCCAACTTCCCTAGACTAATGTCACATCCACTAGCACAAGCTCTAAGCTCAGTTGCAGTGTAACCAATACAGAGAGACTTGCAGAGGAAGACTAAAAGTAATATTCTTTAAAATACCTACACATGTTATATTTTCAGACTAACAAACTTTACATTTATTTATTTACGGATAGAAAACGAGAGATAGAATAGGTCGTAGCTTAATCGGTGGCTGGCATTTGAGTCGATCGCTAGGTTAAACAGTGCTTACCGCGGCCGACTGATAGACCCATTCTTACACTGGTTTTCGAACATCCAACGTTCTCAGTGTTTCGGAAGGCACGTAAATCAGTGGGGCCCGTATTAATAAAGTATTAATTCTTGTTTGACGCCATGATGATAACGTGTAATGTCAAGGTCGTCTCGCGATTCCATAAAGTAATAAGCACTCCGATGACCCACTGTCCGAAAAATGACTGTCGCTATAAAATGCTTGTGTGTCAGATCTAATTACGTACCGCTTATCATTCCGTGAGCATACTACCATGACATGCTCCATAAAATTCTAATGCGCATATATGCTTGTATTAAAACAAAAGCTTTTTCTTTTAATTATGTACATCAACATTTTTTTGTTTTAATTAAATTCGAGTAAAAAAAAAACATTCTGTTTCGGTCGTGGGTCCATATTACAAAACACAACAGAACATTAATCATTTGTTCTTAAGAAAAACATTATTTATTGAATATTGTAACATTTTAAAACTAATTTTTAAAAGTACACACATTTAAATTCAATCATAAATTATTTATGATATATATGTCACGGTTCTTACGAATTCTACCAACGTCACAATAAACGACTGAGTTTGTTGTGAGCGCGAGGAATCCTCGTCAACATTGCTTTTAAATTGTAAATTTTATCACCAAATTATTTAATAATTATTTCAAAAAGATATATATGTATATGATTTTCCTAGGAATCTAAAGAAAATCTATATGTTAAACAAATTTTTGACTTTCCTCTATTCTGAGCCATCCCAATCAACTCTCTTTCCACAAAGGTGTCCAAGACGTCCCGCCACTTCTTCCTCGGCCTACCTGGTCTTTTCTTTTTGGTACAAGGGGCAAATGAGCAGGCAGCAGGCGCCCAAGTGCCTACCGACGCCCATGGACATCTGCACGACCAGAAGGCTAGCAGATGCGTAGCCGGCCTTTAATGACGAGTTTAGGCCACCGGGAAGTCTCTTTAGTTATATAGCCATATGGACACTTGAAGGATTTACTATTATTTAGTTATGCAGAGGACAGAGGATAGGAAAGGGTCGACATTTTATATTATTTTAAAAAACGATATTAATATTCGAAGTAGATTTTTATATAAAAAAGAAATTTGAATTCATATATATCCATTTTTATTATTACGGTTTAAATTATAATAAAAAAGATCTGTAAGGCGTGAAAAAAGACGTTCTTGTATGGGACGATTTTCTAAATTATCACCTCTTTATAAGAATATCTCGCTAGGAAGTCACGCGCTGCCATTTTATTAATGGCTTCTTTTCTCAACGGAAATCCAGTTCCAACGGTCCTTTGTGCGTTTTCCTTGAATTATTATTTATTAATTACAAGCTGATGACGGACGTCCGCACGATTTATTAATTTCTAACCTTGTTTGTTTACCGTCCTTTCAATATAATAATATTCGGACAAAAATAACGAAAATATTTCGCAATCATAGGTTAGCCCTCTAATTAAACATATGCTAAAATTGCAGACGATAATGAACCAGAAAAGTCAAGGGGTCAAGCTTAAGTAATGTATTATGTTTCTTCTGATAAAAGAATTGTCTTAGCTATTAGGAATATGGAAGCGAGCTCCGCATTAAGTAAATATTTAAATACTCTTGCTATTTGCAAGTTTCTTTAATCTACGACAGCTTGCTTCTTTGCCACCCCTTTTTTTTTATTAGCCCATAATGTCACACTGCTGGGCCTCCCCACTCTTAGACCACTCTCCTCTATCTAGAGCTAAACCAATCCACTCCCTTCCCGCAAAGGCGTCCAAGTATGTGAGAAAGAGGTACTGGTACCCGGACGCGCCGGACCAATTCGGCTACAAGCATGGCGCTACCTCTAATTAAACACCCCTCTCTCTTAAACTCTTATTATACCCCTTTCAAATTTTATTTTCTCGACAAAAGATCTTATGTTCATCCCTAAAATCCAATGTATGTCTGTACCGAAATTCATCAAAATTGGTTCAGTGGTTCAAGCGTGCAAACCGTATCAGACAGAGTTTCTTTCACATTAATAATATTAGTATGGATTGTTTTTGAACCCTTATTTTTCGCACCCATATATTTCTTGCCCTCTCATCCTTGACTAAACAAAAAAAAGGCAAGAATAGAAGAGAAATGGTGTCCAAATAGGTTACAATTTGCTAAAGCAATGCCGAGCATTACCTTGAAGTACTACATTCGAGATAAAATGTATTATCTAGGCAGTTTTAGACCTGCTGAAACAGCGAACAGTCTATCGGTTTTCCATAATATGCAAATTTTGTCTAGGTACTTTGTATTTATGGAAGCTTATTTCTCTTAACCATTTTGCGTAGCCAAAAGTAAAGAATAAACCGACAGTTAAACACAACAGGACAGGTCAAAATTTCAAAAATTTTACCTACTCTATGTCTAGAGTAGAGTATTTTTGTCTTTAGATATCTAAAGACAAATCGCATTTATCTTAAGATTTCTAAATACAAATCGCAAGTGTTAGGTTGCTAAAATATTTATTTTAATATTAATGAATTTCTAAAATTGATTTGAGCAATTTGATTGTTATTTCGGCAAACGTGTATTCTAAATTCGACCAATGATATTTTACTTCCGAAAAAAAAAACAAGATTTAAACCTTTTCTTTTTTTAATTGAGGACTGAAGCTGAATTGTAACCTCTATATTTACTTATAAAATGATTTGCAAGTATTTTCCCATAGGATTTGAACGAAACGTAATGTTTGCATAATAAGTGCTCACACAGCTGCGTTATTTGTATACATTTTTTCATCTGCACTCCGATCAAACAATTAGCCGATGAAATTTAAATACAGCCCCGTATCAAATCAGTTAGTAACTATTGAAATACAGGTATAGGAAATAATTATTCGTATAAAATTTGTTTAAAACCAAACTTAACTTTAACTACTATGACAATTTACATACATACACATATGTTAGATATATTTTTAATTATTTATTACTTAATACATTTTATGGAGTCTATTCAAATTCAAATTCAAATGATATTTTATTCAAGTAGATTTTTACAAGCTTTTTTAAATTATAGTACTGTACGGTACGGTACGGTACGGTACAGTACGGTACGGTACGGTACAGAACATTACAGTACATTATATAATACACTTAATAATAGTTAATACTGTGGTACAGAGGGCGGCCTTATCGCTCGCTATAACAGCGATTTCTTCCAGGCAAACAATAAAACAGACAGTGGTGTTTTAAAAAAATGATAATGAAAAAATATCTTATCATTTACGTATAAACTTTAAAATTATATTTTAAAAAGTTTCTTTTCAATATTGAGATAAATATGTCATAACATATCAAATTATTACTAAAACAATGTGAACTATAGAAGATTAAACTTTACTAAAATTCAGAATTTTTAGGAGCTGTAGCATACGATAGAAATAGGCACTGGGAGGGCAAAAGGGGGGAAGGCAGGGTCACTGCCAACTGCGCCAACGGGTGTAGCCAGTTGAAACCACTTGCTGAACTTAAATTGCTGAAAAGAAATTATAAAAGCTGAACCAGTTCCAACGTGGATCAGCTTTTAAAATTTTTTTCTTCTTTCTTTTTATATATTTTTTTTGTAACATTTTGATTTGTTTTTGTTACGTATTTTTTAAATTAATTTAAGTTCTTCGTAAGCTTTATATTTAATTGAAGGCTAACTGGGAATAGATATACATATATATGCCTATTCCCACCGTATAGAAATGAAAAAAAATATGAAATAAACGTACAAAAGTGCGAATTCCTCTTTATAAAACATGCATTCAACAGGCGTAACTCTATTTTTGACCACTTTCCTCGTAATATGCAGTCGACAGAGTTGTAAGCCCTCGTCAGCCTCAGTTAAGAATTCCGGCATGCTTCTCAACAGGGAAGCCTTTGTTTTATGCGTTTCAGCTTTCCCTCTCGTTGTAATTTCCCCCTCAGCGTTTTAAAAATTTGGCCCAATTTGTTTTCAACAGGAAATGGCTGTTTGTATGGAGTTTTTTTTATTGTCAACTGTTCCTATGGCTTTCAAATGCTCTTTGTTTTTTTGTTAATAAATCGGCAAATTAAAGACGATGCAACTGACCTTTTTCTGTTTTTCTGATGTTTGAACTTTATCATTAACTAGTTGTTACCCGCCACTTCGTCCGCGTGAAATTAGGTGAATAATTTTAACGTGTT
Source organism: Charaxes varanes (assembly GCA_024363005.1). Taxonomy (NCBI): domain Eukaryota; kingdom Metazoa; phylum Arthropoda; class Insecta; order Lepidoptera; family Nymphalidae; genus Charaxes; species Charaxes varanes. The sequence goes on along the minus strand of JANCMC010008574.1, from coordinate 832,472 downwards.
GATGTATAGCCTATAGCCTTCGTCGATAAATGGGCTATCTAGCACTGAAAGGTATTTCATGATTTACCGACAGTAATAAACTAGCTACAGAGTAAGACGGTTGTTTCCTTTGCCCACCGACAATCCATCTGGCGACGAGGTTACATCTACCCCCGTAAAGAAAAAATAAATAAAATGTCTAATTTTATCGGAAATTTAAGTGTATTCGATTATAAAATCCACGATTGGGACATTTTTTACGGACGATTAACCCAATTTATAAAGTTAAATAACATTTCGAACAGTAATCAAAGTGCAGTGTTACTAACAAATTTGTCGGATGAATCATACCGTCTGATTCGGAATCTTGTGCATCCGAATAAACTCGAAGAAAAAACATATAGTGAGCTAGTTAAGGTGCTCAGTGAGCATTTTACTCCCAAGAGATCGACCTTTGCGGACAGAGCTGAATTCTACGAGGCGCAAAAGTTCGACGATGAGAGTGTCGAAGATGTATGTAGTGTACATGAAATACCGTTACACAGTACACATGTACACTACATACATGACATGTAACCTTTTCAACTTGACATCATTGCCATCTTGCTATGTAGCAGCCGCTACACCGGTATAACGCTAGGATAAAATATGCTATCACGTCATGTGATGGCATTGTTATCGAGTTTCGTTCGGTTTGTAGGACTTCCTGGTGGGCTACACTCGTCATTCAAGGCCGGTAACAAATCTGCTAGCCTCCTGGTCGTGCAAATGTCCATGGGGGTCAGTAGGCACTTAGCTCCCTGCTCGTTTGCCCCTTGTAACATAAAAAAATGCACTTTAAGACGAGCAGTAAACGCGTTTAATTAAAGACGTGCCTTGATTCGGTGGTAAACCAAAACATCATTGTCAAACCCTCATAAAATAATAATGCTAAGGGAAAATACGCTTTACAATTAAACTAGTAAGGGCGTGACTGGCATGCCAAGAGATAAAAAGCCCTCATACTTAATGTCACGTTCTCGTCAAAACAAGTGCGTCGCCCGTAAAGGCGGATCGTCCGCAGATTTGGTGAGAGCAACGCATACCAAGTAGGGTCAACAAGATATTCCCCCATGAAATTTACAGGCCTACTTATTTCCCCTTTCGCTGTAATGGTTTCTTTTGCCAGATAGCATTTTAACTAGTCAAGGAAAGGGCATGTTTTTTTACAATCTAGGATTATCAGTCGACAATCCTAGATAGTCGGATAGCAAGAATAAGCAACCGCTTTTTCTGGCTGACTATGACTGGCCTGTTGACGAAGTGGGAAGTGACCCTGCTTTCCGCTTCGGAGGCCGTGGCTTCGATTTCCGCCTCGAGTCTGTATTATATTTCTACAAAAAAAAATGTATATAACAGGCGCCTGTTACCTATAACACAGCATTAAGTTGTATATTTATTTATACGTTTGCCGAAAATATCATTTATATCAAAACATTATTAACAGACACTACCGAAGGACCTTTAAGACAATAAGACTAATTTCTTAAGGGCCTTGTAGTAAATTACTTGTGTGTAGGCGTAAAAATCAATAAAAATGAGGGAATCGTCTTCTCTTTCATCGCTTGTTATATATATATAGAAAAAGATAGAAGATAAATAAATAAATACAGGACTATATGAAACTAGGACGTCTGTTCCTAAGGTAGACAACTTAATGGCGCGGTAGTGGCGGATGGGTACCCGTATCGTGTTTCCGCACGTATAAAAAAATAATACAAAAAACAAACCTATGAAGGTTTTTGTCTGTACGCAAATTGTACTCGTGAAATTTTATTTGTAACTTTATTAAGGTTTTAACATTTCCCTTTATTTTACCGCTAACTATATGACCACTCCAAATCTTGTTTTAACGAATCCTCAAAGATTTAAATACCAACCCTGCTTCAAATTGGTGGTATGCCAAAAACTCTCAACGCAATGTACACAGGGATCCATTGCAGGGGAAAATGTCTCTTGTGACGTGTTGTATAGCGGCCTTATTAACATAGCAGAGGCTGCTGAAAGCCTACGCAGTTAATGTAAAGTCATGCTCGTCCTTGGCACAGGTGTGACTTGGAATTGGAATAAGGATTGCATGCAGATTTGGTAACGCATACCAAATAAGCATTATACAGTTTAAAATATTATTATTCATGCCAAATATATTTTGGATTCTTAATAACCCAGTGGTATAAATGCGGAATGGACTGAGGTTCGCGGTTTAATTTGCGCTAGCCCAGCGGGGCCGGAGTATGAACGAATTTATCTTGCAGATTTTTAGGATTCCGTAGGCCTACATGGAACATGCAAAGTGAGTACCCTAGAACTTTTAAATTATTAGCAATACCCGCGATTTCGTTCGCGTATAATTATAACGTAACGCATAATTTTAGCGTGATGATATATACCCGATATCCTTTCTCGATGAAATCTATCTAACACTGAAATAAAACCAGACCAGTAGTTCCTAAGATTAGCGCGTTGAAGCAAACAAACACTTCAGCTTTATATATTAAGAAGTATAGATGAAGAAATGAAATTACAAATACTTTGAAGAATGCCTAAAATTAGTACCACTCCGGGCAAGTTCTTAGCCTTGTTACAGTTCGAATGTAACACGTTACGTTCTACAATCCGACCTTCTACCATTGTGCTATCGAGGTTTTAAACATTTCATTTTAAAAACTCAATATCTATTTATGATAATTCTGTGTTCACCCTTCAGCGGAAATCATTGACCTATAAAAACTGCTAGAATATTCACGCGGTATTCAAGAGTAAAATATGCTTGGAAAATTGAGGGAAATGTTTATACAGAGTTTTCTTTTTGCTATGACCTATTTCCATTGATTTATTATTGTTATTGAAATGTATATAATAAGGGGCAAACGGGCAGACGGTTTAATATAAAGGGCAGGCGGTTTACTGGAGATACTATTGATGCCCATAGACGTAACGATATATCGTTGCCGGCATATGCATATATTTAAATACCAACGATATTTAATATCATAAATACACACTGTCGATTCAAAGACGTTCCATTTTGAAAAGTTGGTCAAGCATTATATGTAGGGAATGAAAGCACCGTGAAAGCTTTAAGTGCAATGGTTGAGCGAAACTACGCAATTACTGTTCTTGACATGCTTCATACAGCTGCTCTGCAGTATAAAAGAGTGACAGCCGCAGACGACAGCTGAGACGTATAAAGTTGCAGGAAAGTATTGTTTTATCAACTAGTATTAATATAATAAAAGGAGGTTGTAGTATTAAAGTGGTCGGCGTTTGAATCGATTGTTAGGTTAAGTAGCCGCAGTTGGATGATAGATGGGTGATCTAACACTGGTTTGCAAATAACATGTTTTGACCTGCGCCGTGTTTCTGAAGGCACGTAAAATTGTGGTCCCCATTAACGTCATTGAGTGATATCAGTCGTGAGGTTGTAGATATTGTGGGGGTTCGGGGGATATCCTCAGATGGCAATAGGTCATCTTAACTCGCCCCACAGCCACATCCTCTGCAATCTGAGTGAACCATGGTACTTATACGGGATAGCGCTAGGAGGAAGAGAATATTCATATTATAAAATTGGTCAGGAATTAAAATTAATTTTATTAATGCAAACCGATGTACGTTGAGTACAGCGCTGTGTTTTAATTGCGGTGTCGGTAATATAACATTCAGGTTATAACTTTAAATAGATTATTATCAATGTTGTATTTGAGTATTTGAGTAAAGTTTTTTTCTCCTCTTGAACATTATTTCATAACGTTTCTAATAGTAGAATTTGAGCCTGCGTCTTTTAATCCAAATTTCTGATCTTGGAGTTGTCGTTCTGTCAGCTGCGGCGTTTATGTACTTTGGCAGTTCTTGGTGTCATTACTGTAGAGAGCATTTTGAAATTTAATTTTAAAATGAAAGTTTGAGTATGATAAATTATTTCAAATAAGGAACGCAAATCATGACGCAAAAATCAGTTCTAAAACAAGAGATAAATCGTACAAACAATCAATTAAATCCAGTGTATTGAAATCAGACAAAAGTTTGGTGGTACGAAAGCGTCAAAATATCTTTCATTCGTTGACATCTATGAAATTTTTTTTTGATCTCCATCTTTATGTGTGGAAAAACCGAGCTCGTTTCAAAGCTATGGACTTTAGGAGTAATGCAGTTAAACATGAAAGATTAACATCACCCGGGATGCCGAAAATCATAAGATTCCTGTTTCATCGTTAAAGAACTTTACTCTTAATTGAAAAAAAAAAATTGTCTTTTAAATGTGTTTTAAAATATTCATGTACGTGATTGTCGATATAAAAATGGTAATATTAAAATGATATTTCAACCTTACCAAATTTTTTTTTGAAAAATTGACTATGATCTGAAATGTGGAGATAACAAAAAAAACGTCTGATTTGGATAGGATAACAAATTAATAATAAATAGTAAATTTATTTATTACAACCATACACAAAATATAAAGTTTCCATGTAACACTTTAGAATCTAAACTTCTTTAAAACCAATTCACCTGGCAAATTTTTTGCATTGTACACCATCATACAGTTAGAATTTATCAAATAATTGATAGAATCAGGCGTTACTTTGCGGAAATCCATGACATGCATGAGAAACTAAACTACTTTGCTTATGTTTTAAGTTCAAGATAGGAAAATACAGCCAGTTACGATAAGGAAGATGCATTGCAGGGTCGATGGTACTTGGGAGTAAATACACTCGTAAAACAAAATGAATGGCTTAAACGTGCTGTAGATCGCACTAAATTCCGTTTAAAGTACTATGGATGCATTTATTCATGACTCGGTAGTACTCTTTTATAAATACATAGTGAATGAACATAATTAAGTTGAAAGGAAAAATAAAAACGTCTAAACAAAGAAACATTAAACAAAGTAACACTAAATAGAGCGACGGATTAAAACCGGAGTCATAATGAGCAGAAAGTATTTTGTACGAGAATAAAATAATAAACGTGTTTTATTTTACGTATAAACGCAATATTTGGTATATGAATAAAATAAATGAATTAACCGTTAACAACGAAAAGTATATATTCGACGTGAAAAATGATTTTTCAATCTCTGAAGCGAACATTGTCTTTTCAATGCAATTTGCCAATGCAGTGCTTGGACGACGCACGAATATAAATAAACCAAAATGACATCTACAAATTGAATTGAGAGACGTGTCTCGTCTATTTCGTAATGTTATTATGGACAACGTGAAATATTATAAATATTCACACACTTGTACGTTCACACACGTACACACGCGCACACACGCACTCACGCGCACACATACACAAAATATACACACACTGATATGCATGCACGCATGCATCTACACATCCGTCGTAACGATGTGTCGTTGCCTGCTATTGTTTTTATTTTTAGATAGTGTTTTTTTTATATAGAATAAAAGGGGGCAAACGGGCAGAAAGTCCACCTGATCAACGTTCGCTTCATGTACACGTATTTACTCTGACGCTTACACGATTTAATAACATGGTTTTCTTTAACAGTTTTTACTTTGAGACTTGAGGATGGGACCCTGTCTATCTACAGTAGAGTTTTTTGGCTCTTATAAGTAAAGGGCATGAGGAACCCTTATAAGATTAGTTCTAACTCAAATATTCTTTAGAATAAATGAAAAAGAAAAAATATTTGAAAAAAAATGACTCGCATAAGAGTTTGTAAAAAAACTTAAGTGAATAAGTGTAAAAGCAGGAAATCCCTAAAGAGTCATACTAAAAGTGCTGTAATCACTCTAAACTGTTCTAATTTTTAAGACAATAAAATATTTAACAATTTATTTCAGCGAGGCTTTTATAGCTCGGTAAGAGCTGAGGCGTGGTGGCGAGACAAAATGACTGTTTCATTAGTCTGGCCAAATCTGTTTCTTTCCGCAAACGACAAAAGTTGGGCGCGAGTCTTTTGAGTTCTACCCGATAAATCACTTTAATTTATTGAGACGAAAGCCACGGGCGGGACACTTAGAGTTGAATTACTCGCAGCTATTACGCCTTGACTAATGTGCTCCTGTAATCATTCTCTGTCACCTTTAAAATGCGTTATTCTCAGTTACCATTTCTATGATTAAATGCTTAGCAAATCGCATCACCTGAAACATTACTTCTTCTTCTTCTTAGCGTTATTCCGGTTAAGTACTAAGGTCCGCTTAGATTGCAGGAGTGTGGCTGTGGGGCGAGTTAAGATGACCGATTGCCATCTGACATCATTCTCGGAACCTCCACGATCTCTACAACCCTACATAGCAAACATCTTCCTTCTAAAACTCATAATATCGGAAGCATAGCCTATATCTTATATGTCTTCCTCAATAAGTAAGCTATCTAACACTGAAATAATTTTTGATATCGAACTAGTAGTTCCTGAGTTGGCTTTCGAGTAAACAAACAAACTCTTCAGCTTGATATATTAATAGATTTAATAGAAACTTAACAGGAATATGTTCAACAATTTCACAGCAATAAATATTTAACCTTTTTAAGCTTAATACTTTGCATTAAAATTTTTGTGTTCTGATCCAACTACGCCAATATTAGTAGGATATGTTTTACCGGCATTAAAAGTCTGGGAATGCATTAGGTTTGAGCCGCTTGTTGAGATCAAGTGGTTCTTTAATAGGACTCCGATCTCGGATTTAAATATTAAGCTTGATATCCACCATTAAAAGTTCATCATCATTATCATCAGCCTATGTTCGTCCACTGCTGGACATAGGCCTCTCCTAAAGTACGCCATTTTCCCCTGTCTTTCATTTATCCATTAAGAGTTGAAGTATCTGAAACAAAAACTAACCATATATTATCCAAGTGTCGTGTGGAAATGAAGATGAAGAAACATTTTTCAATTATTTTTGGAGTTCTAAAACTTTTAAGATTTATTTGATTTAGGCTTCTTATCTTAGATAATTATGATGGATTTATGTGGTGATTTTCACGTAGTGTTGACGGTAAAGTTTCCGCCCCTTAAGGCCTGAGTGTCTACTCATTTGAAAATTATGTTAGCTCTCGAACATGCCGCATAATGAGGCTTCAATAGTTTGCCTGATTTAGCCTTTGTGCTATAACATCTGAATTTCAGCTCTTAGTGATGCTATTAAAGGACGGTATACCGGTTTTATTCTATTCTAGTTTATTAAATATATTTGGGTTAATATATTTTGAGTTCCATTAGAATAACATGTAGTCTCTTTTTATTTATTATAATTATGATTGAGTATGAGGTGAAGAATTTAAAGTGTATTGTCAGTAAAGTAATAAAAACTTCTTACTGAATCTTGTTATCATTACTATAAAGAAATTTTATGCTTCGATGAGAAGAATTTCAAAAATTTTGATGAACAAAAAGTGCTATAGGTATCTTCACATTCTTGCATAGAATAAATTTCTTGTCGTAATTTCTAGTTTCTTTGATGAATTATTTATAGCGCGGATACTTTTAAACTCCAGTTGAACTAGAGTTTATATAATATAACTTATTGAGGTCTATAACTTCTGATGTCGATGTTTATGTTGTATCCTTCTTCTCGATGATTGATAACACCACTGTGCATGGACAAAATGAAATTATGATATTTCTATTTACACAGGATGAAACGAACCTTCTAACTATCATAAATGTTCATAAAACTGTCACAAATACTTTAGTCAAAGTAAAACACTTGGAACTAATTAAGAATAGTCCAGGGAGAACATTTCATTGTTTAAAATTCCGCTTAGTATTTAAGTTACTTTGTTTCCCTTTGTATTATAGGGTTAAATGAAGAAAGAAGATAATTTTATCGTAAATTTTGCTTAAGAATGCAGTTGGTAAGGTGATGATTACTTTAAGAATTAGTGATAAAAGTAAATGAGCAAATACTGCAGAATGTGTATCTGAAGTTCAATTTAAATGGAAAAAGGTTTTGTGCTGGACACCGGAATGGTAAGTCTGAGGATAGAAGTAAATGTAAATCAGTTATGTATACATAAGTATGAGCAATTTGTTTATATATACAAAAACAGGGTTAATGGCAATATAATGCCATTTCATTAAGAGGTGACAGAAGAGATCATTAGCTATCAAATTGACTAAGGTTACATTACCTTAAATATACCGTTACGATCAAAAATATACCGATGTCAAAAAAAAATCTCTTTCGCATAAACTTTGTATGTATTTATAATGTTATGGTTATCCGTCAAATATTTTTAACTAGCATTTAATCATGTTGAAGATAATTTAGGGTGACGTAATTCTTTTATTCGCATTCCTTGTAAGCCTCGAGTTCCTGTTATTGAAGCCCTTAAAGTTTAACTGTAGGACGTCAGACTGCAATTTGTAAGGTCGTCGGTTCAAATAACGTTATGTAGTCTTTAACAAAAAAGGTTTAACGTCTAGGCATATCAAAAACGTTCTAATTTTCGAGGATTTTCTTTTTATGTCATTGTATATGTTCTTAAAAATTAATCAGACCTAGTAGAAGTTGAAAGTCCATGCATGTTAATTCTAAATCAACGTTGTTTTAAATCAAACGTGTCTGTAAATTCCAGATGAACTGATTAATAAACTTTTGTACTTTTGACGTGAAATTAAGTTAGGCAAATTTATTATTTACAGGAACCGCTGCCTGCAATGGTGACAGTGGTGGCGGTTTCGTAGTATTTGTCCGTGATGTAAAGGAGTCTGACGAGTTAGCACGACTCGTGGAAGGCGCATGGTACGTCAACCTGTGTACTATTTTTCGACATCTACCCTACTTTTGGGTGCATTGTGACTAGTGATGTGTTCATATGTCCACGACAAAGAAGGTCATTGGCTGACAGTTGTGGCATACATATACAACTCTCGTTTGTTTAATATTATGCGCCCAATTCAATCTGTAACAACAACGTGTTTTGTGTAAATAAACGAAAGCTATCGTAGTCTGTACTATTTTCGACAATATTTGTTTTAACTTTGGTTGAAGCGGACATTTTATTTACGATTAACTTAAAAGTATAAATTCTATTCATAATATATACATATATCATATTTTAGAGGGGTTTCGGCGAGTTTCTGATGCTCTATTACCTATAACAACTCATATTGTGTAAATAAACGAGTGTTAGTCTGCGCTTTCACTTGCTATATGTACTCGTGCACTATTTCAAACAACATCTGTTTTAACTCTGTTTAAAGCGCGCATTTTATTTACGATTCACTTAAAAGGTTGTAAATTCTACGTATGATATCCCTCGTCGGAAGCAAACGTGCGCAGAAACATTGCTAGCGCAATTTATTTATAATTAATGTATTCTCGCATATAACAAATATTTCTGATCACATCTTGATATAATGGACAGTTAACACATGTTGTTGGGGATCGGTGCCGTAACTGGGTTATATTGACGGGGCAATAAAATACCGACCTTTTCTTATCTTCATAGACCGTATTTACAAGCACAATATAACATCTGAAATCAAGTAGCGACGTATGATAACGTACCGTACCGCAATTAAAAACAACCTTAAGTACTAAAAGGAGGCCGACACTAGTGTACGCCGTAACGTCCCAGGCGCCGAGTCTCAGGGGTCACCTCAGCTAGGAGCGACCCTTAATATACGGTTATTTTAAACTAATTGTTACCCGCAACTTCGTCCGAGTAAAATTAGGTGAAAAGTTTAACGTGATGGTATATTGCCTATAAGCCTTCCTCGATAAATAGGGTGGCTATCTAACACTGAAATAATTCCTCTACTCGGACCAATAGTTCCTGAGATAAAGCGCGTTCAAGTAACCAAACAAACAAAATCTTCAGCTTTATATATTAGTATAAGATAAGATATATTTTATATTAAAAATCGGAAATATAAACGGGGCAATGGGGACGTCATAATTGGATCTCGCTCCATTCTAACGTAAATTTTAGGATGGAGTGGCACTGACTAGTTGTAACCCGCAATTTCGTCTATGGAGCGGTCGCTCTCTTCTCTAGTTTATACAATAACTGTAACTAAATATCTTACACACAACGGCAGAATTACCGGAACACAAAAAAGGGAGAATATATAATAATTACTCTTATTTTTAAACAAATTATAATTAAATATGAAACAACAATTAAAGTAACATGTTTTGATGTTAATCTGCAACACCGTACTTAGTTTAATGGTAAAAATCCAAACTATACGATATGCATTTCCGAAACAAAAAAAAAAATCGCGGGAAGAGGGAAATTAAAAAGAAAGATAATATAATACTTTGAGAATGGCACGGGCATTTAGCCTGTGGAGAAAAATGACTACGACAAAAAAAAGGCCAAGAGCGTGTCAAGACACGCTTATATAGAAGGGTTCCGTATCTGATACGCTATAAACGTATTTGTTAACGATTTCACAATAATTATTATTATATGTTACAAATAAATACAACTAACTTTCCTTTCTGTCAATCCGGCTGTCATCCACATCCCGCCAAAACTTTTTTTTAATAGTACTGTCGAACACGGCACGATCTGTCACAATATATTAAATCTGTATACAACGTTGCTGACACATGACAGAAAACATTGAGTTTGATTGACCCAGTTTATTCAGTCATTTAGTATATAAAAAGTTAACTATAAAATTAATAGATATCGACGAATAAGATAAAAAAAATATTTACGATTAAAACTAGGAAACCCCTTTTAGAAAGTCGGCTTAAAACCTACTCACAGGCACCGTTTTGAAACCGAACGCGAAGTTATAAAATTTTATAGATTTAAAAAGAATCGCTACCAAATTAACTATAATGGACTTTATATTATTGTTTAATTATTTCACAAGCCGCCACGTTAAGTTTTTACTACCGCTCGATTTTATTAATAAAATTACACAATCTTACTTGTTATCAAGTCACCCAGTAGCCGCTGCTTCATTTACATTGTTATTGCATTTGTTACTTAACACATTTCTTTTACCGGCTAGTTGAAATTCATTCAATTAATATACATACGGTCGTCATAATTACGCTTTGACATAAACTTATAGTAAAATCTATACGTATGTGTGTGTAAATCGTTTGGCATCGGTGTGCGTGAGGTTTTATTTCAATAATTTTATATATTTATGTTGCATATTTTATAAAAACGTTAGCATTCGCACACCATCCTCTATGTAAACTATAATTGTGCCAAATTTCATACTCGTTCTTCAGCGCAATTTTTTTCTGTAGCCGCGACTGCGTCAGCGTAAAATTAGGTTAAAAAAATAGATTTAGTTTCGGCGTGATGATATATAGCCTTCCTCGATAAATGAAAACTAACATTGAAAGAATTTTTCAAATCGGACCAATAGTTCCTGAGGTTAGCGTGTTCAAGCAAACACACACTCTGCAGCTTTATATATCAATATAGATGATAAGTGTATAATATTGTAAACACTACGAAATAATCTTTTAAATGCAATACATTTTTAAAGGTAAATGATTTCAGAATATTATTAAGTGGGCTTCAGACGACTCGGGTTGAAGTGGAGCGAAGAATAAATTTATTTTCGAGGCAAAATTTTATTTTTGTTTAAAACACGGATTTATACAGTTCAGTAGTTCACTGAAAAACCTATGCACATCAATATTGAACTGAACGTTTATAGTCGTGGGCGTTCTATAAATAAGTACATCGTGTATTTTAAAAATGGATTTTATAACTATTTTGAGTCAATGGGGGGAAGCAGAATGGGAGGCCCCGTTAAACAATATTATGAATACGTTTTAAGTATTTCTAATATTCCCGAATCCCCGTCTAGTAAGCTTATAATTAAGCTTGTGTACGAGTGGGTGCGATGATGTATCAGAGGCGTCGGGATTCGAACCAAATTCCTTGCGGATTTTAAACCATCCTTTCTGCCGTTGAGCTATTGAGAGTCAAATGTTTATTCCTTTAATCATTTACAACTAACTCCATAGCGACTGGTTTCTAATTGAATTCCAGTTTGCAGCGTCCAGATTTGGGATTAGAAATTCAACTCGGAAGCACTTTACAGAAATTCAGATTTTATGTCAGAATTAAATTACTTTACTACTGCTAGAATTTTAATACTACATGTTATTGTTTAACTGTATTTATAACGTTATATTTTTTTTGTTTTACTTATATTGTAATTTGAAATATACTGTTTTAACAGATATTTTTTTTAATCCTGTCCTGTCTGTCTGTACGCTCTAATTTCCTGCATTTTTCTCGTGTTCTGTTTGTGAATGTCGTTATTTCCTGCAATTAGAACGTAACTTATCTTATTCCTTGCGTGTAAATCTGTATGGTTTCGTATTAGTACTGTTGGAAATGTAATAAATAAAATAGAATAAAATTTAATTTACAGAATATTATGTCAATTTATAACTTTTACATCATACATGTCACGTCATGTCATCATACATACTATGATATGTATTTTTATATTGGGACCTCATGGATGCCCAACAATGACCGCCTACGATCAGGTAAACTAAGGAAGGGATGGATGGATGTTTTTGGGAGAAAACGAGGCTTAGCCCAGTAAAGAGGAGACCTTAGTAGAGTAGGCCTTTACCCAGTTTCGCTCAGATATAGGTTAAAAAAAAAGTTTTATATGAATGAATGAATGAATGAAAAACATTTATTTTCTGAAAATATCACAAACAGTTACTTAAAAACTAAAATAGATAAATGTTCATAATGACAATTAGCTCTGTCAATTAGCTATCTGTGTTATATAAAGAAAGGGTCTTTAAAACAGCTCAGTATGTACAACACAATTCATAGTGCTGATTTTTAGCTGCGATACATCAAACATATAATACTTTATATAGATTTTGTCTTGGATTTTTTTTTGTGTGTTAGGCTGTTCTTCTTGTCGTATCGATGGCGCATCAAACAGTTCCGTTCCAGAACTCAGCCACGCGAACAGCATCCTCAGGGCTGTGACAGTATGCGACATAATGCGTTTCTTTTTTTTTACAACTCTGCAAACCATTAAAACTGAACTCCATGGTGTATACTATATTTTTAATGTCTATATAATATTATGACATCTTCATTAGGACGACTAGTTAGTTATTTTACTTCACATCTCATAATAATAATACAAAGATGCATTGATTCATAAAGGAGTGAATACCATGGAATATTTTTGAAGTCGTATAAACGTACAGCACAAACTTTTTCCATATAAGGATTCCACAAAAGAGCACACAAACATCTACACCAAACTCTTGCTTTCCTGGTATCTCAGATAAAAGCTATTGAAAGGTTTATAGGGGGTCCCAATAAAAAAAAACTCCTATGACAAACAACAAAATTGATGGGTAAGAAAGAACGCAATAGAATAAAGATAGAAAGAGAAAGAGAGCGGCGAGAGACTAAAGAATTAAATCTCGTCATGTCAACCACAGTCAAAATGTTTATTATAAAGTTTATATTTTGTAATTAATCAATGTAAATAGGTAATGTTATAACAGAAGAAAATAATGTTCCAAATTAAATAAATATTACACATGTACGCATACAATGGATAAAAAAAACGAGAGGGCGGGGCATTGTGTTACGTCACTTTACGTCGAAACTTGCACACAATTTGTTCCAAACACCAGGAAAGCATGAGACTAACGTAGTTGTCGCGCAGGTCGGTGTGATTGTGCTCCACGCCATCGTCCAGTATCGAAACACGTACGCCTTGGCCGTTATAGCCCATTGCATACACGGGCAGCACGTTTAAATCAAGGCGTGGCAGATTGACACCTGTACGCGTGTCTTGCTGTAAAAATACACATGTTTTAATTAAATCTGATTAAATGAAGGTTGATTTAATTTTTTGCGCACACAAGTGTAAATTTTTAAGTAGTAACGATATCATTTTCTAAAGTTTCAACGGGCTATAAATAAGCTAAGAACTAAAAATATTTAGATCTAACTTCTGATATTACTGGCTTGGCAGAATGAGGACTCAACCATAATGACGTGGTATAGTACCATCGAGGTCAATGATCTTTTGAAGTTATAACAATGACTCTTCTCAATATCTCAAAAAATATCAAAAGGCAGTAAGTACTGCTTAAAACGACACCTATTGTGATTCTTACTCTGAAGATATAATCACTGGTTTTGGTGGATGCTGCTGCAGCTGTTGGTGGATGGTTATTTCATATACATTTTTTTTAATTCGTGATCTTTGCTGCTTTTAGTTCTCCCAAATCCGCACTATTTAGCCCAGTCTTCTACTTACACGCATACATTTGCTGATACCCGCCTCGGGCAAATTGTAAATTTGATATGTTCAGCCTACTACCACATCAGCTTGCAAGCAAAGAGTCCTAAGTGGACCACCTCGGCTTGTTGACGGTTATAATTAAAATTTAAAAATGCATATAATGGTGGAATTTTTTAAAAGAAACTTTAACGCTACTGCTTTAAACCACACGACTTAAGTAAAACATCTTTAGCTCCATATTCGTTTATATATGTATAATTGAACTTTTAAAATGATTTACAATTTTATTCACTTTAACCGTAGATATGTAACGCTCTATTCACACATTCAGTAGCTTACTCCCCAAGTTAAGCGTGCGTATAGTTTTACTTCGATAAATACAGTAAGTTGTGAATAGCTTCATACAATTCTTACCAAATACCACTCGTAGGTCCACAATTCATCATTAAAGAGACTACGTGGATCACGTGCACCCCCTTCATCCTTTGCCTACCTGGTGTTACTGTCTATCCTTTTTACCCGACGTAACTTCTTATCCGGGACGGGGTATGGATACCGCTTCACACGGTTCTTAGCGAACAGCTGTTCTGCCCAACGGATCTATTTAACATGTATTTTGCATTATTTACAAGTATAGTTTAGATTGTTGCACCTAGCTGGAGTGAATAATTCAATTTCCATCATGGTAATTTAGTAAAAGGAAAAGTATTTGTCAAATAAATCCAGGAGCATTATCAGAGTCTTCTGTAGAAATTATCTTAAGAAATATAGTTGTATGATAGATATATAGATAGAGTTTTTATTGACCATTGCAGAGCTCCGGATATTTCTTTTTTATATAATGTATTTTGTTTAATATAATAATTAGACATAAAAGTGTGACATGATGATGATTTTAGTTACAGTTAACATGCATGTTTTCAACAATAAATGTGTGAGTGTAACAAAAAATTGAGTATCTATAGAAAGTCATATATGTATGACACACCATTATTATTTTGTGGGTCAAGGCGAGGAGAGGGCGATGACTGCAGAAATTAGGGCCGTTATAGGCCGCACACACCACGTGTATTGTAGCAACCGAATACCAGGGCGGTATGAACCTAGAGAGACGACAACTCACCCTTCTGTCCTTGTGCAGTGTGGATGTGTGCTGGGCAGGGGTGCGCCGCTGTTTGCGCTCGTATGTGTGAAACGTGTAGATGTTTGGGAATCCTCGTATCTGTAAACGAAAACATTTTCACTAAAGGCCTATATTGAAGGACTGCCTGAGAGTATATCCCCTGACAAAAAAAAATATTTCAAAAACTAGGATTATGTGACATAGAAGATTATTTACCTATGTACTTACTTATAAATTAATAAAACTTAAGTATATGTATGTCAGGTAAATACTAACAGAAGCTATGGAGATATTATCTGACACTTTATGAAACAGGAAAAAAATTATTAAAAAGTAAAATTTATTTGCATAACAATCTCACATTTGCTGAATTTACTTTAACGACCCCTGTACTTTTGTACGGGGATCGTCAGTCTATCCCGTGATGTTGGTTCTATTAAGGGTCTATAGCCAACTGAAAGCACTACGAACGAAAGAAGAAAAACTTTATAAAAATTTGACGTAAAAAATAATTTATTTTTTAATTTTATTGATGCTTTCTTAAGAAGTCTGCATTTGGGAACTTTCAAGGGTTGACCTAAGAAAACAAAATACACTTCAATGCAATGCTAAGTTCCTGGTACAGTATATTTGAAAACAATGGTATGTAGGCGGCGCCCTACGACAGTAATAAACTTGACAGTCAGCCTCTGGGCGGTTTTATTTGACATATTTTATTGCGAAGGGGTTGGCATTACATCCCTAAGTAAACTTGAATATATAAACAGATATTCTCTGTTTCTAAGGGTATGATTGTGATTTCGGCAGTTGATCTTAATTTAGATAAAGGAGTAAAACATCAGTACCAACTAAGTAGTTGTATTTAATTTCCTGAATAAGTACATGATTCGCATCGTCATGGCTGAATGTGAGAAGTGTTAATGTGGCGTCCAATTGTGACGAGGAGGGTGAACCCTGGTTTTTAGTGGGTATTCCGGTTTTGGCTGACTAGTACTACATTCCCAACCGAGACTGTTTCTCGTACTCGAGTACAGTGTCGGGTGGGGTGCGTAATAGCATTTTCCAGTTGAATGAAAATACATTAATTACTATTGATTTTGTAGAACTTTGAGGTGAGTCACAACATGGAAAACTCTCTCATGGAGATATTTTCATGCTAAGCCCATATTTTTCTTTTATATTTTCTTTTTGCAGGGACTTTTTTTATACAAGAGACAATCAGGCAGACGGATCACTTGAGAGACGGTGCGTGCATAATGCGAGTGTGTGTTGTGTAATTCTTCCACACGTCACATTAAATGGATGCCGTCATGTGATGTTCTGGACACACGTTGATACTAGGACGACATAAGATCAAAGTGTTTATGGACATTTTCACATATCCACGCACGTGCGCTCTCGTACGAGCGTAGTATTTACACACGCCTACACAAACACGTATTGGGAGAATGTTAGATTGTGGAATTTAGAGCATGTGAAACAATTTGATATTAAAGACCAGTCTTGATTTTATTTGCTTTGGAATAAAATCTTTACAGTACAAAAATCTATTTTGTCCCTTGTTCATAATAATAATAATCATATATATAACTTTTCTAGTAAAAAAAAATATGGATGCCATGAATGTTAAATTTGCAATAAATATTGATTTATCAACTACAGAAGACTGATTTTAAAATAAATCTTTAAGAGTCTTATCTATTTAAATGATATTTACCTATTTAGGGTGAGCGAAGCGAGTTTTTACTGAACTACTTGACTACTTTACTGAAAAACTATCTCGCCTGTAGGATTAGTGATTTAAATAACATCTAGATATGAAGTTTAATAAGTATTTTATAACTTCATATCTAGATACAAAAAAAAAATATGAAAAACTACGCAAGCCCTCATAAAGCTCAGCTTTTTGCTAGTATTGTCCAAGTAATTAATGTTGTACCCTAAATCTCTGAGACTCTGTTCTAATGGGGATAGGTTAATTCTAGCATGTGTGAGAGAGGCACGCAAACAGTATGTGTGTGGAAAATGTCACGTTCTTGTGGAGTCATGTGAGTTACGTCAGTCACGTATGCACCAGGGCAGCAGAGACGGCAAAGAGGTTTGGCGCAAGGGGGGGGGGAGGGGCCTGTGAGGCGAGGTGCCCGCCCGCCCCCTGCCCCCCCCCCGGCCCCCCCCCCCCCCCCCCCAATCTCTTCAATCTCACAAGTAATATCAGTCAGTGACATTAATCTAGACCCAGAAATTTACGCACCTTCCGAAAAACAAAGGAGGTCGCATATAAGAAAACCAGTGTTAGAATGGGTCACCCATCTATCACCCGGCCGCGGTTAGGACTGCTTAACCTAGCAATCGACTCAAATACCGACCGCCGATTAAGCTGCAGTCTAAACGACGACATTATAATTCAAAAGTGCACTTAAACGTGAAATTCGCATACAAAGTTATACAGTATTCATGCGGTTAGTGAACGTTGCTTGAAGGAAATCGAGGACAATATGTGATCAAGTTTCTGACGTTGCAATCTATTGCTAATTTCCCATGAGGATAACCTGCCGCCACAATAAAGAAACTACATTACCCACGTACCGCTTCCTAAAGTATTTTGATACATTAGCAATGTCCCGGAAAAATTTTCAGACTAGTGTAGCGAGCGCACTTTATTCAAAGCGGAGCAAAAATTATGTTGCATTGCATTATCAGCTATTTTATAAAGCGAGAAATGTAACTTTTATTTGGCACAATAACACTGTCAGCAAACATAATTACAAAATAAAATGG
Source organism: Charaxes varanes (assembly GCA_024363005.1). Classification (NCBI taxonomy): domain Eukaryota; kingdom Metazoa; phylum Arthropoda; class Insecta; order Lepidoptera; family Nymphalidae; genus Charaxes; species Charaxes varanes. The sequence goes on along the minus strand of JANCMC010008574.1, from coordinate 814,338 downwards.
CGAAAAGCGTGTTAAGACACGCTTATGTAGAAGGGTTCTGAATCGGTTACGCTATAAACGTTTTGCTAAATAACTTCAAAAGTTGTTGTCCGATTTCGTTCAGAATAGTTTTCCTAATGAGTTTTTAGCATGTTCTATCAACAGGCTATCTAACGTTGAAAGAATTTTTCAAATCAGACGTGTAGTTCTGGATTTTAGCGCGTCCAAACAAACAAACAAAGTCTTCAGCTTTATATATTTAGATAGTAATTGCAACAAAAAAAAAACATTTTTTTTTTCAAATTCTTTTTTTTTGTCTGCTTATAGCGCAAAATGGACTGCATTTTAATTTGCAATTTGCTCATATAGTAGACAAAGTAAAAAAACATCTGGGCCTACCATTCATTGTACCCTGCCTATGCCTGTTCGAGGTTGTTATAAACCTTTAGGGCGTTTGATTTGAAACAAATACAATCATACTATTTAAAATATAAAGTCAATTGAAAATATTTGCGATATATTGTTTGGATATTATATTAAATTATTATGAATTGAAACCATATTTTTGTAACTGAACAAACCAATAATTTTAATTACTTTGCTTTTAGTAACTTTTCAAATAACAAACCTACAAAACATATATAAGTCTATGCTAATAGAGATTGAGTAAAAGTTTTCGTGAAGGAAATCCATTGAGTGAATGAATCGAACGTGATGGACTGTATCCCGACGGAATGGCGAGCGGATGGATATAGTGAGTATCCATTATTTACGAGATACCAATACAGCCTTTGTGCATAAAACATTTCGTTCGTATATTCGAGCTACGATAAAGTGTGTGTGTGTGTATAAAATTGGCATATTTTCTGGATAAAGATTTTTTTTATATTACAAGGGGCAAACGAGCCCTTTATGCCGATTTTGGAACTCTAATGATTTTTCTGAAGGCAAAAGCAAGGCGTATAGCACCGCGCCTTCTATGGACAGAAGTGAGTATGCTCTTTTCTTGAAGGTCCCTAAGTCGTATCCGTTCGGAAATACCGAAGCTGGCAATACTTTGGATAATTCAAAGTGCACGCCTAATAACGTGAACCTATGAAATTTAGTTTTACATTAATTATAAATTAACAATACTGAATTACAGACCCATTTTCTATAGAAAACAGCGCACCGTATTTCTGAAGTTACTAAAAATATATATATATATAAGTTACTATATATAAGTTACTTACTAGAAAAAAATATAGATAAGTTGACTATTTAAAACGTGATCGTGCCAGAACCACACACACAGTAATCCGGAAGTCCAAGGAAACATTTTTAGTCAGATGAAAAAAGAAGAAAAGTTGATGTACCCAATTCTCTAAAGCCTTAAATTAAATTTAAATGAAATAATTACATAAAATGAACTGATATTCTTATTTTATATGAAGTAACAAATCTTCACAAAATTAAAATGAAGGTAGTAAAACTGTCTAATAAAGGAACAGTAAATTTATTGCATAGAGAAGTTGGTAATCATTTTTAAGACTAGGCGTAGGCATGAATTGATAATAACTTGATGGCATTAAAAATACTAGAGATCGCCGGTGGGTCAAAATTTAGCCACAAACCTTTTTGCGTATCACATGCTTAGTAAAACCATATATATTGTTATGTATATTTGATTAATAACGTAACATACGGTTGTCATGACTACGCTTTGACATAATCATTTCGTAAAATGCATACATGTGTGTGTAAATCGTTTGGCATTGGTGTGGACTTAAAAGATAGAGTTCTTACTCCTTATTTATATTAATTGAAAGGATGTGATTTTATTAAAGCCAAAAAGACAGAATTTCTATTAAATCATTCCTAAGCACCCTTTAAATGTTGTGTTGTTAAATTATTACAGTGGCCTTATTTGAAAAGGACCTTTTTCCACTCGAGCTGCCGTTGTATTTCAATTTTACTCAAATTATTGTCCTTTAAACATCCTGCGAGGGAAGGCAAAAGAATCTTGAGAGCATGTCATTTAATCAACTAACTGAAGAAGTGGTTTATTTATTTATTCCCGAAATATCTCCGAAGATACATTCTAAGACTGTTGTAGCAACACTGCAATTTTTGGCATACTAAATTGATAAAAATTAAATTTTATTCAATAAAACTTACCTGAAAATTTATAGGCAACCAACCAACTCAATTAGCAAGGAATTTCCTGCCTCGCACAACTTTTGTATAAATAACTGTCACTTCCGTTCTGACCAGATGCAATCACAAGACTTCCAACAGAGGGACTAACTTTAGAATACAGGAATTTTCTAGGACAGTACATACTTACCTCTAGATTTATACCTTTTACCTGTATCTCGCTTTATCAGAGGACTCTGCTGTAATATATTTGACGCGAACAAATGCCTTTTATCTTTGCCGGGAAAGCAATAGTTTGCTCGTCAGTCAAGTAGAGTCCTCGTTTGGTAGAGTCACGTATAGCAAGGCTTTGTAGAATCTACAAGTAGTCATAAAATTTAAGTATGCACAAATGCATAGTTTTTCTAACATCAGATTGCTTAAGCCTGTAACTTGCGAGAAAAATCATTAATAAAGAAATTAATATATACAGACATTACAAGCACAACTAAGCAGTGACCCTGCCTACCGTTCCGGGGGTCGTGGGTTCGATTCCCGCCTCGAGTTTGGGTGTATTATCTATATGTATATATTTCTACAAAAAAAATCTGTACAACAGGCGTCTGTTACCACAGAGATTAAGTTGTCTACCTTAGAAACAGACGTTCAGCCTCATATTATAGTACTGTATATATTTATTTTAATGTGACGTAGAAGTCCAATATAAATTCGTGTTGATTTTTAACCCAATTATAGAATGTCCAAAATCCTTTCTTAGTGCCCTTGTACTTTAAGAAAAAGCTACCTTTCAACAGTCCTAGATTCAGACCTCTTACGCAAGACACACTTGTATACATACATATATATTATTTTACAATGCTATAATCACTGCTGACATGTACGTAAGAAATGCAATAAATTTTTAACGGTTAGTACGGCTACATAAATTAATATAAGCATTCTGCAAACCATGTAATTATTATTTTTTCCAAAATATTTACGTTATTAAATTACTTAAAATTATTAATAAAATTAAACTGACGGTTTGAAATAGAACAAAAATTTCCCGTCTATATAACTGTCTTCAGTTTAATATATTGTTTTGACACCCATCTCAACACGTAAATGGCTGCCCCGAAGAAGCCCGAAAAATAAACTAGGAGGACTGTAGAAGAATAATGAAATCAAAAATGACAATAAAATAAAATGAAGAAAATAAGAAAATAACAATGGCACGGGCTTCTGCCCGTGGAGTATACAATGACGATTAAAAAAATAATAATAAAGAGCCGATATTCCGCAAAAAAACTTTTGAAAACGTTACTGTTATTGAAACAAAATAAAAATATATACATATATTTAACCACTAAAAAGTATTTTACCTCTGTTTAGCAAGTTGTTTATAACATGACGGTAGCCGTCTGTCTGTCGCACGTGCGTTTGGTTGAACTCTAGGACTACCGCGCCCATGCGTTGGTAGGCGTCATACAAGGCAGCGTGGTCCGCCTTGGTTATAGACAACGTCTGTCTGAGTTTCCCAGTGTAGTCTTCCAGGACTTCACAAATTTTGCGAGTGCTGCTTATTCTATTTGATTTATTGGCTTATTAATAATCCTACAGCGTTGAGACAAATTTATGACAAAGTTATACACAGTAAATTGGCAATAAGGCCACTTGAGGATTACACTAATTAACCACAAAAAGAACAGTGTATTCGAAGAGACAATAAACTAATAAATACACAAACAATTAACACTTGTAAAATAATTATTTGAAAAAATATTTCTAGCTGTCTACTTATGCGGGTAGATATTAAAAAAGCTAAATTTTAGTACAAGTGTCCTTTTATTTCGATTTTAGTAAATCACGACAAAACTTTACGCACGAAAATGTAATTAATATCTATTTATAAGAATTAGATAGTCTTTTATAAAACGCGGTTTATAAAACGCGATAGGGGTCGCGTGCCTTATTCGTCTTGTGGTATACATATTGCCGACCGATATTCTAGACAATATAGGTGAATACGTAAATAAATTCTTCTTCCACCTAGCGTTATCCCGATTTAGTACCATAGTCCGCTTATATTGCAGAGGGGAATTAAATGAAATAATTTCTCATTTTAAAAATAAAACTATTTCATTTATAATAAAAAGAGACGAAATTCTTAGAATGGCGTCAGTGCCTAGGACTTGCAACCCAGTTGTAGGTTTGAGAGATATCTTAAACGTGCATACGAATGCTCGCACAAATCGATAAACCCCCTTCTCAGAAATATATTTACTCAAATATATTTTATGAACGATGTACTCGTTCTATACCATTAATATACCATAAGTAATATACCATTTTAACAACACCTGGATAATATAGACCAATTTTTAGTATCAGCGCTTTTTATTTATATATTTGTTTATTCGGATAGTCAACAACTGATACAATAATACATCATTACTGTTATGAAGTGGGTTACATGGAAAATGCTCAACTAATTACAGACCACCTCAGCATGCACCATTACAAAAGAAAAAATGTATGATTACACATTATACAGAAATTTAATATGGAAATTTACCACTAATAAGTTAATAAATAATATTTAGAAGGAATTTATTTTAGACACAGTTATACTATAACAATATCAAGAAATTACAATAACAAAAAAATGTCACGTATCAAATTCAATTAAATGCTTGATTAAGTGTTAAGAGAAAATATCACATTTTATTTACATAAAATAACATAGAAGTGCACAATTGCCTTTAAAAAATGTAATAACATAAGGGATTGATGCCCATTTCAAAGAAAAGCGTCATAAAATAAGATTGCATAGAGTGTACAAACAAAAATCAATTCCGCAGCTGGTTTTGTTTTGTTAGTACACTTCATTTTATGCACTAGCCGCGATCAGATTGAAGGATTGTTTTATTGAGAGTGTTGCTGAAGTTCATTCCATCAGTAGTTTTCCTTCAAAAAGAAAAATATAATGTAAGTGAATTAAAATATATTCTCAGTCGATCATATTTTTCATTCTTTGGATAAAATTTTGTCACAGTATCAACTATAGAACTAGGAAAATACAAATATTTTCATTAATTATCATCTTATTTAACTTCTATTTAATATAAAATTTATAAAACATTTATAGTACTGAAATGTCTGTCTAAAAAATTTTAATTTAGATAAAAATTCACATATTTTATCTATTCCGGATGGACTGCGAAATGGCTAAACCGATTTAAACGCGACTATAAAGAATAAGATAGGCGAATTTAATACCAGCAAAAATTAAGGTTCCGCACAGAGAGAGCATCAAATAAAGATTTGCAAATATAATTTACATCCTCAAGACTAAAATAGATAATATATTAAAGACTAATCTATAAAATTTTATGACATTAAAATAGTAGTCATACAATAGTATACTAATGTCAGTGCAAGGTACGTACTGTTCTCGCCGCCACCGTTAGCGTTGTTGCCCAAAAGACTTCCGAAATTAATATCTGCAAAATAATGTCACATTTAAAACTATAAACAATATTGAACTTTATAAGCCTGGATAATGATTAAAAAATACAATGTTTTTTTGTCATTAATAAGGTACTGTTAAAATGGTTCAACATACGTTAAAACAAAAAAATACTTTTGAATAATATAAAATTTTATTAGAGATAGATAGAATTAGATTAGAGGTAGCGCCACGCTTGTAGCCACATTGAGCCGGCGCGTCCGGGTACGAGTACCTCTTTCTCACATGAGATCGGCGTGAAGTGGCGGCAATGCTGTCACGTCTAGTAGTCGTTATTCGACGTGACAAGTAAGACGTTGTCACGTCATGGAAAGTAATATATTCACGAGCTTAACTTGAACGTGCCACACGTAATATAAAAGTGACACTTCTGAATTTCATCCGAATGAAGACAAGAATTATGTTTTATTTCTGTATGTTCGGAGCGTACAGAAGCGAAACTTCTTTCATTAAAATAACGTCATTTCTTTGTTGAATCTTTATAATTTAATTTTTATATATATACAACGTACAGAAGCGAGACTTCTCGCATCCTTCCAAAATTAAAATAATGCTTCTTCTACAAAATTATTTAATTTTTTTCTTATTCATATATATTTATATGTTTAATTTTTTTATGCAACTTAATTTTATTAATTATTAGGGTTCAATATCCCCAAAGAAAATAAAAATGGCCAAGAGCGTGTCAACACACTCGAGAAGGGTTCCGTATCTGACACGCTATAAACGTATTTGTTAAATAACTTCATAAGTTATTGCCCGATTTCGTTCAAAATAATTTTCCTAGTGCGTTTTTAGCATGCTTCATCTACATGGAAAATTTCAGGTCTAATAATGCGATAATAATACACTTGAGAACGACGTCTAATGAATATAAATCATTGTTACCTTTTCGATCAATCAGTTCATTCCCCTTCATTCGCATTATTTGAACGAGTGGATTCATTCTTGTTATCAACCTCAAAGCTTCAACGAGTGACAATAAACATTTGTGATCAAGTTTTTTTGTTTTTATTAATTTATATAGCAAGTTGTATACAATTTCATATCCAAAAACCTCGCATAAGAATGATATCTCATAATTTTGAAAAATAAGTTCTATTTGATAAGTAATAAATGTAATCCTTAAGTTTTAATAAAAGGAAAACCTTACTAGGTTTCCCTTTTATTAAAACTTAATATATAAAATATTTACTTACAAACTTTTGTTGTATTAAGTTTTTTAATTGTTAATTATTATCTGAAATTTTCGCTGTGACACTGTGGGAGACGCCTTTGGTGCCAAAACACAGTTATGACTGCACCAATGGTTTCATTAAAACAATAACAAATACAAAACTAGTGAAATAAATAAAGACATTATTTTTTTTAATATTACAAGGGGCAAACAAGCAGGCGGATCTTCACCTTGTGACTACTGACTCTCAAGGACATCTGCACTAACAGAAGGCACGCAATTGCGTCGCCCGCCTTGAAAGATGGATTTAAGCCACTGAGAACTCTCATAAACCGAACGAAATACCGTCACTTGAAGTGACAGCATTCCCACAGCATAACGCTGATCTTATGTGAGAAAGAGGTACTGGTACTGGGACGCGCCCACCCAATTCGGTTGCAAACACAAAGGACAGCAAGCGTGGCGCTACAGATAAATAGATAGGAGTAAAGTCTGGGGTTGCATACCCTCAGTGAATCTAACCAGTTATTGGAGAGATAAAAAGAAACATCCACATGTGGGGTATTTACATTATGTGATCCAAAATGTAGGTAGTTGTAAGATGATTTGAATTAAATCAGTCAGTTTTCCACGCCTGTCTTTTATTGTCGTTACAATTAACTTTTATTAAACTACATATTTAGTTACTATAATGCCGTTTTTTATCGAATTGTAAGCGGCATAAATCGTAAATATCAACTTAAGCGGCCGAAGTTTCGTTTATAGTTACTGTATTTTTAATCTAATATAAAAATGTTTGTTCGCGAAAAATTTATTTCGAATATAAAATTATTTATCTGTCTTTCACTACTTTGAAAATATCATTTATAAATAGACTTAGCTAATATCAAACATTTTATAAGCAAGTTTTAACAGACTAAAGTATGTCTATACTAATATATAAAACTGATGAGTTTGTTTCTTTGTTTGAACGCGCTAATCTCAGGAACTACTGACCCGATTTGAAAAATTCTTTCAGTATTAGATAGTCCATTTATTGAGAAAGACTATAAGCTATATATCAACACGCTTAAAATTTTTCATCTAATTTTACGTGGATTAAGTCGCGGGTAGCAACTAAATTCATATAAAGAATAGCTACATTTTACCGAAACAATCATAACGATGATTTGATACACGTGATAAAGAAACCGTACGCTTACTTACAATTTATTAAATAGCGAGAACTTTTTTCACCACTGAACTCCCTTTGTGTACCGAACTGCAGTGAATTTATACCGAAATGTACAATTGTTGGCGTTTGTCGGCCAGTTGTTTTATTTATAAATCCGAGAACACTGAACTAAGGCATGGAAAGAATGAAACTGAAATTAATTACTTTCTCTCGCCGTCTCCGATTTGCCAGCAGCCGCTCCTTGTCGTGACGTCTCTTGGACAATCACCAGTAAAATAAGAGCATCACAACAGTATCGACATCTAGGACGCTGGCCGAACTTTATGCCAACAATTTAGATTTTTAGTGACGTTGACCTGCTTCGATTCGAACGAGAGATTTAGGTTTGGTTCGAACGCTTGTTGTATCATATTATTGTAAAATCATTGTTCATTATTTCGCTTGACTTGTTCATGCCGTGCACAAAAATTATTAAATGAATAAAATTTAGTAAAAAAATTTTAAGATAAAATAAAAACATTTTCCATATTAAATGAATCATATCGAAATTTTCTCAGGTATTTTATTTGCCTTATTTATTTATTTTTTGTCTATTTTATTTGGATATTTTCTAAGGTTCTAAATTCTTTTAAATGGAGACGAATAACGAAAAATTAACAAACAATAGCAATACAAATAATAATTTTACGTAATGGTTTGTGGTGATTGTGTGTTGCAAAAGGCATTTCGTTTTTTGCTAGACTAGAGATTGGTAAATTAGCGCAACATAGATACTATCTACAAAAAACAGCAGCAATTTATATTGTTATTAATTTATAATAACACAGTTTTAATATAGTTATCTTTACTGAAAGCTATGGTGCTTACCTATAGTAAAACAAAATTCTTAAAGACATCTCTTTTTGTTGAACATTCTCTAAAAAAATTTCGGCTTTTCTAAAAAAATATTAGTGTATAATACTTTAATTACACAATTTTAATGCCCTAATATCACAAGAATAAAATGTATATTATGTATGTGTTCTATATTTCAGTGCTAATTCCATCTAAATGGGAAAAGCTGTTTTAAAGATGAAATTCTTTAGTAAAGAAAAAAAAACAACATGAATTTTAAAAAGACCCATTTAAAAATCACAGTCGTCATAATTTTTAAGTATAGGTTTATGCATATCTACAATGAAATACTGATATTTATAAAAAGAAGTCCATTTTATTGAAAAGTATAAAACTAGTTAACAATAACTTGATTTTGAGCAGTCAAACATAACATCCTACGCTAAAACATAAAAGTTCACAATTGTATTAGGGAAACTAGTAAACGATCTGAAATGAATACTAGTTTCCCTAATTAAGTTTGTTTTTGTCACTTCATCACGTTTTCATTGTCCCTTTTATGCTCGATTTATGAAATCTAACTTATGCAACAAATACTTATTACCCGTCAATTATTCAGGCTTTATTTAAAGTTGTACAATTGTCACGCTCTACTTATGCTTGAAGTTGGCTAATTCTTAGGCTATCTATGCGCCCGCAACGGCTTCATCGAATGATTCTTCGTGTTCAGATCTCGAAAGCATATATTCAGGTAAGGAAACTCCTAATGCTGCACTGTACTTCGGTATTGTTTCTGCCCAAAAGGCGCCTTTCGAATCAACACCTGCGAACTCTTCAGGTGGTGCGATGTTAGAGGCGTCTTCAATTGTAGAGTCGGGCTCTATCTGAGATCCTTCGCTTCTTCTAACTTTTTTTGCTCTCTTCGGTTCGTCATTTGAAGAAGCAGCGTCTATCGAAGCTTGTGGAGCTGTCTTTTTTCGTTTCGATTTTTTGCTATTACTTGCAGCTGATTTCTGGGCCAGAGGAGCAGTGGTAGCGACTATCTGACTTTCAGCTCCTTCATTGCTTCCATCCAGTGTCGGTGGTTTTGATGTGAACTCCTTTAATTCTTGATAAGCCAAATGACTTTGTTTGGGCGCGGACTCAGATATAAACATGCATTCTTCATGTTTTAATCCGTTTTTATCGAGACATTGGAAACAAGTCATTGAATTTTTTTGAACCTTTTTACAGGCTGATCGGTCTTTTTTTTTAAATTCAGCTAAAACGTGTTCTACGTCTTTTTTTTGTTCATTGTTAGTATAAAAGCCTGGTAAGGATTTTTTATAATCATACGATTTTGGTTTTGCCTCTTCGGAGCTATCTTCGTTACTGGCTGCGCGCAATGCTTCACTTGGGCTCGGCTGAGAGGTATGAATATAATATGCTTTGTATTTATCGTCGGGGTTGTCAGAATTTTCACCATTTCGGTAACTGCTATAAGGTTTACTGTCGGGCGATTCGGAATATTGTTGCGGAAGGATTTCTACATCTTTTCCAATTTGCAGTTTTTGTGATTTCTCTGGTTCTTCTCTTTTATTGTTTCTCGTTTTCTGGGGCTCATCTGGCTCATCATTACTATCATATTTTCTTTCCTTTGAGTAGGCATATTTATTATTTTTAGGTTCAGCGACATAAGAGCAGGATTCATAATTTCCTCCAGTCTTCGGGTCTTTACAAGTCATGCACGACATACCATCTTTTTTCACTTCATGGCAATTTCCAGGGTTTTGCTTGATTTCTGCAGCTTGCTTTTCGGACAGTTCTTTTATTCTCTCATATTCTTTATGATCGTATCCAGAGTCGTAACTATATGGGTATTCGTATCCGTCCTTGGAATCCTTTTTCTTCGTGTAGGGGCTACTGTATGGACTTTCATCAAAGGCTTTTGGTTTAGAAATGTATTCTGCTTTGTAATTGTACGGATCGTCATCTTCATCCTCATCAACCTTCTTCAAGTTTGCTCTGCTCCTTCCTCCTGTATATCGCCGAAATCTGGCTGGTCCTGTAATATAAGGATTTTGCGTGTATTTTTGGTTCTCTTCCTTATCTTCTCTGCGATACTCTAAAGGGTGTCTTATTTCAACATCTACTGACGGTTGAAAATATGCGGCGACAGAAGGATTTTTTTTCAAAGGCGCTAGAATATCTCTTTCTTCTTCATCTTCTGTAGCCGTATGAACTCTATAATTAGGATCGTGTATTGTTCTTATATCATATCGTAAAGGACTTAGTTGTTGGGAGACAGGCACAGTATTGGGGTTGGCTTGTTGTGGCTGATGTTGTACTAATTTAGCTGATCTACCACGTGGATTGAAATTTTGACTGCCAACGACATTAAAATCAATATTAGCTGGATTGAAAAAGTTTTCTCTAGGCGCAAACTGTCGTTGCAAAGAATCGATAGAACTACTAACAACTGTATCAAATAATTGTGGATATTTGCTTTTATCTACATTAAGTATTGCTGCGGCCATTGGATTTGAAGCCAACGATGCTATGCCTGCAAGCACACGAAGCAGTTAATGCAGTTGCTAATGATACAAATACTATTTTTAAACATATTTAATGATAGTGAATGACATGCTTACCGTAGTCTTTATCATCGAAAGCTGATTCGAAACCCAATGATTTAAGGTATTCGTCCTGGTTTTCTTCACCGGCGAATGCACACCCACACGCAATGCACAGCATTAACTGTAAATTTATAAATTCTTTAGTATGATATTACATATGATAGTTAACATATAATTAAAGTTATTAATTTCATTCTTTTCGTACCAGATAACCTAAACTAGACATTTTTAAGTGGGTATGAACCCGGAGCGGTGTTATTCTGGTCTATCGCTCCTCAGCTTTTTCGAGTTGTGTTTCTGTTTTTGATCGAGATGAAAGTAACGTCATATTATTACAATGACAACGTTTTATAGGCGTCATTATTGCGCAGGTGAAAGATCGGTGCAACAGAGCGCGGTGCGCTGAAGCGTGTCGCGCCGGACAATGTCCGCTTACTCCATCCGGCGTTGACTCTATGGGGTCAATACCTGCAATAAGCCCTACAGGCATAGCAGTTTCCATTTCGTATGCATAAAGGTGGGTTTACACCAAGGGACCATAGAGCTAGAAGAAGCTTGTTCCGAAAAAGATATTTTATGAGATGTTTTTACCGAATTTCGGGTATTTTTAACTATACGTTATGATAGTTCAGAGCCTCAATAGCTCAACGGTATAAGGTATGGACTGAAATCCGTAAGGTACTCGGTTCAAACCCCACCGCCGTTGGGGGTTTGAACCGGGTACCTTGTGGATTTCAGTCCATACCTTATACCGTTGAGCTATTGAGGCTCTATTTGTGACAGAGACAAGACTTCACCTCAATAAAACTCTTTTTATTAACCAAGGTAGCAATCAAGCATACGGCGTGTCTGATAGTAAAAATATTCCTATTTCACCCACGTCAAAGAGCTTTCGTAACCCTCATTGCCACCAGGAACACAACGCAATAAATATATACATTAAGTATACGCAATGCAAATGATATTATTTGTCTGAGGTTGTGTTTAGGGTAAAGCTATGTACTTTTCTAGTTGGGCAGCTCCACTTCACGAACTAGAAATGTTATGTTCTAGCTCTCTTAACAATTTAAAAATAAATCAAGGATAGAGCGGAATAAAAATCGAAAAGAAATATAGGTTACTTCCGTATTTCCGTATTACATATTTATATGCCGACAAATAAATAACCTCCTCCTTTTTTGAAGTCGGTTAAAACTGTATTAATTTTGTGAGACAATAGAAGTACATATATCACTGTCAATTTTAAGTTGTCAAATCTAATTGTTAGGAATCCGTACTTCCAAAGGAAAAAGGAACCCTCATAGGATGACTTCATAGTCCGTATTCGTCAAGACTCTTTTTCTCAGGGGCGCGTAGAGCTATACCAAATACTGAATAATGCGGTCCCCAAAAGCTGTAAAAAATCGACTCTCCAAGTATACGCACTGATTTCGCATACTACTCGTACTACATTCAAAAAGCGAATGAAAGCCTATAGGCCACTTTTGTTGACCTAGAATGCAATTTGGCAAGAAGCTATATCTTGAAGTACAAGTATAGCAATAATTCCAGAAAACCGTAAATTTGTAGTTATAAAATTAAAAAAAAATTGCTGTGACCGTTTCAAATTAAAAGAAATCTCATAAAAAGTATAAATCCTAAAATATCCTGATGAAATATTACGTGATGGTACAAAACCCTTAGTGCGCGAGTCTGACTCGCGCTCGCCCAGTTTTTTTTAAATGTATAAGTACTCTTTAGTCTTAGTAGTCAGTTGTTATCCTGTTAAAATAAAACATATCTGTAGACCACTCACACAAAGCAATAAAGACAAGGACTATTTAAAGATCCAATTAGGCTGACCGTAAAGATTCTGTGGAATTCCATTAGGACGGTACTGATGAAACATTTACTTAAAACATTTGGAAATAGGATAGCGTATCCTACCCTATGGCTGTAAATGATTGTTTCCTCTCAATACGTGAAACCGTGTTTGCCTAATCAAATAACACGTTGAGATGAAACGTGTTCCATATAGATTTAGTAGCACAAAAACTTCTTTGTTCCATTATCTATACATATATAAATAAAATTGATATGTCTGTATGGTCAAAAACTGTTTGCTGTAATGTCAAAAAGTGTCTGCTTGTAACGTCAAAATTAAATTCATTTATTTACTAGTTGCATATCTATACTTAATATATGAAGTTGAAGAGTATGTTTGTTTGCTTGCACGCGCTAATTCCAGGCACTACTGATCCAATTTGAAAAATTCTTTCAGTGTTAGATAGTAGTTAGCCCATTTATCGAGGAAGGCTATTATAGGCTGTATATCATCACGTTAAAGTTGAATGAAATATTTTTTTAACAAATTTTACGCGGTCGAAGTCGCAGGCAGAGCTAGTAACTATATATGGCTTGTAGAAAACACAAATTAAAACATTTTTGTTTGTCTGTTTCTTTCGGGCAATCTTCGGAACTGTAGAACCGTTTTCGACAGAACTTTCACTGGAAGATAGCTAGCAGATAGCTGAGGTTACAAGGAATAGGCTAATTCACTAAAATAGGAAACATAATAAGGGTCCCGAACAAATTAAAACTGTCAGAATTTAACAAATATCCTGAATACAAGCGGACGGCGTCGCGGGTTACAGCTAGTAAATAATACTTACATTCACACGAAGGCACTTTAACGTGTACCTTTGAAGGTGAGGCCTCTGTCATAATTATACGTAAGTAGTATAGTAATTATACGTAAGTAGTAGTAGTAAGTTAAAATCACAGCGTCCTATTGGAAAATAGAGTAGATGCCACTAAAATATATACACCTATACATAATATATACTAGCTGTGTCTGTTTGTTCCGGGTAATCTCCGAAACAGTAGGGCCGATTTTAACGGAACTTTTACTGGTAGATAGCAGATATCTCAAGAAATAAGAGAGGCTATTTTAGTTTTAGAAAAATATCTACTAGGGTTCCCCGTAAAAAAATAAAAACACCCAAAATTTTATAAAGAAAATTGTTGGTTACAGCTAGGGTATATAAATAAAATTAAAGTGTCTTCATAAATATTGATGAAAATACGCTCTTTACTATTACGTTTATCTCATTGATGGAAACATTTCAATTTGAGTCGTTATAAGAGCTAGATGGCCACATAAAAAAAAATATGTACATATTTATTAAACTTGAATAATATTTTTTATGAGCGATTCACAAATGTTCGTGAGTGGATTGTTGATATGAATCTTTATATTTAGATGTGTGATAGACTTGTTGTTCGTGTTGATAGTCTCTTAATCAAGAGTTCATTGCATTCGAAATGTGTTTTAATATTTATTTCTTTCGACACTTATCATAGATTATAGGGTCTACTACTCTATACAAGGCTTCCGGTATTTTATGTAGTAATAGATAAAATGTGTATTTTGTTGATTGGATATTTGGACGTCCTAATCATGGCTTATATACTAGCGGACCCGGCAGACGCTGTCCTGCCTGAACGTTGGGTTACTTACTATTTACTATATTCTATTATCCTATAATATTGTCTCCATTCCCGTTTTCTTTCCCGTTTCATAATGGTTCACTATTTTGGCGTCAATGGCCTGAACCTGAAAGATTGATATATGCTGTCGCAAGCTTTTTTGTAGAACTATTTAAGATAAACATTTCCTTCGTGCAGAATAGCTCGCAGCTGGCAGAATTTTCTCCTACTTACTCGACATTTATCGTTACATTTTGGGCAATTCACACAATATCCTTAATAATAATTTATAGCCTATGTGTTATCCTGATGTATAGCTATATAAAGTTTTATTAAAATACATTTAGTAGGTTTTCCTTGAAAGACCGTCATACATACATTTAGACATCTATACATCCATATGTACGAACTTTCGCGTTTATAATATTAGTAGGATTAGAAACGACATTGTACAATGCGGATATATGATAAATTCTGTCATAATCTTGTTAGAAAAATACTTAAAGAATGTAAACTAACAAGAATTCAATTACTTACTATATTATTATTTATTACTACTTACTTTTTAAAACGATATTATTTTATGTAAAACTGCATGGTATATCAATTATGGTTAAAACAATAATTTATTAGTTAAAATATACATTTATAATAATGGAATTTAGTGTGACTTGTCAGTGGTAAGTAATTACTGGCTGTATAGATAACCATTAGAACATGCACACTCTCGGAAAGAGAATAAAGTACATATTCATTTACATACGTATTTTCTACTACAATTATAATACGAAAAAATGCAATAACGTTTAGTCGTAGTATTCGATTCTGTAAACGTAATTTATAAATCATAAATTTTATAACCATATCATGTACTAATTATTTAAATAATAATAATTATTATTATACTTATGACGTTAATCAGTACACTGTATAAAGTCTATATTAATAACAAAAATTTATGACATCGACTTTGTAGCATAATTATGTCAAAAGGCGACTGTAGGCGACCCGAAACCTAACGAAATCATTCCTGACAGTTTTATTGACGTTATCTTTTTCAAGTTATGGTAGTGTTATAATTATAGCATTAGGTACACATCTTTTTTATTAAAATCACGGATTTTGTGATATAACGGCTATATTTTCCCACCCAAAATAAATTTAGTGCAATAATTAAAATTTGTTCTATGTTTAATTTTAAATTTTATTTATGTTTTATTTTATGGCGGATTGTAAAGATTGTAAGTAAAATAATTAAATACTTATGACAAATTGCCCCTATACCTACAAATAAATCTTTTAGATATGCAGTATTGAATAAACTGAAGGGGAAATTTTCTTACTAGGTATCAAGCCGGTAATTTAGTGTACCTAGGTACTTATAACTTTATATTTCGTCATAGATCACATTAAATAGTTTAACATATTTTTCAATTTTATGCCTGTATTAAAAATAATTAAAAGAAAAGGTAATTATGCATTTTGGTTACCGTTCCCAAAAATGCATAAGTATTTTTTCTCGACGTTCTTGTTTGCCCTCTAATGAGTGGATATTCCCGTCGGGTAAACTCACATATTTTTTTCAAAAGTTTTCGAGTTACGAATGCAATAGGCCATTTAGGTGCATTTTGATATTAATGTTAACATTATACACACATATTCATTTATGTGTTAAAAAAAAAAAATATCCGCAAAGCGGCCTGGCGATCGATCGCTAAGCGACGGCCATTCGCTTCTAACCTATCCGCAACAGAGTTGCGTTTCGCGCGAATGTGAGCCTCCCCCGACGGATTATCACTTATTCCACGTAAAACGTGCGCGGATAGGTTAGAAGCAGACGAACGATCGCGCAGTGATCGCCCTGGCCGCTTCGAGGTTTTTTTTGGTAATTCCGTATACACACAGAAATGTGTATGTGTTTGTATGTAATGTTAACATTAATATCGGCAAGATGCAATAATACCCTGTAAAATCCAACAACAACTCCGAGAATAAAAATATATGAAGTTTTGGGAAAAGTAACCTTACTGCATAATTTACATAAATAAAAAATCTTTATTTTTTTAAAATTTTTAAGCACTACATTTGTTTAATTTAATAATTACCAAAGAAAACAGCAGTTTCAATTTTCTGTTTTCATTTTTTTGAATATTTTTAATTTTGAAATGTGACGTTAATAACCTTATGACTCCCCCCCCCACTCCTACCAGTAGTCACGCGATGTCGCATTTTGGTGATGAACCTTCCCCTCCCCGCCCCTAACGTATTACGTAATTTATACGTATACGACTCCTAATTTCTTAAATGTGACGCAGGTACCTAATACTCAGAATACAAAAGGAATTTCCAAGGTAAGGACGGCCGCCCTTTATAGAGAGACTTAATTTTATGTTCTCATAAAGAATTTTTAGGTGCTACTCGTATTAGCAATCAAAAGTTCAGTCAGGATCATTATAATATCATGACAATATTTTATTATTTACAGTACAGCTTGATTTAATTGAGAATATGGTAGTCTCTAAAGAATTTCTTCACCTATTGTAATTTATTATGATAATAATATAGAACCTAAGTATTTAAACAAATAACAGGAAGAGTCTTGTTGGATGATTTTAATTACGTCGAACCAATAAGAATTGAAGGGTTGCTCCGTTACATTGTTGTCATACCTCTGCAAGTCGCGACGCACGAACGCGATATACAAGCAATGCCCGTAGGTCAGGGTCATTAGACCTTGCTTGCTTGCGACATAGACGAGTGCAAACTTGGATTGTCATTCCGTTTTGAATCAATGATTATTGTTTATTCCTGTAGATCTCTTCTTATATGATTGAAAACGAATATAAATATTAAATTGGTGGAGCAAATTTGTTGGATGATTATTGATTTTTAAATTTATGATTTATTTTTCGTTCATTGTAAAAGAGTTGTATATTTTATTAGTATATATCAACAAAATCTGTCGTTATTAGTGTTAGTACTACAAAAAATATAAATAATAGCGTATTCTTTTTATTGGAATGAAACGTCGTGATCGAACTCGAAAGCTGAAACATCCCAGTTCAATGACACGCCAGTAGATTATCACGGCAACTCCTAGCGCCATCTCTTATCGCCGTCGAAGACCATTCGTTAATTAGGAGTAAGTTACTCACGTGAAAAAGTAGTCTTTATAGGACACACTTCCTCACTCCGATGAATCGCACGTATACACACAATTATTGAAGACATTTGTTGAAGAAAAAACCGGGCGCTCGAATAGCGGCGACACAATGCTTAGCAAGGGCCCGGGACGGACTGTTCGGCTTCGGGCAATCGGGCATCATCACGATCCCTTTCGTGCGTAGGGCCGAGATGCAGGCGGCTCCGACATTGGCCGCGGCGCGAGCCAATAGCGTGCCTAGAGCCGCTTCGTCGCCACTGGCTCGGCGTCGCTGCGGAAAAAGCGGTGGGGAAAATCGACAAACGAATTCGTTGTCGTTTGCTAACACTTCTCCCGCCATTCGTTTTACACATAAATTGGCCTACGAGGCCACACCGCTCTATGTGGAGACACCAATCGGCGGCAGGCGTTTGGTTGCTGACGAGGAAATCTCAATATAAAACAGTGCTGATTTGCTATGTGACAAATCAGCGGACGCCACTCACTCATAAATAGCTCGAACTATACAAAAAAGAAAACCATATCATCCTCCCATTTCAATACAACAAACCAAAAGACCTAAGTATAATTTTAAGATTGTTGTTAATTTTATTTTAAATATCTATGTCCTAAATACATACACCGGTCAATTTAGTAGGCATTTTTATATCAGTAAAGTAGTTATTTTAATTAATAGTTCACTATCAATTTAAGTAAAATATACAGGTAAATACTTTGTTTAAAAGAACGACTCAGCGTAGATTTGTTGTACTTATGAATAAGTAGGTAGTTCAAATTAAAATGAAGTGCTGTCTGTACCTACTATTTAGTACAAGAAGAAAATATTCTATCAATGTAGGTAATCGAAGAAAACAGAATGATTGCATATAATGACGTTTAGCAATTAACGTTTATAGAAGTGACGTGGAAGAGGTGTATTAAATACAAAATGTTCTAATTTTTTTGTATAATAAAAAGGAAATTGTTCTCCCTAATAGTCGCTACACACGTATCGGTAAATCGTTGCGATAAAATTATGCAGTTAAGTCGTTGCGATAATAATTAAATCCATCGTTAAAGCAAGCCCCGTAAAGAATTGCCGAAATGAGTGATCGCCCTTCAAACGCAATGAAAAAAACTGTGCAATTTATTCGATAACGATTTCTCATACACACGTTACGATAAATGCGCAGTTTACACTGCACAGTTAAGTCGCAGCACTTTATTAATACGTATGCAGCAGCTATAAAAGTGAATTATTCTATAGCTCTATATTTATTGTAAACGATTTTTTTGGTTCAATAAGTTAAGTAATATAATTATTTAATAGTTAGTCCGTATTTTCTACACTAAAACGCTACGCAATATTAACGAATATGTATATCGTTTACATACATAATACTTGGAATTACAAGACCGACAAATACGATTCTCATGCGGGAATGTCTTTAAAAAAATTGTTTAGAAAATATCCGAATTTAGTAAGCTACCAATACCCAATTTTCATACTAGGTTCTTGTCTCATGTTATTGACAATATACTTACTCGTACCTAGACCCTAAAGCTTAGGGAAAATATAGGTAATGAGGATCACTTAAGCAGTAATTGAAATAAAAGAATATATATTTTTTTAAAGAATATTAGGAATACTTTTTAGGTATGTCTAATATTCCCTTTTTCCCCTCCTACTAAGCTTCAATTAAAAGCTAGTATTAGGAGTGGGTGCGACAGTACCCCAACGGTGGTGGTGTTTGAACCGGGTACCTTGCGGATTTCAGTCCATACCTTATACCGTTGAGCTATTGAGGCTCGAATATAAGTATATCAATCAACTATTTATTGTTATACTCTTTAATAAAGTTTATATTAATTTATTTAACTATCAATTAAAAGTGGCTAACACTTTGGCATAAACATTTTGAAATAATTGAGAATTAAAAAATAATACCTTTGAACACCATTGTCAACATCCACCAACACCATGTGGGCAATGGTGATAAACACTAGTCACACACACAAGTGCAAGCAAAGTCCCATCTGTAGGTAATGAGTGGGATTTTGTTTAGTACAATTGGCTTGAGTCCAAAGCACACAAAATTTAGCAACACCATGTCTCGTTTCCTATAAATTCACTACATACCTACTTGATGTGTGTTAAGTGTGACTTCTGCATCGTCGTCTTCATCTTCACTGCATAGCTCATAAGCGCTCTTGTCTGACATCGAGGATTCACCCTATTACTGTAGATTTTTTTTCTTGACCTTCTTGCTATTAGCCTTCTATGGCTTGCTTTTATTGACTACTTCTCTTTTTATACTTTTCGCACAAAATTAATGATTTGGTACCTAAACAAAGATTTACCTTCGCTTTAACAACTCGGTAAAATTACACGAAAACTGCAAAATACTTCATTTGGTGACCGACAGTGTACGGGAATTACGTGTTGCTGAGCTGTTTTTGTTAATCCATATCTTTGGTTTTTGTTACTTTGAGGTGATGACCATTGGCTACTAAAACTTTCTTCATCTCCATTTGACACACTATTAGGTATGTCAACATGGTGTCGGAAAACGTGGAGTGACGGACTAGAATGGCCTCGTTATCGGTTGTTTGTGCGCATAGATAACGGCCAATGATGGCCGTACACGTTCGCACATGGTCTATTCGATGTTTATTTGAATGTAATCAAGCGTAGGCGTTAACTTAGATGATTAATAATGTTAATATAAATATATATTTATACAAGCTGTGCCCCACGACTCTGTCCGCGTGGGCCACCCTTATCACTTAGGAGTATGAAAAATAGATATTGACCAGTTCTCAATCCTAGCCAATATGCAAAATTTTATGAAATTCGGCCGAGCCGTTTCGTTGGAGTTTGGCAACGCACCCCGTGATACGAGAATTTTATATATTAGATATATAGCAATTATACTATTGTCACTCTAGTGTATTCTTCATGCATATCAAAAACGTAGCCTGTCTACTCTAGGCCTAAAAATGTGTTTTTTTTACTAAATAGGTGGGTAGACCCACAGCCACAGAAAAATAAGAACAAGAATATATCGATGCAGTTTTTTACACATTTCTTTTTTTTAATGCTGCACATTTTTTTTATGTATGCTTTTGGTTTGTGTTTCTGTGTGACTAAAGTTTATTTTTATTACCCATTCAATTCAGCAGGAACACTGTTGCAGATTTGTAAAGTGCCATTGATAATAATGTAATATTGAGCTTCCCTGTTGGGGCGTACCTTGACCCTGTAGAAAACCACGGATAAACAATAGGTATTTAATGAAGGGCTTCTCCTGGTGAACAGGATTGCCAGAATTTATGGGGAAGGGGACACAGGTAAGAGCAACGAGCCAGGGATAGGCATGTTATTTGCAAGCATCCATAGGGTAAATCGCATCCTTTATAGGGTTCCTTGGTACTACAAGGAACCCTTATAGTTTTGCTTTCCGATCGTCTGTCTGCCTTAACTTCTACAATTATTATGGTTAGGAAGAACATACTTACTTAATTCCTGGAGCGGCTCAGAAACCCAAAGTGAGTTTTGGCGTCCGACAGGAATTCGCGCAAGTTGTTTCGGTCCTGCGCTGTCTCTTGCCAGTCGGCCGCCCGGAGATCGCGCAGGACCGACTCTACAAGGTCACGCCAGCGATACCTGGGTCGCCCAACTGGTCGTCGACCAATCGGTCGTCCCAGATATGCTCTCTTGACGCCGCGATCGTCACCCATCCTCTCGATGTGGCCGAAAAATTAGTGTCTTATTGGTTTGGTATATTATTTCACGTTAATAACCATCCTATAATTTTTAGTAATGAGGTTATACAAATTTACAATATACGTAAGTATCTAACAGATGTACTAGTAATAGTTATGAAACTCAAAGTTTCCTATCTATGGCTACACGTACATACTTATTAAATTATTTAGCAAATAGTTTCGAAAGGAACTAGTGATCGTTAGATATTATTATGAAAAAGAATATTTATTTAGTTATTTGCAAATGTTTTAAACTACACTATCTAGATAAAATAACAGAAGTAATAATTATATTTATAAATATAATTTTAATACATATTATATCTAATACAATTGTATTATAATAAATGTTATATTTTGTAAATTTTATTAATACACAATATTTAGAGAATAAAGGATGCTGAGACTGATTATAGACTATTGTCATTTCATTGACCATTTACAAGAATTTTAGTATATAATTTATTTATATATTCATTTGCAAGATGGTAAATATTTCGTGTCATACATATAGAAAACATCTGAATAAATCGCAGAATAGATTAATATAATTGAGCTGCAGTAAAGTGTATTATTTTTATAAATAAAAATTGTAATACAAGTGATATTCGTAGATGAGACAAATTATTTCAAGTCAATTCTAATTCGTAAGCAAAGACAAGGTCTTCGACCCATTTTTTATCATTTTTAAAGTGTATTTATAATTAATGAAATTACTATTAATTTCTAAATGAAAAGAAATATCTGTAAAACTTTACATTGGCTGAAGACGTTGACTCATCTATGAAATCCTCATTTAATTTACAAATCAGAAAAATATATAGAAATTGACCTTCGCATTATAGTCTCTTTAAGCATTAACATATAAAATATACATCTATATTATAAAAATAAAGTATGGACTGCATAGCAACATAACATAGTAACTTAAATAATTGTCTTATTCTAAAAATGTATTTCTTCGTTGACCTTTTTATTTCAGTGAAAATTTTTCTGATTTAAGCTTTTGATTTTTGTACTAATTTTATAAGTGTATTTATAATTGTGTGGTTCCCAAAAATACAAATAAAAAAAGAACTTTAGCAAAGGAACGCTGAAATTGATCTACCCTTAAAAAACAATACCTAATCTCGATGTTTGAACTTAAAGCTTAATATTATTTAACAAAAATATAAAAAACAGTTATTATGGCACAATCAAAGAAATGGCAGTTTCAATTCGTTGTCATTAATTAAAGCTTTGTTATATATTTCTCATTCGCATTCTTGAATAAAAATGTCACACAGGATAACCATATGTCAAACATGAAACATATACTATATGTATGCAAACTGCATTCATCGTGATTATTTGTGTTACATAAAAAATAAATTAAATGATACAATTAAATAAATTAACTAAAAAACATTTTAAATCTTCATAAATATACGCTTATAAACAAATATAAGCAATCAATACAAATGGACTTATAATTAAAATTTGTATATCATACATTGGCTTTAAGTAATAATAAATTTAAATTTATTTTTAAGCCCTATGTATAGGCTATAAAAATAAATTTTTAACAATTTCAGGATAATATCATCGACCGCACTAACCTAAAGCTGGGGTTGCTACTTTTTGGAGATATGGACAAGTATTAGTAATAACAAACAACTTAATCAAGCGAAACACCATCTTTTTTAACAACTTCGTTAGTTTGCTATCTTTTTAAAACTATCTTATTTTATTTGTTTAAAAAGAATCACACATTTATGCTTTGTTCTTGAATGGAATCAAATCAAAAGAGGTTTGATTTAAAGTGATTTTTTACAAGCTCTTAAATATTTGACGATTCAAAGGAGCTTGTATAAGTCAACTTGAATAAAATATCATATGATTCGGAATGGACTTGTATCTTGTGATCAGAACTTTGTGATTTATTTATTTCTTTCTTTCTTTCTGAGACCTTTGGAAGACTAAGTGATATATGGAAAAATAATGTTAAATATATAATAGTTAAAAATAATGTTAATAATGGTAAAATATCGGACTTTAATATCATTGTTGTTGCAGAAAAGGGACATATCACAGCCCAGTCGGTGCTCGCACAACTCGTGATGGATCTCAATTTGACTGACGAGGAGAAGGCCACATTGGACAAAGAGAGAGAGACAGGTGTGTATGTATTATATATTATACTAGGTGTTTCGACGACGACACCTCGATTTTGTCTGCTTAAAATTTCAAGTGTCTTAGACCTCCTCAATCTTGCCCTATCGAAAAATGCATTGTTAGCGGATGTCTACTAACTTTAAACTAGCTCCCTGTAAGATTTCATATTTATACGACCCGCGGTTTTCGAGATTTCGTGTTAGGTCACCTTTCGCACCTTTTATTCCAATCTGTATCATTATTAGCCTATACAAGGCTTTGTTTATTCATATAACCTGCACATGTCAATAGATATATGAATATCTGGACCACGCGAGTAGTTTTCTTTATTTTATTGTAGTTATCTGATGTAAATTTAGTTCTAAATGTTTTTTTTTGTTTCTACTGTTACCGCTTTGTAAATAATATAATAAATGCTTCTTACTCTTATTCTAG
The DNA here is from genome assembly GCA_024363005.1 of Charaxes varanes. Classification (NCBI taxonomy): domain Eukaryota; kingdom Metazoa; phylum Arthropoda; class Insecta; order Lepidoptera; family Nymphalidae; genus Charaxes; species Charaxes varanes. Next base: position 789,948 of record JANCMC010008574.1, on the reverse strand, counting down.
TTGAAATTTAAAAGATTGCACATTTCTTAACTTTGTATAGTTACAAGTGTAAATTTGGAAAATTTATTAAACCCCCGACCTCGTATTTAATACGACATGAGGACCTTAAACTCTTAGGAGGTATTTTTTTTATAAATTATATCTAATAATACACACACAGACACACACACGCTTGCATATACATAATTTTTCAAGTTACTCTCAATAAGCGCTTTTATTTGATACCCATATTGTAGAAATGCATCAAAATAACTATTCCGCCATCTTAGATTTAGAATGACGTCATGCTATTTTTCGAGTTACTCTCAATAAGCCCTTTTATTAGATACCCATATTGTAGAAATGCATTAAAAATAACTATTCCGCTAGCTTGGATGGTCCGCCATCTTGGATTTAGAATGATGTCATATTACTTTTCGAGTTACTCTCAATAAGCCCTTTCATTTGATACCCCACTTGAGCATATTCGCAGACATTCGGTTTTTCTTCCCCACTTTAACCCCCCATAACTTTTAAACGGCTTAATCGATTTTCATCAAACATGTATAAGAACACTCGCCCGTAAAATACCTGTAATACAAAAAAAAACTAAATTGAAATCAGTTCATTCGTTCGGGAGCTATGATGCCACAGACAGACAGAGAGACAGACACGTTAAACTTATAACACCCCTCTTTTTGCGTCGGATGATCCAATTTACTAATGAGTATATCGGGGTTAACTTTACAAAGGGCTTTGCTAAAATGATGTGTAAGCAGCATCTACAACAGACGTACTATCTACGGCATCACTTAAGTCTTCAATCAAAGACACTAAATTTGTCGCTGTATAAAACTGTGCCGATTTGGCGTAAAAGTGTCTTTGAAATATCAGTATAAACACAAAAATTTATGTAATATTTTTGAAAAAATAAGTAAAATTGATATTAATCTATTGATATTGATTGGCAATTTTCGAGGTCGTGGTCTGATCAGTGGTCGGCATTTGAGTCGATCGCTAGGTTAAGTTGCTCTTACTGCAACCGGGCGATAGATGGGTAACTCATTCTAGCACTGGTTTATATTTAATATCCGACCTCCGCATGTAAAATGCAAGCATGTAAAACAGTGGGTCCCGATTAATATCACTTTGTGTTATTATTTGTAAGGTCGTAGAAATCGTGGGAGTTCCGAGGATGCCGTCAGATCGCAATCAGTCATCTTAATTCACCCCACATTATCTACAATCTAAGCGGACCCTGGTATTTAACTGGGATAACGCTAGGAAGGAGAAGAAGATATTGATTGGGAATTTTCAATTGATTCCTTATCGCTTTTTTTAAACAAGGACATAATTAAAGCAAGCATCCATATATCTGGACATACAGCGGAACTCAAAGACTTCTTAAAATTATCTTTAGGGGGTGGTCAAGGCTTTAGCACAATTTACTATAAAGAGGATACTGTTCCAGATCTATGGATCCGTCATAATTTAAAAATAATTTAAAATTAACTTTACCACAGAAATATAATGCAAGTTCTCCAAACAAAAAAGTTCCGCGGACAACGTCGAGGGAGCTTCGCGAGATTACCTCGTGAGGCTACGCGTTCAGTAAAGACACAGCTGTCTAGGATGTGTCTCGCCAGAGGATAATGCACGTGCTCCAAACGAAAAATGTTGTGTCCGAGGCTGCCTCGTGAGGCTGCTTGTTCAGTTAGGATAAGGCTTTTGAAGCACGTGCATTTTCCTCGAACGAGGAACTTCCTGATTGACGTAGGAATTTGCCGCGCGGGGCTGCCTCGCGAGGCTGCTTGTTCAGTCAGGACACGGCTAATAAATAAATTTTGACTTTTTTTACTCATTTTATTTGCAGGTGAAGGTATGGTTCCAGAACAGGCGCATCAAATGGCGGAAGCACCACCTTGAAGTCACGCAACAGAGACTGGCGGTGTTGCAGAGGCATCGCCCCGAGGACAGAGACGATGTATAGATAATTAGCTAGTATAGTGCACCAGACTTTACATGTAAAACATTCCTTCTATATTGATTTCGATTAGGTGAAGTATACACCAAGGATTTGACAGAAATTTTTGAAGTGAAAATTTCTTTAGGCGCGTTGCGTTCCTTTAGTGCAGAGGTCAGCAACCCTTTGGCAGGTAAGGGCCACATCGCCCAATGACGAATGACGACACCATTTACAAAACAGTCGCAAGCCACAAAGAGGGGCAACAGGCCACGCGTTGCGGACCACTGGATTAGTGGAACGTGGCCATTCGCAGCATTCCCAAACTGACGTTTAATTTTTTTGGTATGGTAACATATATGTGGCCCTCAAGATACAGGGAATCCCAAAATTGTCACTCGGTCTCGTCTCTCACCCTCGCTATGGTGTTTGGGTGCGCGATGTTTTTGCAAGCAATGTTTTTAGGCCTCTTTCTCGCACAAGATTGGCATCAAGTGGCGGTAATGCTGTCACGTCAAGTGATGGTATTGTTATCACGTTTCGTTTGGTTTGTGAGAGTTCTCGGGACCTTAAACTACTATTTAAAGGACACTTAACGCCTCTAAGAGTTTTCTGGTGGTGCAGATATCTATTAGCCATCAGTAATCACTAACCGCCTGCTTGTTTGTCCCTTGTAACATTAAAAAAGGCATCAATATCGATTATATTGCCACTTGTTATATAAAGAAATACTGTTGAGTTATAAAGGCTTGGAATAATCAACTTATACAGGATGTAGAAGACATCGTATCGCAAACTTTGTGATAAGGCTGCGTTTAATGTCCTAAATAAAATCACAAAAATCATTCATCTCGGAAATGAGAGGTTACATATATTGGCATCTTCACCTCATTCTTGAGCGCGCAATGTATCGTGAACATTGGGAAGCAATCGTCAACAAAATGTTGACACGCAAAACAAGTCAACGACCCGCGCCGGGCTACCCCTTCTTACGTACTTTTAAGTTTTATTTACATTGCGGTTTGAGATAAGAACATTGAAGAAGTTTGTTTCTAAATTAAAATCGCATTGGTACATATACTAATAACGATATTATACAGTATTCAGTTAAAAAATGGTAAAAAAATCGTACATTTCAAGAAAAAGCAGACGAAAAATTTCACCTCTGGAGAGTCTAGAATCATGCACTGAACCCGTGGGGTGCGTATCCAAAAATAATAGTGAATTCCAGGAGCACTGTCCACTAAGTAGTTTGATGATTTAGTTCTTATAATGTAGTTCTGATAACGAAGTAGAACATAGTAAAAGCGGGTACCTTTATTATCCCTAAGTGTTTTAGAGGGTATATTTTTATATACATTATCTGTAATCCGCGACATGGCCGGCGTGAATTTAGTGATGTTGTTAAATTTGGTGGGTTTTTAGTTTTTTATGCAAAACCATTATTTGGCGAAAAGCAAAGTAGCTCATATTATTCTTTGTAAAATCACCTATCTACCAGTGAAAGTCTCGTCCAAATCGGTCCAGTCATTTCGGAGATTATCCGAAATAAACAGACAGACAGAGAAAAATGTTTTAATTTGCGTTTTTGCTATAGGTATCGTATATATACGATACCGGTTTTTCTTTTATTTTACATATGATTCTATAGAGTCATATGCAAATATAAAGGAAGAATTTAGACGGTACAAACCTTAAATTTTATTTATAAAACTTATTTTTCCTTTGATTCTTATTACTTTATGACAATGATCGAGACCTAAATTTTAGGAGGTCGTGGCCTAATCAGTGGTCGGCATTTGTGTCGATCGCCAGATTAAGTTGCTCTTGCTGCGACCGAGTGATAGATGGGTGAACCATTCTAGCACTGGTTTATATTTGATATCCGACTTCTTCCGTGCTTCGGAAGGCACATATAACAGTGGGACGCGATTAATGTCACTTTGTGATATTAGTCGTAAGGTTGTAGAAATCGTGGGGGTTCCGAGGAAGACGTCAGATGGCAATCGGTCATCTTAACTCGTCCCACAGCTTTCAAGCTCCCGATAACAACAAATTTCACATTTCGTTTTATTTCGAGACGGCTGCGTGTATCACCGAGGTTTACGACGCGCATCCTTCTTTATTTCTGAAAGGCGGTGCAGCTTGCTTTTGAATTTATTTGAAATATATTCTAAGTTCGAGTCAGATTTTCTATGGCATATCCTCGTATTAATGGCCACAATACGATGCCCATAAGTTCGTTTCAAATTTAATACTTTGTTTACAGTACAACTTACAATAAGGGCTCCGTCCATAAACAGTGAGCTCAATGATGTACAGTTATTCATCAAATATAGTTAGGAATCAAATTGTGTTGACGTGTGTGGAACTTTGACTTAAAAAATTGTAACGACTGAAACACAACTGTAAACCCTACCCCGAAATTATCCCCATATCGGCATACAATAATTGTACAAGCAAAATGTATAATAGCGGCTAGAATGCAATAGAGTTAAATAGATACGGCAAAATCACACGTTCTTGTATGGAACAAGATTAAATATAACAAAGCTGTATCGGTTGAAACACAACTGTGAACACTACCACGAATCAATGCTGAATCGGCAAACAATAATTTTACTAGCAAGAAATACGAAACCAGCTAGGACGTAATAGAGTTCAATAGAATGCGGCAAATTCACACGTTCTTGTATAGAATAGGAATAATTATAACAAAGCTGAATCAGCTGAAACGCAACTATGAACACTACCACGAAACAATGCCGAATCGGTACAAAATAATATTACTAGCAAAATGTACGAAACCAGCTAGGACGTAATAGAGTTAAATAGAATGCGGCAAAATCACACGAAAAAAGGAGGTAATCCCCATAGGATTTCTGAACCTTCTAAATAGTTTTACAGGCTTGAAATTTTCCATGTTAATAGGACATGCAAAATAAAAACTATTAGGATTTTTTTTTGAGCGAAATCACACAATAATTTTTAGAGTTATATTAGTCCCAGATCGATAAGGTGGAATATATGAATTAAAATCCAAAGCGGTATTTTACTTCAACAATTTGCGCACAATTATTGTTTTTAGGGCAGTAATTTAGTAACAGGATGTTAGTTCGACTGACATACTGAAGATGGAAATAATACCTTCAGTATGTCACGTAAATCGTGCACAGAACTCCCAAATGTATTTTTGCATTAATTGGCGCGTTGTATGGCCGTGGGCGAACAGCGGATCACGTTGCAAAAATCAATTTCAGAGCTAATCCGTCCGTAAGCGATGCTAATTGTAAGTGCATGACTATATTTTTGAGTAGATATAACGTATGACTTTATTTGCGTTGCATCGTGTATTTCAGATAATTGGTAACTATGCTTTATTATCTTCTGCTTTATCCGTTCCCTCATTACTGAGGATCGTGGTCACAAGATCCACTTTCTTTCTTCTCCACTGGTCCCGGTCCAAACTTGACCTCACCGCCTGGTAGAACTTGTTAGAGGAGGTGGCATCCTTGACTTGGTCGAACCAACGGGTTGACGAACGACCACGAGGCCTTTTCCCGTCGGTGTTACCAACGGTGACCAGATTTTCACCTCCTCTTCGATATACATATCGACACCTCCCACGTAAATTGTTGTAACCCCAAATACCCAACTTCACAGTAGCGCGTTTCAAGATGTCCATGGGCGCCGGTAGGTACTTCGGTGCCTGCTGCCTGCTCGTCTGCCTCCTTGTAACATAAAAAAAAACTTGCTACTGCATACCCTTTGTTTTGATACTATACGTGATAAAAAATTTTGAAATAATAAAAAAAACGGCCGTCAAAACACGCCAAGGAACTAAAAAGCAAAAAATGGTTAGTACTTTCTTGCGATTATTGACTAAACACCTACTCATTTGTTGAAATCGGTACCATCTGTATAACATTAGCGGGGAAACTTTTTGGCTTGGTAGAAACTTTTTGGAGTGTTTTGAAGGCGGTTTTCTTTTTATTTAAAAATACTTTATATCTAAATTATTAATAGATATATGTTGTGTATATGATATGGGTAGGCCAACTAAACGCACTGCTTTCATTGACAGATGAGATATTTAAATTTTTAGAATTTTGTTGATTTCTCAGAAAATCGCCGACCGATTTTGATAAAATTTATATGGGACCACCTCTGAACTATTTGTTTACGTGGGGAAACCCGGCACGGGTACCCATCCGCTACAAGGGTCGACGGTGGGTTATGCCGGACTCCAACCGACTAAAACCCCACAAACAGGTTAGAAAACCCCACGGTAGTTCCTCCTTACCACTACGCGTCGGAGATATTTGAAAATATTCGTGCTGGGCTCCCATCGGACCCTCCTTAGTGTGCACGCGGGTCTACTGTGGCCCTAACACAAACAATTTCATTCTAACTACAGTCAACTCTTCGAATTCGGACGGTTCAATTTTCGTGCTAGAGCCTCATATAAGCGACTATTTGCAAATGTCGCTTATATGAGCGGTGGTACACCAAATTAACATGGTCGCGCGCACCGCCGCTGACAAACTATGGCCCGCTTTAATACATTTATTTTTTTCAAAGAACTCTATTATGAATATAATAATTACAATCATGGCTTTTCAATTCACGTAATAATTGTTATGAATACCACTCACAAAAATTTAATTTTGAAGATTACTAAGTATATTATGAGGTATACGTAATGTTGTTCATACTTTGTTATTTTCTTTTTCCTTTTAATTAAAGTTAACAGTAACATCGGTATCAAATCACATATATTTCGGTCTCCGCCATTGTAAAAAATAACTCTAGGCGAAAAATATTTCTTCCTTTATGTACGTATCCCTGACGAAGTTTATTGAACTTTTATAATGATGGATTGAAAGCATAAAAAAACAAATAATCAGAATTACATAACTAATATTAGAGTTACTAGTTTTAACTGTGTACAGAATACAAAACAAATTCATTAAGTAGCGCACCTTTTAATTTGTTTAGTTTATTTACCTTTTTATCATATGAAAAATTAGTTGAATATCTAACTATTATTTACAACTAGAAGTTAGAAATGTGCTATCTCTCGATAAAAGGAAACAAAAATGTTTTATTGACGACTCTTCAAAGTTGTTCGAATTTGTTAAGTTTAAATACGAAGGTACACATACATGCTACCTTAAAATTTAAAATTAACAAATTGTTTCTTGTTCTCTTCTTCTTCTGTGCAAAAGCCTCTAAATTAATAAAGAAAAAAAATAATAGTATCGCCTCTTCCGTGCGACCCGCAGTTGAGACGACGCGGCGATCAGACCGACACGCGCACTAATAATATAAAGATTATGAGAGGAATGCATAGATAACCAAGATAATAATTAATTGTTGTAAGTGAAAATAGATGTCTCGTTTGCCCCTTGTGACTTAAAAAAAAGAAAACTTACCTCATATAACGTGAGCTAATAGAATAAATATATCTTTATACTGGCGGCAGACGAAAAGCTGGACGAAAGATTTACTACCGATGCTGTCATGTTGATGACGCATGATCATTCTTTGTGGAAATAATTTCAAAAGACTTATTTTGTGATGATTTCCTTTCAGACAATTCATAAATTTTTCGAATAATAGTAATTAACTTACCTCAGTTATATAATGCTCCTCGCTGGAGTAACAGAGCACTTCATTGGGGTTTCCTAGAAAACGTAATACCTTATTTTAACAATTTTATTTACGACCAGGCACGAACATTTCGAACCGTTCCGAGAAGAAGACTCGACTTTATTTAGGATAAAAATGTTCATTAGGATCTCCCAATGAACATTTAGGATTTAGGAACAGATTCATCATGAACTATATGAATCTTTATCAAGTTTTTCCGTCGCCCATTCCCCAAAACCTGAAGACTAAAGTTTTCAATCAGTGCGTCCTGCCTGTTCTTAGATATGGTGCTGAAAATTGGATACTGGCGGTAAGTCCAGTTCAAAAGCTACAAGTTGCGAGTACTGGGAAGAGCTATGCTCGGAGTTTGTTTGGCTGATCGAATTCCTAATGAAGACATCTGCCAACGAACCACCTACTGAGCGGTGATTTGAATTATTCCTTCTTACTTAATTGTGTTTATTGTATTAATGAAAAACAGCCTTTAATACAAAGAGATCCTTGAAGTCCGCCAAGTACTACAAAATTTTGTTCAGTTATACAAAGTCCCCGGTCACACTACATGATCATTGAAATAATCATTCAAATGAAGCTATATCGGGCTCCGGCATTAGATAAAAACCAAGTATTACAATCTATGTAGACTATCGTCTGAATACATATTGATACCTTCCACGTAAATTGCTGTAACTTAAAATTCCCAACTTCACAGTAGATCGTTACAAACATATAAATTGAAGTGAAATTGTCATTATATGACACATTTGTGTATACTATGGTATATCATTCTTTCTTATCCTGGGCTACTTGAAACCACTTCTTCCCGCAAAGACATCCAATTCACCTCGACAACTCTTACTTCGCCAACTTGGTCTTCGGAGGTACGACATACTCGGCCCATTCCCACTTCAGTTTTGCTGATTTCTTCCCTACTTCCATTAAAATTTCTCACAATTAATAAAACAATTTATGTGAATTAGATACACAGGGTGTAAAAGACATCGTACCGAATACGCATCCCATGGGTTCAGTACACAATTCCAGACCCCCAGTGGTGAAGTTTCATGTCACCTTTTTCGTGAAATGCACATTTTTTTTAACTTAATACTCTATAATATCATTATTTCTATCTGTCCCAATGCAATTTAAAATTAGAAACATATTCCCTTAGTATTTTTCCATCAAACCGCAATGTAAATAAAACTTAATAGTACGCAACAGGGATAGCGTTGTTTTAGGCGTCAACATTTTGTTGACAATTGCTTCCCAATGTTCACGATACATTGCGCGCTCAAGAATGGGATGATGATGGACAATCGCTACAACCTTACGACTCAGTGATATTAACAGGGGCCTTCTGTTTTACGTGACTTCCGTAACACGAAGTAGTTCGGATATTTGAAAACCAGTGTTAGAATTGAACACCTATCCACTTGGATGCGGTAAGAGCTATTTAACCTAGCGATCGACTCCAATACCAGCCACTAATGAAGCTATGACCTCTCCTTAACTAAAACTTTAAGTTCTAAAAATAGTATGTCGAAATTTCCCTAAAATTTTAACGTTAATTGATAAAATATTAAATTTTAACTCGGTGGCAACCCTAGAAGTGTTGAACATCTCAGCTAAGGCATTAATTTGCATTACACTCCGCCCGGTGCATAACCTTATAAAATGTGGTAATAGCCCAGCCCTATAGAGCTTTATTTCGGTTAAATTTCAGCAAATTTTATGTAAACTCCGGCGAATATTATTCAAATTTACTCAGATATTTTCTATACACGATGAGATGTACGTGAGACACGGTTATACGGAGAAGGTCATTTTTATTAACCCCGATGCAAAAACAGGGGTGTCAAAAGTTGGTCGCGTCTGTCTGTTTGTCTGTCTGTATGTATGGGTGTGTGTGTCTGTGGCATTATAGCTCCGGAACGGATGAAGTGATTTAAATTTAGTTTTTTTTTGTGTTTATGGTGACTTACGTGCGAGTGTTTTTATACATATTTGATGAGAAACGTTTGAGGCTGATGGAAGATAGGGCAGAAATCATTTCGAGTGGAGACCATGTCTTAGCAAGCGGACTGTAAGGTACCTCCATTTGAAAGGAGTTCCAGATGGAGTGACAATGAAAAGTTGAGCGATTTGCAAAGTAATTTAGTATCTATACTAATATTAAAAGCCCACTCCGATTTGCGATATCGCCAGATGAACGTAGAAGCTAGGGTGCTCCGGGATCACGTACCCGTAGTGGATCTGACCAGCTATCGGACAGATAAAAGAAGATCCACCCCCTGTTTTGGCGCTAGATTAGAAAAAAAAACTATTCAACTCGCGACTCCGTCACATTTACCGTTATTTTCAAGTTGTCACTTCTTTCGGCAGTGAGGTTTTTTTTTGCCGTATATTCTTTCGTACGGAAAAGGCCTTGTCACTATCTCTTTATAATTGAATTTTATTGTTTTAGGAATTATAATTATTTATTAATAATTTTGTAAGTATATAAGAAATGTATATTATAATAAACGTTTAGGGTTAAAGTATAAACATATGTACGTCTGCTCTACAACTTATTTCAAAAAGCTTTCGTCAATACTTGTTAAATTTTTTTACAATTTTTTTTGTGGGGCATGGATTGCCCAAAACTATAGAACCTTATTCTATTTTACTACATTTGAAGCCAATTTTTATCTTCCAAAAATATGAATAAAATAAACAACTATACTCGATGCCAAATAAATTGAAAATAAAGTGCGTTCTCTCCGTAAATCCAGGAAGAGCGCATGTTTTCACAGGAACTTTGCTTGTTCTAACAATTTTGAAGTAAATAAAAATACAAGCAATATTAATTTTACAATTCTAAAGAATGCTACAAAAATCAGTGATTTATTTAACTATCTCTTTGTATTGATCTCGGTAAAATACTAAAAATGTGACTTAAAATATAAAGAAAACCTAATGGTCGATAAATAAATAAATATATACAGGACTATATAACAAACGGACGTTTGTTCCAAAGGTAGACGACTTAATGCCTGTGTTTTAGGTAAAAGACGCCTGCTATGCACAGTTTATTTTGTAGAAATATATAAATATTTCTACAAAATAATTCGGATCGAATTCGCTGGAAGTGTTATCTACATCTAGATAATACACTCAGACTCGAGATGGAATTCAAACCCATGATGCCCGGGGTTGAAGGCAGAGTCACTGCCCACTGCGCCAACGGGTCGGCCAAAATCGATAGCCATCTTTGCCTCTAGTATATGGAGGATACAACACAATATGTAACGTCGTGTATACGAGGAACTATATTTTACTACTAGGCACCCTCAACTTTTCACAGCAGTCACACACGCCCGGAAGCCTGTAATATAATGATTTAATGAACTAAATAAAGATGTATTTAACCATATTAATTACAATACTTATATAAAAGGGTCAAAATAATTTTTCTAGTGAGTTTTTAGTATGCCCTATCATAATGGAAAATTTCAAGTCTCTATATCTAATAGTTTGGAAATTCTAGAGGGAGGATCACTTTGTGGTCAAAAAGACGTTTGGATGGAATGAAATCATATGGGTCCTTGTACGCCTACGGGACCCTAATAACTGCAAAGATGTACCTATGGGCTTCTAAACCCAGTCTAGCTTGTTTTATAACTTCTATATGAGACATTAAAAAAGCTATTTTGTTTTAGCACTGCCCAGAAGCGGCGCTTGTGTCTGCTAGGGTACTAGCAGCTGAGGGTGCGCCGGCTACGAGATCGGCATCTGGAGTATTCCAAAATACTAACGACGTAGAGACTTTCCATGTTGATAGAAAATGCTAAAAACTCATTAGGAAAATTATTCTGAACGAAGTCGGACAACATCTTTTGAAGTTTTTGAACAAATACGTTTATAGCGTATCAGATACGAAACCCTTCTATATAAGCGTATCTTGATACGATTTTGGCTGTTTTATATATGTATATCATTTATTGATGAGGTGGGTGGTCAGATATAAAGTTAATCATATAAAGGTTGTGTGATATTGCGTTATGTAGTGTTTTATGGTTATTAAAATTACTCCGGTCTACACTACTATATAATTATTTAAAAATTGGTCAGCATAGTTTATAGTACATTTGTCGGGTATTTGGAAAGAATGCGCAATGCCCAGACAAGCTGTTTGGGCTTAAGGACGCGAATAATTGTAATGTGAGCTATTTTAATATATTAAGAAATGAATAAATGAAATAAGTGAAATGTGCAGTTTTTTGTAAACTACAAGGGCATGACCAGTACGTAGCCTAATTATGAATGACTATCTTGGACCATTTTATTTTCAGAAAGCATACAGGGAATGGGTCAAAGTTTAAAAAATATTGAGTATGCCCTCTGAACCTTAAACTTTAAGAGAAATAAAAGGTTTGTATGTCACATTATTTAGGAAAAAATTCAGATGGCATTTGTTTCGAAGACCGCGTAAATAAGAATTCAATTAAAAGCGACGTTTTCCCAATATAAGGTAGTGATTTTCTATTAGAGACGAATTTCTTAGCATTCCATGAATTCACCGTGCGGGTGCCGGGTCCATTGCGTTGCAGAAGAAGGAACCCATAAACTTTTCGGGACCTTTCAAACTAATGATTAACAGATTATTCTAGTAGTGGGCGCAAACAGAGCCCAGTGAACAGTTAAAGCAGCTTAAACCTGATCACAGGTTCCCATAAATGTCTCCAAAGAAAGGTCTTAGATATTTTCTTCCTCTACTCTTTTCTTCTTCCTTAATTCTAAGAGTCTGAAAATATTTTAAATCTGGATTACCAAAATTACCATTGTCAAGTGCGTGCTTCAGATAAAATATTATTATGACCCAAATGTGAGCGTCAGTTACGAGATAGCTTACATTATGCCTAGACTTGGCTCTATGCCAACCATCGAAAACACAAAGGGGTTTTTCAATCTTACCTATATAATACATTATGTAGCCAAAACTGCGAACGAAAATGGAGATTTTTTTGCTTGATATAGGAAAGGACTCAATGTTTTAATATAAGATAAACACTTATAAGTGTAAAAATGATCTCCAACAATGGCTAATTACTTTAACTTACGAGAATGTTGAAAATCTTCTCAGAAATTTCATTTAAAAGGCTACATACACTCAAATACACACAGCCACACACACACACACACAAACACACACACATATATACTAGGCACTAAAAGTGTGAAAAATGCTAATTCATATTTGTCACACTTTTATTATGTACTTTTACACTTTTATTATATACTTATTTTTATACCTGTATAGCATGCAGGGCACGCGCTGACAAACTCTCAGCTTTAACAAAATACCGTAAAAGTTCTTGAAAAAAATCCATATTCAGTAGTTAACTATGTACTTTATTTTATTTGTAGTACTTTTGCTGTACTTATAAGTACCAGAAAGGCTAGCGTTACCACACTGACAGTTACCACTAAAGGAGACTAAGGGCCAGAGCAGACGGACGACTGACGACGACGGACTAATTTAACGTCAGACTAAACGCGACCCAAAAAACTACAGATTGCATCTGTAATTTACGCAACCGAACAAAATTTTAAAACAAACAGGAGACGGTGACAGTGTCGCGAGTACAATGTTTTATTTCCACTCAAAAATGCACAGTGCTTAGGTAAGTTTTCACTTCATAGTCTGTAGCATTAATGAAGTTGTTACGTAATAATAATAATAAAACTTTATTGAGCCGAAAAAGTAAAAAAAAAAACTGTATTCAAGATAAAGCGTTTACAGCCATATCTATATTCGATTAGAGTTCAATTTAGATTGACGTTTAATAATTATCGCTTTGCCGCCAATTCGTCTGTCAACGCTGATCTGTATTAGACAAACAAATATAATCTGTGGATAGAATTTAGTGTTATCTTTCAACTATATTAATTATTATAACACTAGCGAACCGCCCCGACTCCGCACGGGCGCAATGTAGATACGCGTGCATTGTACATATGGACCTGCCTCTTGAATTCATTCTGTCTATTGATGAAAACCGCATCAAAATCCGTTACGTGGTTTAAAAGACCAGTACAAGTACGGAAAGCGACTTTTACAGTACTTGTAGAGAATTATCGAATTAAAATTTCATCCCGTCTCCTACCCCCCCCCCCCCCCCCCCCCCCCCCCCCCCCCCCACCCCCCCCCCCCCCTCCCCTACCCCCACGAACAACCCCACCCCACACCCCCTACACCCTCGCCAGTCCTTTCGATTTGCAGCCGAATTGACTCGGCGAGTTCGGGTACCAGTGCCTCTTCCTCACATAAGATCGGCGTGATGTGGAGGCAATGCTGTCACGTCAAGTGATGCTATTGTTGTCGCGTTTCGCTCGGTTTATGAGAGTTGCCAATCTTGTCTTTAAAAGGCCAGCATCGCGTTTGCGAACTGCCTGTTGGAACAGGTGTCCTTGGGCGTCGGTAGTCACTTAGGTGAACCTCAAAAACATAATAATTAATACTTTACTATAAAGCGTAACACTCGCATTCCGCTATTATAAAGCTCATGCGATAATAACGAAATCCGAGTAAAAATATGCTTTAATTTTTTTGTGTAAATTGTAGTTGATTTTTGAAAAGTACAGTTATTATTATTTTGTAACACGCAATGCGGTAATTGATGTCTTCACAAGAATGAAAATGTAAAAAAAGTAATTAAATTAATTCTGATGATGGCCTGAATTTGATTATATCAAATACCTTGTCTCATCTATTTAAATGAAAGTGAAAAGTCACGTATCGCGTAATCTCGAAAACCGCCGGACGTACAAAGGTGAGATCTGAAGGGCAGGTAGTTTATGGTTAGTAGACGCCTGCTAAGAACGGATTTTTCGCAAGGGCTAAATTAAAGAGTTCTACGGGTACTGGCGAGTTTCCTTTTAAGGGGAAGAAGTCCTGGAACACAGCTAGTTTATTATATTTATTACATATTTACTATCAAATATTCATAGAGTGCTTTTATTATGAGGACTAGTGAATACACGTAATATCGTCAACGTTGAACTCTATGATTATGTCCAATTTTCTTGACTTCCTTCCTTCCTTTGGAATATTTTGATTGAAAATAAAAATAGGAATATAATTATTACCCCTGTGGCAAAAACGTCGATCAATTTGGGCAACGAAATATAGAATTATATTCCAGAATCCACTTTGTTCGCTAGTGCGGTATCTACTTGGCACTGAAAGTACGCTAGTCTCGTGGTTAAAGAAATACTGCAAATTTTTGACCATTAAAGGTAAGGACTTGAGTACAGAAACAAACGTATTTTTTTTCTTAAAATTTCCTACATAGGGACGTGGTTCACTGAAAAAGTTTTTAAGAGCTTAACAATTAGACAGAATTTCTCAGAAACAAAAACATAAAAAAGATATTTTATTTTATTAAGCAAATACATATATGACTAATGGATTTAAAACCAACAGTGAAATCTA
This sequence comes from Charaxes varanes, assembly GCA_024363005.1. Classification (NCBI taxonomy): domain Eukaryota; kingdom Metazoa; phylum Arthropoda; class Insecta; order Lepidoptera; family Nymphalidae; genus Charaxes; species Charaxes varanes. Next base: position 774,880 of record JANCMC010008574.1, on the reverse strand, counting down.
AAAATCTGTCACTATGTAAAGTGTAACAAAAAACAAAATTCACGTGACACTCTTTGACTACACCAATATTTGGCGAACAAATATCGTCCCGCTGAGTGTTTGCTTGCAAATATTACGTGAAAGCTGTTTCATATCGTAATTTGGCAGAATTTTATTTCCTTACGTTTGTTTCGTAAAATTGGCATGAATAATTGCAAGTATACACCTCGATAGCTCAACATTAGAAGCATAAACAGAAATCCGCCAAGTGTTTGATTCAAACCCTGAACTCGCTTGGCTATCGTCGTAATCACTTCAAACACATGGTTTTAGAAAAGAGCTTAACTGGACAGGTATACCTCATATAGCTAGGAATCTTTTTCTCGAAGGGAAACCCGGTACGGGTAACTCGGCAAAGGCCGACGCGCAATTCGGGTTACTTCCAACTCCAACCGACTAGAACCCCACGGTGGTTCCTTCTTACCACTACGCGTCAGAAACACGGGAACGACTCGCAAATTACTACATCTCCTTAGATATAATATAGGCATACCTCGAAGTCAATTCTTGTATTATTTTCTAATAATAAAGTCTGTATATTAAGAGAGTTACGTCTCTATTTGTGCTTTAAAGAGCAAAATAATATTAATAAAATAAGAATAAGTAATCCCGCAGTATGAATATACTGCGGATATTATCACGTGAAAAATATAATTAAAAATAATTTATCTCAATAAAAGTATGACTAATACGACGTAAGCTAATAGGGCAATCATAAAAAATCTTATTCACTATACATACATGCATATAATTGTTTTTAAAAAACACGTGACAATCTTTAACTGAGCTAATATGTAGTGAAAAATTTACGTCATGTCATGAGTGTTTACTGTTCGCAAATGTCTCGCGAAAGCCTTGTTTAAAATGCTTAAACAAATTTACTATATTCAAATAACTATTTAACACACATTATTGTACCCGAACTGAAATAAGATAAATACTTCTACTATACTTATAACTTTATCTTTCGAAATATATGACTAGTATATCTTAAACCAATAACGCAATTATAAAAACATAATTCACAATATAAACAGTAATAGGAAAACAACATGTGATGACATTTTACTAAGCTAATATTTATTGAACAAATAGCGTCCCGCCATATCTGTTTACTTGACAAATGTGACGTGAAAGCCGCGTTTGTAGTTATCACATTCATTTGTAAAGTAATCTTTATAATTTACTAAACAAAGGTTTTTCTAAATAATGTCAGGAATCCTTTAAAAATGCCTACTATTCTGTCATCCCCTCCTGCTCACATTCAAATTTCAAACCGCCCTTTTGACGGTTCTTTAATCCTATAAGGAACTTCTATACGTTCTGTGTTTTCGTCTGTCTGTCAGTCCGACCATGTCTAACTTCTATAATTATAGAATAAATGAAATTTGGTACAGTTATACCAATATATTATTTTTGGCATCTTAAAATAATAATAATTGTCTTTTTAGGGTTGACTTCCATACATGTAAAGTGGGGACGATTTTTATTTCATTAAATCCCATCGTGTGTGGTATCATGGAATAGGTCTTTTAAAATAAAGGCAAGGTTTTTTATTATGTGTACAATTTTCGAGTAATTGAACTTCATAGTGTTTTGGACGGTTTCAGTCAAGAATTTTCAAGCTATTAGATGTAGGGACTTCAAATTTTTTGTGTGAATAGGACATGCTAAAAACTCATTAGTAAGAGCCTTAACAAATACGTTAATCGTATATCAGATACGGAACCCTTTTATATAAGCGTGTCTTGACACACTCTAGGCTACTTTTTTGTTATTGAACTATCGAGGTTTCCTTTACATATAAATTGTTATGAGTAATGTTTATTGACGTAGGCTATTGTGCGAGAAATTTTAACATACTAGTAAATTATTATTACATATCTTTAGTATCACTATAATTAGGGTTAATTAATAGTAATATATAAAAATATTCGATGTGATAAAACTCGCGGGAGATTGCTAGTTTAAGAACACATAAGTATAAATATATAGGCATTAACTATGTTAATGTAACGTCACTTTTATTTGTTCTGTACGGTTAACCGAGAGATAGCTCGCGAAGTAAGAGCTGATTTACTGAGTGTATTCGTGTATTCGTACGCTAGTGACCACGTGAAGTGTAGTACTTTTTTCACTTTCTACTGTTACTAAAGGAATATCAGCCAGTAAGTTATTTTTTTTTAATATTGGATAAAAAATACTACAAACCTACGGCTCCGTAATTTAGTTTCGTAATACTATTCTCATAAAAACTTATTTATTAAGTTGTATAATGATTTGTGTGATAAATAGTATTGGTTTTTAATTTTATATATCATACTTAATTGCAATTGCGAAAAAATCTTATAATCTTAGAAATATAAATTCTCATCTCACAGTGTTTGTTGCCAAACTCTTCAGGAACGGTTTTACCGATACTTATGAAATTTTTGTGCCTCTTTGGTTCGTCTAAGAGCTGGTCGTAAACGATTTTTGAACCCCTTAAATGATAATAGTAACCCACCCGGACAAAATCGCGGGGCACGGCTAGTATTACATAAAAACAATAGATAAATCAACAAAAGTTTTATTCGAACCCTTAGCTTAATATTTTGTTTCAAAAGTTACGTGACCATAAAATATATTCCTAAAAAGTAGTGCTTCACGGACGTTGATAGTCACTAAAAACGTCGTTTATCGCCTGTCCGTTTTACTTTGTTATATTAAGAAGTACGCATTGAAAATAAATAGGTTTAGAACTGAATGTAGAACTGACACGTTGAGAGAGTCACGTAGAGTGCAACTCTAAAACTCTTACGGCAATAGTATCAAATTCACAATAACTTCTTTATCAACGTAGAAGTCCCTAGATGCTTTCAACGGTCCGAGGACTATAGTTCCTGCTGTGACTATGATAAAAAATCAGCTGTGGATTTTATCTATACTAATATATAAAGCTGAAGAATTTGTTTGTTTGTTTGAACGCGCTAATCTCAGGAACTACTGATCCGGTTTCAAAAATTCTTTTATTGTTAGATAGCCCTTTTATCGGGGAAGGCAAAAAGCTATATATCATCACGCTAAGTCCAATAAGAGCGGAGCACCGATGAAGAATGTTTCAAAATCGGGGGATATTTTACCTATTTAGTGCGCTGCGTAAATGGTTAAAGTTTCGCAAAAGTCATGTATGATAAAATTGTTCCCCTTTAAAAGTTCCAAATAAAAGTCTTCCACAGCATATGTCTATCTTTGAAGGTTGGATCAGTATAACCTTCTTTATGCTAATCAAATTTGTTCTAAAATAATGCATTATTTGTGAAGGTCTTTTTATAAACATAATATTAATCTCACTCAGTGACATTAATCGAGATACACGAGATACATCGATTACGTGCCTCCCGAAACACGGGAGGAGGTCGGATATAAACCAGTGCTAGAATGGGTCACCCATCTATCACCCGGGCGCCGCCAGAGCAACTTAACTTAGCGATCAACTCAAATGCCGACCACTGACTAGGCCACGACCTCCTCGAAAAAACTCGGATCTACGAAATGGTAAGTAACTCAACGTTTAGGCAGGACAATGTCTGCCGGGTCCTCTAATTATGTAATTATAAAATAAAGTATAATCAATTGCATAAAATTTATATATTATTTTGGTCTATTTTTTATATCCCATTATTACCTTTTAGACTTTATAGGGAGTTATTACTTTTATTTGAATAAAAGCTTTTGATATTTTACTAAGAAGATAATTCAAATGGAAACCTTTTTATACTTAACAAAATTCATATACTCGATAGTATATGAATTTTGATAACTCATAATAATATTCGCAGATTTACATAATCATTTAAATATTTCTGCAAAATCTCAGGAATTACTTTCGTCGTCAAAGATATGTAAATGTAGGCGAGAGTAGTGCAAAAGGATCTCTGGCAAACTTAAGTTTGCCTGTCTGCTTTTTCTTCTAGAAAATTCTTAAGAAGATATGTATGTCTATCTATCTATTTAATACCTTTAAACGAGAAATTTTCGTTGTATAACTAAATAGATAATCTGCATCTCAGAAACGTCTCCAACGATTTTCTTAACATTTGGTGGTTTAAGAGCATGCCCCTTATAGTGATTACTAACACTCACCTTCACAGCTAGTATTCTCTCCTCTGCTGGTACCCGGACGCGCCAGCCCAATTCGGCTACAAGCGTGTGCCAAGCAGTGGGATAAAATAGGCTAATTTAAAATGTTTTTGTTCAACAATGTATTCGGTTCCATCTAGATGCAACTGGCAACCCTGTTTCACGAGTTGATATGTATGTCGGAGCGCGATTATTCATCTTTCTCCCATTTTTTTTACTCTCGCAGCGATCCGCCGTTGAGTGTGAGTTTATATGAGTTATGAGTTAATTAAGCAGTCTCTCGCTATTTATGCGGCTGTGGTGAGTTTCGCAAAAGTACTTTGTTACTTAAAAAAGCAACGCGTTATTTGTTACAATGAAATGTATCTATCATAGCCGCCGGCCTTACAAAAGTTACTTACATACATACATCCCATATAATAAATAGCTTAATTGTATAAATATATTTATATCTACATATTATTACTATGTTTAAAAAGGAAAGAAATAAAAATGGCCAAGAGCGTGTCAAGACACGCTTATATAGAAAGAAGGGTTCCGTATCTGATACGCTATAAACGTACATATTTTTTAAATAACGTCAAAAGTTGTCGGCCAATTTCGTTTCAGAATAATTTTCCTAATGAGTTTTTAGCATGTTCCATCAATATGGAAAATTTCAAGTCTCTACGTCTAATAGTTTGGAAATGCTATGGGGGGGGACCATCTTACAGGTAGACAGGCAGACGGACGGACAAAGCGAAATTATAAGAGTTCCTTGTAGTACTCTCTCTGTTGTCGGTCCCTCATTACTGAGGATCGTGGTCACATGGCATCCCACAACGAACGATTTGACGCCATCGGCTTCGGTCGCCTTTGAGAAATGAGTATGCTCTTTTCTTGAAGGTCCCTAAGTCGTATCCGTTCGGAAATACCGAAGCTGGCATCTAATTCCACAGAGAAATTGTGCGAGGCAGAAAGTGTCTAGAAAGAAGAGAGAAGAAGCGTGTTTCCGGCTCCACACTATTTTGCATGTAGAAGTGAGTACTTTGGAGGGGCGTGCATTTTTAAATATCGTTGCCAGCGTGAAAGACGATGTTTTTAAGTATTTTGCTTTATATATACATGATTAATGCAATTGCGTAATTTTGAAAGTGCCATATGTTCTTTTCTTGAGGTTATTTAAGTCGTTTTAGCTTGTTTGCTATGCTACGCACTCATGCTAAAGCTGCGTGACCGAGTCCCCCAAGTTATCTGGCATATATGTGTCATAAGAATATTTCTGTGTCTATTCGGCGACACTTATTGACAGTTTTGTTTTTATGTTACGATTTGCAAACGAGCAGGCAGCAAACAGCTAAGTGCCTACTCACGCCCATGAACATCTGCACGACCAGGAGGCAAGTAGATGCATTGCCGGCCTTTAATGACGAGTTTAGGCCACCGGGAAGTGTCATAAACCAAATGAAACGCGACAGCATTGCCGCCACTTCACGCCGATCTTATGTAAGAAAGAGGTACTGGTACCGGAACCCGCCGGCCCAATTTTGCGACAAGCATGGTGCTACCTTTAATTAGAAAGACAGGAGTAAGTGAAAGGATATAAAGGTAGATGGGGAGGAAAGAAAGGATGTGGAAACGACTGTCACGGATGGTATAGGGGAAGTGACATAAGCAGCTAGGGCGCTTCGGGGAGTGAAAGTAAAATAAAAACGTATATAAATGGGGTACAAGAATTTACTCCATTTTCTTGATTAAGCTTGTTTGGTTTGGCACGCTATTGCTCAACACCATTCAAATATATAGTACGTGAAATGTGGTATTGTTTATTTGTAAGAGAACTTTTCATTACTAAATATACGTGTCTTTCATGTGTCTCATCCACAAAAGCCACAAATAATGAGTTCATTGTTCCAAACAATCAGAAGCCTCGTTTCATACAAATACGTAATGTATTGTTGTTTCGGGGAAAAATCCATGTCATTATTCTATGCTCCCATCTCGAGCTATGAGCGGAGCAGAATGAGCTTTAACATTGTTGCTATAGACGAAAATTGATTATTTTTTATTAATTTCCAGTGTTAATGCTAGCGAAGTTCCACCAAACGATCACAATATATACCTTCCGACTTCAGCAGGCCCGACTTTTTCAAAGTCGCCGCGGAACGGTACTTTGAGAAAGCCGTCCGACACCAGAAACCCTCTAGTTGTGCCAGCCAGTAATTACACCCCCGATCCCAAAGCCCCTGCCCTTCGCAGGAGGCCAAAAAACGTCCTCACTGTCCCCGATGACCAACTGACGATCGAAAACGATTTGACAAAGTAGGCACACAACAGACATTTGCACTCACGCCCCGTGCCCGCCGGTGCGACGGGGATCTTAGTTCACGAGGAACCTCGCTTTGCACTCACGCACTGCCGAGGACTCGCATCCGATACAAGTCCCCCCCCCCGCCCACCATCCCCCCCCCTGCCCCCCCCACCCCCCGGCCCCCCCGCCACCCGCCCCGCCAGACCTTCATGTAATATTTTGCTTTGATTTATAATTTTAGTAAAGATGTTTTTATTACATTTAGCATTGATTTTGAATGCCCCTAACAAGTTTACTGCGAACCTTGAACGGGTCGCAGGATTTGACGTGCAATCGCTTCTACAATCCCAACCGTAAATACATAATGCTATTATGTAAGGTAGTCTGCTCTTACAGCGTGATGGTCAAGCACTAAGATTTGCGATACTAATTAGTGTCTAACCTTTCATTTATATATGCAATGTTTCATCTATACGTGAAGCGAAAACTTTCAATACATAGAAGGTGCATAAAATTTGGCACAATTATGGTTATTATTGAGCTAATATATTATATATAATGAGCATTTCTAATACATTATTAAATTATTAAAATAAAACCTCACGCACACCAATACCAAACGATTTATACACACATGTATCCGTTTTACGATAAGACAGCGTCGAAGCGAAGTCATGGCGACTTTATGTATAATGTATATTAATTGTCACATATACTAATGTCTTTGTACAAAGACTTAAAAGTTTCTATATAGATTTAAATAAGCATATGATATATGGAGGTCTAAAGGCTCTTGCAAGTTCAATTTTAAGCGGACAAAGTTGCGCGAAATAGTTTGTAATCAATAAATAAGCTTGACTGTGACTTTGTGGCATAAGAAGAGGCAATATAGATTCAAGTTTAGATCCTCAGAGTCTAGCTCCCGAATTAATGAGCGAAGAGCTTCATATTCCAAGGCCGTTCAGATGGAATGCGGTTTTGAAACGCGTGATGCAAGCAGTCTGCAGTGGAGAATGTATCACAATTGTCACTTAGTGACATTATCTCAATTAGTGACTAATCTCACTTAGTGATTAATCTCACTTAGTGACATTATCTCACTTAGTGACACTATCTCACTTAGTGACACTATCTCAATTAGTGACTAATCTCACCTAGTGACTAATCTCACCTAGTGACTAATCTCACCTAGTGACTAATCTCACTTAGTGACTAACATCATTTAGTGCTTAATATCACTTAGTGACATTAATAGGGACTCATTGTTATACGGTCAGATATTTGAAAACCAGTGTTAGAACGGGACATCCGTCCAACACCCTGTCACGGTAAGAACTGCTTAACCTCGAGGTCAAGTCAAATGCCGGCCACTGATTTTGATACGTTATTAGGCTTAGAATTTTAAATACTGTTGTAACAAATGTGTACTTAAATATATTAAATAATTAAAAAAAATCTTTACGTCTTTATTGTTGCACTTAATTTCAGTTTCACAAAGGTAATATTTTTTTAATTGCAGCCAAATCCAAAAATTCCAGATTGGCCGTACGTAATCGGTTTAGCTGGAGGTATTGCTAGTGGAAAAACTAATATTACAAATAAGTTAAAGTGAGTATGGAAAATACCTTTACTAATGCCGGCGCCACACATAGCTTCATTTGAATAATCATTTCAATGATCATGTATTGTGGCCGAGGACATTGTGTCGTTGCGCAAAGTTTTGTAGAACTTTGCAGTCGTCAAAGAAAAACTGTACAAACACTTTGAGCCATGTCTGGAGCCGGCATAAGTCGAGGATGGAGAAATTCTGCTTAAACTGACAAAAACGCGAGATACAAGTACTACTAAACTATAAGTGTGGCGCTACCTCTAATTAAAATATTTGTGGCCATAGTTGTGGCCACTCTTAATCCAATCTTTTAAAAACGTATTCACTAAGGTGACAAACATAACATTTGGCATTCCCAATAGTATCTACTCCCAGAATTATTTCAAATAAAAAATCCGTCTAACGCACATTGGGTCATTCGGATCGTTATATTAAATTATGCAATCGGAAGTCCTGAGCGGCATATGGCCGCAGGTAAAGGGTTGGATAGGCTTTGACACCTCGCCGATGCCTTGTTATTGTCCAATTTGAAGAAAAAACCCGCACCCGCTGCCGCCGGCCCGTTGCGCATAGATTATAGACGGGGCCGGATTTGGAAATCACGAAATATGTTTAATTTTTTTACAGAAAACTTTAGAATGTTGACATATTTCACATCCTGCTTTTTACAGACGTTAAAAGTTCTGTATGTTTATTTGTTTTTTTTTATATATAAAACAAGGGGTGAACGGGCTCTCGGTTCACCTAAGTGACTACCGACGCCCATGGACAACTGCAACACCAGGGAGCTGGCAGATGCGCTGCCGGCCTTTGAGAAATGAGTATGCTCTTTTCTTGAAGTTTATTTATTATTTATCTACCGCTAATTAGTTCCTATAGTTCCTTAGTGTTCTAGAAGACTTGAACCTTTTAAGCCAAATTAGTGTCCATGATTGACTCGGCTACTACCATCCGGATTTACTAACGGATGGTCTTTTTTTAAAGAATATTACGAATTTTTATTAGGTACGTATGCCTAATATTACTTTCCCACTGTTAAAAAATTGTGCTAGGAGTGGATGCACATAAGTCCTCGACCACACTACATGATTACACAAACGAAGCAATGTCTGGCTCTGGCATAATAGTAATAGGTTTTTTTCCATTCCAAAAATGCCCAAAGCGCCTAATGAAGTTTTCACTCAAAAAATCTGTCGATTCGTAAGAAACTACAAAAAAATCTACTGAATACTTGTAAGTCCTAATGCTTTCAAATACCGGAACCTGACATAGTTCAAAGTGTTTGTACATTTTTGTCCTTGAAGTCCACAAAGTACTACAAAACTTTGTACAGTTACACAAAGTCCCAGCCCACACTACATGACCATTAAAATGAACATTCAAATGAAGCTATATCTGGCTCCGGCATAAAAATAACATATACTAATACCGGCATAGTACATACTATAAGATAAAAAATCATGATAGAATGTGTATTGTGTACTGTTGTCCCCACTATAACATGGTAGATTTATTCCGCATTATAGGAAAACGCGTTATTAGAGTATTGTCGTACAACGCGCTTGTACGAATAATTTCAATGCGTTATAAGAGTACTATTTTGTAGGAGGGATTACAGTGTTGTCATATTATAGTGCCTTTAGAAAAAACAATTGTTCGTTAGTCCCTTTTAACGACTAAACAAACCCTCGCCAAATACGCAGGCTCTTTATTTCACCTTTGATATTAATTGAGCGTCGTTAAATGTGATTTTCCGTCAAAATTAGGTAATAATTAATTAAACAGCGCTAATTATACTTTTAGAGGGCATTTGCGATGCGATGCGCCTTTTGGGAGCTCCACGGTATATTTGGCACTGACCTAGTAACACTTTTTGTTAAGTATAGGCCCTGGGGCTGCAATCCCGGTTGCCCTCCTTCAAATCCGGCCCTGTGTTTCGTTTGTGTTTTAAATTTTGTTCATCTGTTTTCTATGCATGCATTCCTTATATGTCTTATGATGTTTAGCTATTCTTAAGTAAATGATTAATGTGTGAATGATTTCGAATATTAGAAAGTGTTTTAACGATTTCAGATTTTGTGATACGGATGCGTAAAGAAAGTTCTTCAACGGGATAGTTGCTAAGTAATGGTAAATGAGTAAGCGTTATTTACGTATATTTTTGTATATTTTTGTCATAAAGGCTGTAAAAGACATCGTACCGCAAACTTTGAGGTGAGGCTACATTTTATGTCATCTCATCCCATTCATGAGCGCGCAATGTATCGTGAACATTGGGAAGCAATCATCAACAAAATGTTGACGCGCAAAACAAGTCAACAACCCGCGCCGGGCTACACCTGTTATTCTAAGTTTTATTTACCCATCTATAATCCGGTCGCAGCAAAAACAACTTAACCTACCGATCGACTCAAATGCCGACAGCTGATTAGGCCACGACCTCCTCAAAAAAAATTATTTACAATAATAATAACCTTTAATCAAAGAGAAAGCTATGAATTTCCCAGCAGTTGACGATCACTGATAAAAAGATTGAATACATTACATCAGAACGACTAAGGTATTACGTATTCTTGTCGTTACAGGAAAAGACGATCATATTATGTTGTTAATATGCACGAATTGTCGATTCATCTTTCCTAACAGATAAATCCGATATAACAAAGCGCCGGATATCTAAACATTTGCTTGGATTTTCCTTTCCAGTAACCACTCCAAATCTGTCCTACCCCATCTATCATCAGATCTACAATTAATGTCACTAACTCGTTGCCACTTCAACTTGCTAGCCTTCAGAGCTATGTCGATAATTTTGGTCTCCTGCCGAATGACTTTGTCCCGCAAAGAAATGCCGAGCATAGCTCTTTTCATAGCACGCGGAGCAACCGTTAACTTATGGACTTAAAGAAATTATAAAATTTTTGTTATATTGAGTATATTTTTCATCCTCAAATCTATCATGGTTCAATTGTATAAATCAAATGCGATGGCTATGATTCACGGTAAAACTTGAATGAGTTTATGATTGAATCATTCAATGTCAAATACAATGTAAATTTTTTATATTATAAATAAAGAAGAAGAAGAAAAAAAAATCATCACCTCTCTTACCGATTCGGAACAAAAACTTTAAACCCTCGGACATTTTGGTGCCCGTAGAAGACCTTTCGCTACCGGACCAGCAGCACTCTTTAAATTGTCCGTGATTTTGGACGAATTACAGCCACATTTATATGGCAATAGTAATATATAAAGAATCACGAAAATTAAAAAAGTGAAATATGTAATAATCACTGAGAGATACTATGATTTTTGTTGTTATACATACCTACTTAGAAAGCTTTTATAGACCAATAAAGAATGTATGGAGACACCTATGTGCATACACATTTTTGATAATTTAGGGCGGGCGCTACTTACAAAAATTTGAATCGTTTTCTAGGCTAGGTGACACATTTTTGGGGCGAGCTCCGTTTTACATATTAAACAGTATATTGTTCGACTGAAGTAATAAATCAATCGACAAATGCCCTGACAACAAATTTTATGCTTACATTTTCGCGGTAGCGATCGTTTCTCGCCCACTTTACATGAAATTTTTGGAAGGCCCACTCTTCGCCCGGACTAATTTTAGACTTAAGTTCGTCCTGACTAAACATTGTAACTTCTGTTATCAAATTTAGCTGCAAAAAAATAACAAACTCAATGTGATAGAAGCGAAGTAGATTCTCTACTGTTCTATCTGTATTTATGAATAAATAGTCTCTTCCATTTAATTTCTAAAGTGTTAAATAGAACAGGGAGAAATATAGAACTATGCTTTATAAAACATTTCGAAAACTACAACTTTATAGAGAGAATGAGTGAGGTACGTGAGCTAATGGAAATTTCGAAATGTCAAAGGTGCTAAAAATTTCAAAGGAATCGCAGAAGTCGGTGGAAAATTTTCCTACCTGAGTAATACGGACGTAGCAAACATCGAGCAGTTTACATAAAATACAAGTTAAGAAAAAATAAGTTAACTAAATAATTAAAATATAATAAGCTAATTACCCATGAAAGAACTTATGACAGTAAACTTACCACTATCCTTAAAACGGCGGCTCATGGGCGGCACATGTGCATGTGTTTCTGTAAGAATTATTTTTAAAAGAGTGGCTTACGAGTTTCTTGCTGATTCTTCCCGTGACTCGAGTCTTTCGAATCAGTGGTAGCTTTTAAAATATTTGACGATTCAAAAGAGCTTGTAAAAGTCTTCTTGAATAAAATATCAACATATAGTGGACTTAAAGCCTTGCAGTGATGTTATCAAATTTTGTATTTGAGTAGAGATATGACTTTACATGTTATCGGAGGAGGTCGGATATCAAATATAAACCAGTGCTAGAATGGGTCACCCATCTATCACCCGGTCGCAGTCAGAGCAAATTAACTTAGCGATCAACTCAAATGCCGACCACTGATTAGTCAGGCCACGACCTCGTCAAAGGTTTTTAGGGTTCCGTAGTACTACAAGGAAGCCTTATAATTTTGCTGTGTCCATCCGTCTGTCTACTCGTAAGATGCCCCCCCCCCCCTAGCATTTCCAAAATATTAGACTTGAAATGTTCCATGTTGATAGAACATGCTAAAAACGCACGAGGAAAATTATTTTGAACGAAATCAGACTACAAAGCTTTGTAGTTATTTAACAAATTCGTTTATAGCGTATCAGATACAGAACCCTTCTATATAAGCGTGTCTTGGTACGTTATTGACCATTTTTTGACGTACAGTAAGTGGTATAAGTAGAATTTCGCTTCAAGTATTGTGTTGCGGATAGATGAAACAAAAACGGCACAGAGACCTCACAGGAACGACTGTACGTGGCTGGCACTAGTAAGCGTATAGCGGGCGAGATAGGTACGCCTTGTTAGAGTAGGACGGCAATAGTGCTATCATGCTCGCGTAAACAGGATCGGTTTACTTGTATATAGTGTATAATAGTGTCAGCCTTCCTTTTGTACTTAAGGTGTGCCTAAATGTGGGACGGCACTTCTCTCCGGCACCCCAATCCCTTAATTGTGGCAGCCTCTTCTTATGACCCCAATCTTCGGGCCTCTGCTAGACGCAGGAGACCTAAAAATGTCCTCTCCGATCCCGATGATCAAATGACTATTGACAACGACCCGGTTTGAAACTTTAAGGACATTACTCCTGTTTCCTTCAAAAAATTGTCTTATACGACAAGCAATGATAACAAGTTGACAAGTATTTATTATCTATTCACAGAATTATACCGGTGGTGGTAGCGAGGCAGGGCGCGGTGCGACCTTGCCGCGGACACTGTCTAATTCTCAAATACCATAATGCCGTTATCTAGGGCATTCCATTGTTAGACGCCTTGACCGCGGCTTAGTGCGGATTAAACGATAACTCTGCTTATCTACTATTTAAATATAGACGCACATAATATGTGTCCTTTGAAATTCCATTATGATATTTACATAATTCAACCTTCATTTGGTTGACTTGAGGATGCTTACTCTCATCGCTTCCTAATATATTTGAGTATCGCTATCAGCTTCCAGCATACGGGAAAGCACCCATACTATGGCGCCCGTTTAGGGGGCGGATCGCAGTCTTTAAAATAGTATGGTCTATCACAGCTTTGGTTTTTGTTATGTAGTAGTAGTAGTCGATTTCACTGAGAGAAATGAAGTAACAGAAAATAATTATTGTCTTCGTAAATTAAGTTACTATAACTTACATTACATTATGGCAATATGTATTTACAAATTTTCTTCATAATGTTTAATTCTACCTATAACTATGTATAGGAATGCATACACTTCTATCAAGTAAAGACAAATATGGGCCAAGTTATTTTCTTTTCCCTTTTGCTTGCAGGCAAATGATGTGATGATAATCACAACACGACAATTAGAAGGGGATAGGGGGGGGGGGGGGGGGGGGGAAAGGGCTTATGGAGGAGTGGGGCAAAGGGGGGGGGGGGGGGTTCGTTATTGGACCCTTAGAAAAACTCGAGAGCGTCAGATAAGGCAAATTAATTATATCGACATAAGTTCACATTTCAATAATCCGACAGATTAAGCGTGACAAGAAAATGAAGGAGTCACAAAGTTGTCAAAAAAACATCACCTAGAAATATGGAGCGCGATTATTTCTTTATATCTCCCGTACTACCAGATTTGCGCTGTTATAGTAGTATATCAATATTAAAAATAATAATTATATATAACTGGTAATAAACATATAACAAAAAGAAATAATGACGTAAGAACTGTTGTTTTTTTTTTATAATTAAAAGCGATCCTGAGAACAAATACAATCGTCTATATGTTTGGAACCAAGACTTTAACATGACATTATTGCCAACATAAAAAATTTTAGCTAACTTTTTTTGCAAATTATAAATTTTAGCAAACATGCAATAAATACCGCCCCGTCGTCCTACCGTTCCCGTCGCCGAGACGTTGGGCAGTTTGGGCAATGAAGGTCGCAATTTTATTAAAGAAATTGGGCAGACGATCGCGGAAAAGGGAGATCACTGTAGTGTATACATGGATGCGGGTAGTTGTTTATAAGAGTATAAATACAGAGACAATCGGTTATGCGAGACAGTTGTGTTACGACCGTTGACGGGTTAACAATTATCTAAGTACACCAATTTGGCGAATTATAATTACAGTAAATATTTAATAATATTTACGTAGTATCAGTGGATACTACAGTCACTCCAGCCCTAGTTCGTTTTTGGTGCAGAGGATGGTCATCGCTGTGAGTGGCAATGCCGCAAGCCATCACACTTGCGGCTTGCAAGAACTGTGTCAATGCTGAAATATCAACCAAATAGTTAATTAACAACTTGAATTATATACTACTAGTGACTGAATATTATTCTACAACAGTAAATCTGACTACACTGAGGAGGTAGAAAAAATTCTTAGATTTGTGTTAATTTTGTTTTGAAATCACTATCAAAATTAAGTATGCTATGAAAATTATATTTTTTTCCATAAAGATATTCTAAAAGATACATTAAAAAAATAAAGATGTATGAATGACAATTGTCATACATTTCTAACCTAATTTTCAATAAAATGGTGTAAAAACAACTAATAATTAAAAAAAATCCTATTGCATTTTGTTGGAGGGTGTAATATCTTACCCCTATATTTTACATCTATCCCTGTATTAGTCTCTATAATAACTTGTATCTTCTTAGAACCTTGGTTAGCCTTAAATAGATTTTCTAATTTTACTACATTATTGATTTAAAAAAATAAACAATGTGCTGACAATAACAGCAAATAAAATAAACTAGATACATAGACAGTGAGTCTAACTCACCCATTGTTTGACCCTGTTTCTCTGATAATTCCTTTCGAAAATGTTTTATGTCAAATAATTTAGATTTAGTGGAACTTTTCTTCGGAACTCCATCCGCATTATCATTTTGAGGTTGTTCACTCTCTGCTTCTCCATTATCAGCATTTTCTGAATCACTATCTCCTTTGCTTTTCTTCGCAATACCTTGAGACTCATCGTTATATTTCCGTAAGAAAAATAATGTATAACTTCTGTACCGGCGAATACAATAACGTCAAATTTCGTGTAATCACCGAGATAGGTTCTATCCGTCACCAAAGCACAGCACTACACTGACTTTCCGATGTGCCTCAACGCACGTTTCGCTTCGACACCGAAGCATCCTCAGGAGATAGACTCTACAAAGGTTACGTATAAAGTTTTCGAATAACCTTTGTAGAGTCTATCTAGTGTAGTGCTGTGCTTTGGTGGCGGATTCTGTGGTGTAGCTTTCGGGTTGCAGCATTGCATCGATTTTCCCTTGTATTCATTCGCGGATTGAAGCGAAGTAGTTTAGTATTTCATGCATGACATGGATTTCCGCAAAGTAACGCCTGATTCCATCAGTTACATAAAAAAACAACGACGTCACGTGTCAGTTGGTTATGCAATAAATCTTAAAACTATTTTCAAAAACCGTAGAAAAAAACATCACAAGTTGTATCATTGCATAGTCACATTTCGGTTCAAATGTACGTTCGTGCGTGCTTTTTTGAGAACGCTCGTATCGCTGATTTATTCAACAGCAGCGGCCATTTATACGTGAGCGGTTATTAAGCGAGGAAATATTTTAATCTGTGTGCGCACTGGTGTCGCGGCGCGCTGTAAAAGCAATTAATGACAATGGCCCGTAGGTAATGGCCTTACAGGTCAATGCGCCATTTGGAACTCGGCCAACGGGTAAATGTATATACATACACCAGGTTTACGCGATTCTCCTGAAACACCTTGAATTATTGCGGCTCCTATGATGGTCATTCGGCTTGGGAACTAGGACCATATCTTTCTTCTTCTTCTTCTTCTTAGCGTTTCGTTGGCAAGCACTAAATTGTATCGGCCCAGAACTTAGCCACATCAACTGCGTTATGACTAACTGTACGCCATTTATAATCCTGTTCTTTAAGTGCTTTCATAACCTTTCCTTCGTAGCTCTTAGGTCAACTTTTTCTATTTGGTTAAGAACATTACTCGTTAGAGTGCGTACAGTCTAAAAATGCAAGCTACGCTATTCAAAAGTTTTAAGCTCTACATGCAGAATAGCGTATACTCGTAAACATGCTAGCTCGTTCACTCATTGTCTTTCAGTGCGTGGTTGAGATTGAGTATACAATAAAAACATTGCACACGCACAAGCAAGCGGTGCAATTAATTAGTGGAGAGGCGCGCATTTTTAGACTGAAACATCTATACTTTCGTGTATCAATATTTTTTCCATTGTAATTCCAGAAGAAGTAAATGTAATGAGGTTCAGTTTAAATTACAGTATTTGTGTATGTTATAGTAGTTTTGTTAAACTTAGTTCACTTTCATATATTTGGGAAATTATTTTTATCACCTAGTATTTCTTATTAAATATACCTTAACGCTTATAATTACGAGCATTTTTTTATTTATTTAGCCTATACTGTCCCACTGCTGGGCAAAAGCCTCCCCCTTTTCGAACAATATCTTCCTTTCCTGACCCATTTGAATCCATTTCATTCCCGCAAAGGCGAAATTACGAGCATATTTATGTTATATTCTATATATTAATACGATTTTTGAGGAGGTCGTGGCCTAATTAGTGGTCGGCATTTGAGTCGATCGCTAAGTTAAGTTACTCTGGTTGCGACCTGGTGATAGATGGGTGACCCATTTTAGCACTGGTTTATATTTGATATCCGACCTCCTCCGTGTTTCGGAAGGCACGTAGCGGCTGTTACCTATAACACAGGCATTAAGTTGTCTACCTTAGGAACAGACGTCCGTGTGTCATATAGTCCTGTATACTTTTATATTAATAATTGTTAATGCGTTAATTTAGCAATAATTAATAATTTAGAGCTTCTATGGCACCGCGGTTTGAAGGGTGGACTTAAATTAGGAGAGATCGGGATATATGTATATGTAATAGCTTAAGAGCTACTGTAAAAGCTCCAGGAAGACGTTTTCTGCAGACTAGAATTGCAAACATATAGTAAGTTGTAAATAGAAAAATCGTAAGACGTAAGAGCCGAGCGCTTGTGGTTTTTAAAAAACTGTGTATTATATGGCCCGTTGGCGCAGTGGGCAGTGACCCTCCCTTCCGCCCTGGGGGTCGTGGGTTCGATCCCGCCTCGAGTCTAGGTGTATTATCTATATGTATATATTTATATATTACTAAAAAAAAATTGTCTATAACAGCCGCCTGTTATATAACACAGGCATTAAGGTGTCTACCTTAGGAACAGAAGTCCGTGTGTCATATAGCCCTATATATTTATTTATTATTTTTTTATTTGTATAGATGTCCTTTCTAATAATGAAATTATGATAGGTCTTGACGAGCCAAGGTCTTATAGTAGGTTGTACAGGGATTTTTTATAATCAATACAAATTATCGAAAACAATAAACAGGATATTTTGTATCATATTTCACATAGTTCAATGACCTCTATAATGGAAAAGTACTCGATCGACGCCGGGTCGCTGTACTAGTTCAGAAACTCATCGCCTTTCCTGTCACGTCTTTGCAAACCCAACGAAGATTTGTCGTTAACTAAAATAAGTTTTTATTAATTAAAAAGGCCGTTTACATATAATTAAACTTGCTCCTATCGGAAATTTCGATTTTAGCGGACGTCTATTAACTAAAAACGACCTCCCTGCCAAATTACAGCTTTTTCAATCAGGCTATTTTCGAAATTTCACAATAAGTGACCTTTAGCTTTTATATATAAGTCAGTAAGACCTATGATGCTGAGACGTGGACACTCACTCAGTCGATATACTCGGAGTTTCTCTGAAGAAGATTTTCGCAACGAGGTTATCCGACAGAGATATCCTTGACGTCTTATCTGTACAAGACTATCAATTTTTGATGCATTTACCATCAGCCGGCCCAAAACTTCCGTACGAAAACGTGCTTTTAAAATACAAAGAGACCAAAGTATAGCCGACAATTTACTAGTGTAACCTTTAAACATGAATAAATCAGCAAATATTAATAACTGAAGAAAAAACTGCTTGAAGTTGAGTCGTTTCAGCTTCTTCTTACCTTATAAAGTTAAGGTGGAAATAAACTCATTTTTTATAAGAACTATTTTTAATGGCACCTAATTTTATTAGCACGTTTCTTGCTGATTTTTCTCGTGACTCGACTTTTGCGAATCATTTGCAGCTTTTAAAATAATTCAGGAACAAAAAGGGCCTTTAAAGGCCGGCCTGCTTAAATAAAACACCTTTTGATTTATGTTTTTAATAGTTGTTGGGAAGGATCATGGCCTTCTCTACGAATCATTTCTGGTAGAATCCTTCGCCTAGCGTTGATGAACCAGTTGCATACCTGCAATACTTTTGTATTACATTATAAAGACTTTGATAAGTAATAGCACGATAGTCTTTAAAATAGCTTAATAAATAGTTATTATTTTTCTGTAATTTGGAACAGATAAAAATAGTTATACTGGTTTATACTTAGGAGATAGACTTGTGCCATATATACTTTTTATAGATATTTTTAAGGTGATATCTACAAGGCATATACATACGTAACACAAATTCACTTACAGCAATAAGCCAATCATATCTATTCTAATATATAAAGCTGAAGAGTTTGTTTGTTTGAACGCGCTAATCTACGGAAAGCTCTCAAAAGGGGGAAAAACCGCCGATTTTGAAACATTCTTCATTGGTGCTACGCTCCTATTAGTCTTAGCGTGATGGTGTATAGCCTATAGCATTCCTAGATAAATGGGCTATCTAAAATTGAAAGAATTTATCAAACCGCACCAGTAGTTCCCGAGATTAGTGAGTTCAAACAAACAAACTCTTCAGCTTTATATATTAGTATAAGATTTGTATCAGGCATAACTAAAACCATTTTATTTGTCTCTTTATGGCACACATAAATAATAACAGGCCAAAAATAACAAAAAGGTTGCAATTAGTAACATCGTACAAAAGGAGGGCTTAATCTCAAAAGCATTTTATGCCAGCCTACCCAAGGACGTACAAGAAGAAAAAGTACAAATGTGCATACATTTGTCTGTATGTAATTAAAAAAAAAAAACTAAACCTGTCAGTGATATACATAAGTGTAAATAAATAAATAAACACATAGCGCAGTATAAAGAGATGAAGCTGTAAGGGAAAAACATTAAATTCATTTAGTTTTCAGTACATTAATTTAATTCAGTTTCACTTCTTAGTATTCTTTCAAAAAAAGTTGTTTACTATTATGTTGTTACGGACCAAAATGCCCCTTTTATTATGCCGGAGCCACACATAGCTCAAAGTGTTTGTACATTTTTGCCCTAAAGACTACAAAGTACTACAAAACTTTGTGCAGTTACACCAAGTCCCCGACCAGACTACATGATCATTCAAGTGAAGCTATGTCTAGCTGCGGCATTATAAAAAACAATGAAAATCTTATTTGTAAACAGTTAAAGCTCCAGTTTCCTGCTTTAAACGTGTTTTAGTAAAAGAAGCAAAAAATAATAATTTTTACTGTTATGTTGTTGTCATTTTTTAATACTTCAATAGAACCTCCATTCTAAGTCCTAAAAAGTGGACCTTTAAAAGCCTTGAAATTTCCGTTACATTACATAAGAAAGGCCATACTATTTTATACATATCAATTAAAATGTCGCACTTCTCATA
>JANCMC010008574.1:740467-752818 GCA_024363005.1 Charaxes varanes | reverse complement strand
AATCAAAGAGTTTTGCAAATCTGACAGAGTTGAAGAAATGTAGAGAATAAATTTAAACACCACAAGCGTTGAAAAGATCTATTCGATCAATAATCAAATGTACTGATAAAAATAAATGAATTAACAATAATAAGTATTAAAGAGAGATTGAATATCGCTCTAGCGTCTATTAAAAATGTACATCAGACAAATAATAGATTGCAATTATCAAACCAACAGTAGAAAACAATAGATTTAAGACTTCTAGTATAAAATGCAGGTCAACACTATCTCTAATAACAAGAGGTAAAAGAGGACTATAAATATTATTCTTCAGTGCTGCTTGAGGAGGTCGTAGCTTCATTAGTGGTTGGCATTCGAGTTAATCGCTAGGTTAAGAAGTTCTTACCATGGCGGGGAGATAGATGGGCAATCCATTCCAACACCGGTTTTTAAATACTCGACTTCCTCCATGCTTTGGAAGGTACTTAAAACTGTGGGTCTCGATTATCGTCACTTAGTGGTATTAGCTGTGATATTGCAGAGATTTTGGGAGTTGCGGAAATGACGTCAGATGGCACTCGGTCATCTTAAATCGCCCCGCAGCCAAATCCTCTACAATTTAAGCGGATCCTGGTCTTAGGCCGGGATAACGCTATTTGAAGATGCTGAAGATATTTAAGAGGGGATTGAAAGGTCAACAACTGCAAGCATGATATGATATATCATATGCTGACGTCACCAAGACCGATATTGATGATGAAACAGAAGACCGATAATCGTGTGAGTTCAAGGAACTATCAACCGTTGATGGTACAACATATTCCATGGAGATAACTGGATATCAGTTGTAAGGCAATACAATTGTAAATTAATGCAATGTATGAAGCAGTAATAGATGTTAACTATAATGACAATAGTTAAGAGGGAAACACATAATTGTATCTTCAAATAGCTGAATATTTGGCTATAATTTTGTGCGTAGCAAAAATTCGAAACCGATATGATAAAGTGCAGTGGAATGATTTGATAAGCGATTAGATATCCCTTTAAAAATTTAGTAAGCCCTATTAGATTATACAGGGAGAACTTCAGTGAGCTAACCTAACTCAAATATACTGTAATAAAATGTAAGTATTAGAAAGAGAAAAGATTTGATTGTTTGCTTGCATTGAATATGGTCTGAAACTACTGGACCGATTTCGAAAACTCTTTCACCATTAGAATCCTATGTTATCCCTGATAAAAAATAGGCGATAGAATATTTTTTAAAAGGGTTAGGGATGCGTATGAAAAGGTTCGATCTTGCATACGAAATTTTACACATTATTATCTATTGCGTGCGTGTTCGTGTGTGTGTGTGTGTTTTTGTGTGTGCGTACGTGCGCGCGCGTGTGTGTATAAATCAATTTTTGTTCGTTAGTCACGCTAAAACTTGACAAACCACTGGATGGATTTCAATTTACTTTGCTTTGTTTCATTTCCCTTATTCCGGATAAGGTTTAAAAGAAAAGCAAAATGAAAAGATTGTATACAAATAGAAAGCCGCCAGGTGTGTACCGGGAGAGATGCGTTGCTCTTCAGGAAGGGGTACTTTGTCAAGTGAGTTACATTTTTTTTTATTAATTTCCTAGATTTTACCTGGGATGTTGCTGGATATATTAAAGTTTATACTTATTTAATTGTACTAGAGGGCAGCCGTTGGTCGAAATTCGTATTTTAATTTATATTTATTTGCGTAACATGTGTTTGGTACAACGACATATCTAAGTATTCGACACTTAATATAGCATACTGAGGGCTTAGCACGAACATTCTGGACAGTTTTACTTACTTTTACGTTCGACACGAAACGTCAAATGAAGGTTCGTGCTTTCATTTTACACAACTTAAACGGCCGTAACGTCGAGGTTCCGATACGTGCGAGTTCTGAATTCATTCGTGCTAGCGATATTAAGCAACTAAGTGTAAACGGTAGCATTAAACTTTCCACTCTCCAATAATAAAATGTATACATCGTTTGATATTGGTGTGCGTGAGGGTTTATTTTAATAATTTAACATAATTAAAATACATATTTTATTAACAAACTAGCATTCGTACACCATCCTCTACATAAATTATAATTGTGCCAAATTACATACTCCTCCGTTGACGCGATTTTCGTAAAAAGGCACCGAAAGTTTTTGCTTCGCCAATTAATATAAAGATAAGAAGCATAAATATTTAATTTCAAACAACTTCCATTAAAAAAGACGTTTTCCAATGTAGCCTTATAAAAAGATGTTACAAAGATATTTAAATCAGAATTTTATTACGCCACGGAGTCAAAGGTATGAATTGGTCATAAAAAATTTATGGGGTAAATACTTTTATAGAGTATCAGATACGGAACCCTTCTATATAAGTGTGTCTTGACACGCTCTTGGCCATTTTTATTATATTACAAGGGGTAAATGGTTAGGAGGTTCATCTAAGAGTCTGCCCCATAAGAAGATGCTTTGCCCCCCTTTAAGGAGGGGTTTGAGCTACTGGGAACACTCGCAAGTCGAACGAAACGGGATAATAATAAGAATATAAAAATTGGTATAAATTAAACTATTTATGGAATTAGTAAAATAATCTACATTATTGTTGGGAAATTTATGTACTTCTAATTAAATAGCTTAGTTTCAAGAATAAAATTGTTGATAAAACGACTCTACTTTTTACAAGAATAATTACCTTATCATTTAAACCATAATGTACCTATGCATTTAAAGCAAAAAATAATATGAGATAAAAATAAATTTAGATAATTTCAATGTGTGACAAGCAATCCGGTAATATTAAAATAACTGCGAATTCGTTATTTTGTCTCATTGCATGTGTACGTTTTGCAGCAAAAGTAGAGTACCTAAAAAAAAGGCAACTATCCTAGAAAAATTAATATTCATAAAATCTAATGGAAGTGGTGGTGACTGACTATGCATTATAGATTATCACACTAATTTTCTGGTGACCAAATAACCGTTACAGATCATAACACTCATTTTCTGGTGACCAAATGCCCATTAAAGATTATAACACAAACTTTCTGGTGACCAAATATCCATTACAGATTATAACACAAATTTTCTGGTGACCAAAAATCCATTACAGATTATAACACTAATTTTCTGGTGACCAAATATCCATTACAGATTATGGCACTGCTCTGGTTCCTTCCTCCGCAATACGATGGGCTCGATACCCGCACGGTCAATCAATGCAGCATTGCTAGGAAATCCGTATCTTTTAGATTTCAACTTCAAGTGCTGTGTGAATTAACCAAGTTATGAAAGATAACAAATGAAAGAAACCACTATTATTGAAGTATGCCTACAAATGAGCCTTAACCCCTGCTGATGTGCCTTTATGTATTTAATGGCGGATGTTCATAACACACCTACATAAACAGATCAATCGTTTTTATACGTATAGATTCACATCTCTAATAGCGTTTTTTGTCTTATTTACGGCTTTTAAAATCTCGCAACGTGTACGAGTCTCCATAATAACGCCATCTATGGGCTCCGTGTAAAACTTCTTTCCCAAATTATATCTACCATTTGGTAGTACACAAGTTTTTCTATTTATTTTTATAATCGTTGTATCTATACTAAAATATAAAGCTGAAGAGTTTTTTGTTCGTTTGATCGCGCTAATCTCAGGAACTACTAGTCCGACAAGAACAATTATTTCAGTGTATATAGATAACCCATTTATCTAAATATCATCAGGCTAAAATTGAATCTATTTATTCGCCTAATTTTACGCGGACTAAGTCGCGGGTTATAACTAGATTTTAATTTTTTTTTTTATATGCTAAAGAGCAAATCATCTTGATTATAAAAAATATAGGATGAAATCCATTTGAGTTATCAACTCCCATCTAGTGTAGAACTTATCCCGAAAAATAAAACTAGGGTTCCAGATAGAACCAGAATAACAAAGGTTTAAATGGGGAGACGGGAGTCAAACAACATTAATGAACTTATGATAGTTCTTGACAAGTCAAGGTCTTTTAGTAGGTTGTACAGGGATTTTGCTGGTATACCCCTCGTTCGTACCACTACCGCATATAAGCTGCTTGTGTAACCGTTTTTGGTGAGCTCATTTGTTAGGTAAAAGTACTTGTTTGATTTTATCAGATGGTTTTTAAGGATGATATTAGCTTGCATAAATTCACGAGTAGAACCTTAGAAAATTCAGTGCAATGTCATATCCGATACTAAACTACTGATGTTGAAGGAAAACATATCGTATCGTCGCCGTGTCGCTGTCGCCACATGTAAAACACCATCGCGTGTCATACCCGCACATACGGACTTAATATGCATTTATTTTTATCACTTCAAAGTGGGTCAAGAATGTGATCTCTTACAAATAAAGGTTAGCTAATTTTTTTGTATTATCAACAAGCATGCTATAGAAATCGTTGGCGCGATATCCGCTTGCGACAAGTGATTCAGAAAAAAAACCTGTTTAGGCCCTAGAAGCAAATTGCTATTGCCCTGTGATTACAATATTGTAATGTAGATTTTTTTACGTAAGTAATATGTAAAACTTCGATAGTTCAACGGTAAAAGGGATAGACTAAAATCCACAAGGCACCATGTTCAAACCCCAGTGACGCTGGTCTATTGTCCCACTCACTCCTAACACAAGCTTTGAATTGAAACTTAGTAGTTAGACATATCTATGACATACTGACATACACAAACAGAATGATATTAGACGTGAGGTTGCAGAGATCGTGGGGGTTCCGAGGATGACGTCAGACGGCAATTGGTCACCTTAACCCGCCCCAAATTTTAACAAATGCTTGGTTTTATTAACAATTTTGCAACCCACAGCTACGGGAGTGCCAGTGAAACCAGCGCAAAAAAAGAAACCAGGTTATTTTTCATTTTTTTAAATTTCTAACATATATTTTGAAAATGTTTACATGCCTTGTATGTCTTGTCCTAATATCACACCTTCAGAATTAAACTGACGCAATTCCAGATTTTGTGAAATTGACTTAATAATGGATAAGCTAAAATACGATTTTTTTGGTCAATTATTTTAAACCGACAAAGTTTGGGTAGAAATAGGTAGATGGATTTTAAATTCGTATATTTTAAACTGTATTATTCAATAACATTATCATCATTAACATCACGTGAGTGATATTAAACGTGACTCGTGAGATTATGGAGATGTGGGGAGTTGGGGTTCCGGGGATGACGCAGGCGGCGGTCGGTCAGCTTAAGCCAGCCATATCCTCTACAAATTAAGAGGACCCTGGTAGTACTGGACCGGGATAACGCTAGGCAGAAGGTTATTCAATATTGTTAACTAATGCAATTAACTTTGAATTAATCGATCTCTAATCCCTAATGACCAACTAAACAATTGAAATCAAACTCATAGACTAAAATCTCCATAATGCTTAGAATACATTTTGCGGGTTTAAATAGTTACAGGATTTTTTGATTGCGTCATTTCATTTCTGAAGTCTCGATATTGTATCATAACGAATATGAACTTTAATTTAGGATTTCATGTTCTAGCTATTTGTGTATTGGAGCTTTGTGTGTCTGCATTGACGTTGTAGATAAAAATGATCACTTACATCACAATTGTCACAATTTTGACGATAAAAAATAAATGACAAGGCTGTGGATGTTCAATTTTGCAATGATAGTTTTTTGCAATGATAGCAAATCGATATAATTGTACACAAATGTATTGTATAATGACGATTTTATTTAAATTTACTTTTGTTGTTTGTAACGCTCAACTGTGAAGTTGGGATTTTGGGGTCTAACAGTGTACGTAGGAGGTATTTAATTCCCCTGTGGAATTCAAGAAAAGGGCATACTCATTCCTTAAAGGCCGGCAATGCATCTGTTAGCCCTTGGTGTTGTAATTGTCCATGGGCGACGGTAGTCACACGAACCGCCTGCTTGTTTGCCCCTTGTTTTATACATAAAGAAAAATAAAAAGTCTACGTATCCTTGTAAGTTACAAGGATGCGTAAACTTATAAACCTACAAGAAAAAGTAAATACCTTTGATTATTCGCAATAAATAGTAATAAATTGTCCAATTTAACTTTTTCGTCGCTCTGGTAAATTTTAACTTTATACGATTTTATAAGCTTTGCAAGAAAAACTCAATAACTTTTATCAAATCCAATATAAACAGATAATATGCATCCGCATGAGGAGGCACTGGCCTCATTTATCAGTGACCGGCATTTGATCGATCTTTAGGTTAAGCAGTTATTATTGCGGCCGGGTGATAGATGGATGACCCATTCTAACAATGGTTTTCAAATATCCGACCTCCTCTGTGTTTTGGAAGGCACGTAAATGGGGAATCCTGATTATTGTCACTGAGCATTATTAGTCGTGAGCCAGACGTATTATTTTGACGATTATCGAAGATAAAGAAAAATAAAAAATATTATTATAATTTTTAAACAATATAAATTTTAAAAATTTTAATTTTTTAAATATATTAATTATAACATTTTAATTTAAAGGCCAACGACTACTAAGCTTAAAAGCTTGAGCCAGAAGTGGGTGCCAGTGCGACCTAGTCACTTCGGGGTATTATCCGAGAACCTGACGAATTCAAACCTGTCCCATCTACCGTTGAACTATTGAGACTTGAAAGCCCATTAATAGGTTACATAAAGTACAAATTAAAACATTGTATTCATATAACATAATTACATATATAAATGACATAAGTTCTAGCTACAATGGCCAAAAGCAACTTTCTTAAGCACATACATCACTGTAAGGAGCAATATATTAGCACAAAGTGTGAAGTAGTGTAAGAGGTAATATTGCGCAAACGTGCCATATTTATTTTAGTGGTAAAGCAAAGACGGCAGGGCTGAGTGCAAACGGGCACTTGGCGGCAATGGCCCACGACTAATGCGGTGTGGCGCCCAACTCTCACCCTCCCCCCCCACCGTAATATATCTCCAAAAAGGATTTACCGATATATTCCACTTCTTTATTTTCATGAATTCATCTGTACTGAATTCCAGAAATGTTTGAGACATGCATAATATCTCGTCTTCCTTCCAATAGAGCTTTAAATACTACCAGTTCAAGACCAATACTAGACCATTGATAGTCATTTTAGATTTTTCTTTTAAGAGAGATTGTAGGGCATAAGAAGATTTCCAGTGCGTAAAGTAAGTTGCCCAGCAGGGGAAGCACCTGCAACGTACTAAAGCACGTAGTATTGTTTTATTCGCATTGTTCGCATTGAACACAGGAGTATGGGAAAGGGATGGAATAAAAGGATATAAAGGTACATGGGGAGGAGAGGAAGGATGAAGATACAGGACAATAGCAGCTAGGGTGCTCCGGGGTTGCGTACCCGTACTGGATCTGACCAATTATCGGACAGATAAAGGAAGATCCTCCTGGGAGTTCAAAGAAAATAATTAATTCTTCATATTTTTTGCAATTTGTGAAAAATATGCTTTTCGCTAAAAATGCTCTTTTCTACAGTTACTTCCAAAATTTCCGTCAAGATGCAATTTGGGAGGGCCAGACAGGTCTTTTGCATGATTGAGAAATCTCCCCGCATAAAATTGCCGTAAAACGATGACAAAATGTCACCGTGAGATATGGAAATTCTAACCATATTGACTTTCTTCAATTTTACCTTCGAGATCGGTCGCCCTTAGACTGTACGATATTAATATCGTCTCTGTGGAATTCTACAAGTAAGATTAGTAATTCCACAGACCACGATATTAATATCGTACAGTCTAAGGGCAACCGATCTCGAAGGTAAAATTGAAGATGAAAACAGAAGAAGGAAGTGATATAGATATATTACTTCCTTCTTCTATTTTCATCTTCTTCTTTTTATTTTCGAAAATAGCTAGTCTCCCTTTTTCTCCAACAACATGGTTAAGACTAAAGGTTCTCATAAAAAAAAATTGTGGTCGAGGTTATGCGTCCGTCTATCCACCCACAATTGGGCGATCTCCTAAGATTTCCAAACTATTAGATGTAGAGATTTGAAATTTTTCATATTAATAGGACATGCCAAAAACTCTTCTTCTTCCTAGCGTTATCTCGTTTCCTTTTGAGAACTTCCCTGCGCGCGCTGCGTAAACGGTTAAAGTTTCGCAAAAATCATGTATGTCAGAATTGTTTCCCTTTAGAAGATTAAAAAAAAATTCCACTGCAGCATATGAGTATCTTTTTAGGTTGGCACACTTTATTCTTTTTTATACTAGCCAATATTTTTCTAAAATAATGCACTATTCGTGAAGCTGTTTTTAAAAACACGATATTAATCGCCTTTCAAAAACTATTTCTTAACAACCCTGAGTGATACGAGTGAGTGGCCCTCGCGGACGAAGTCGTGGATTGCACCTAGTATCTTTATAAAACTCTTTATTAAAAAATATATATATTATAAGACTGTGTTATCTCTCATATTTTCATTAAAAAATATTTTTTCCATGAAAATATGATAATTAGCCAACAAATCTGTTCTCTATTGGTTTTCATTAAAAATATCTCATTTATTTAGTTATCTGAAAGCACCCATTAGGCCATTAATTATGATTGCTCATTACTTTCAGCTCTTGGGAAAAATATTTAACATCTTACATTTATCTGAGAAATTTCTTTGTACAAAAATAAGTTGACCTGTTTAACAATTTTTATTTAATGGATTCTATATTTAGTTAGTTATTAAGAGTTTTAATTAAGCCGTAATAGCTCTGTGGCTAAGGCGTTTGGATCCTAAGGAATCGCGTATTGGATCCCGGAGCATGTAACTAAGATTAAACTAAAAACTTATGTGTTCTAATTGTTTATATAATTCACAATTAAGTGCTAAATCTTTTTATAAGGGGAAGTAGGAAAACGGGCAGATAATCCATCTGATGGTTGACTTCTATGAAAATTGGATTAGAAGTAAATGGGGATATAATAACAATTATCCATAGCTATAGCTTGATGTTTTTGTATTATATATAAGAGCTAAATCGATACGTAATCGTAATAGTGAAAGTGGAAATCGATTTTTATAGCGTCAACTATAAAACCTTTAGTCCTCATTCGCACGAGAGTTAAAAAAGCGATGCGTTAAATCTCGGCGTTAGCGCTTTTTTACCGTCGTCGATACGAAAATATAGTGTGTACACGTATGTGTGTATATATATATAAATATATGTATGTGTGTATATATATATAAATATATATACACACATACATATAGTGTTGTATATATGTATGCGTTGCAAATAGACCATTGCTCGATAAAAAAGCGTTGCGTTATAAAAGCGCTGTCGTGTGAACACAAACTTAGGAGTTCAAATGTCCTATTTGAACGCTTTTTTAACCAGCGGTAAAAAAGCTCTCGTGCGAATGAGGGCTTAGGAAATATACTTAGGTGCCAAATTTAAAAATTATAGATTCAGGATTTCTAACACAGTATGAATAGTCAGATGGTAATTAATAAATATAATTAATTCGCGTATGAAATTGTTTCAACTCCCAGAGATTACCCTGTGGTTAAAATCCTCGGAAGGTAAAGCCTTTAATAATTGCACAGAGGGATTATTTTAAGACGTTAATTCGTTTAATGCTTATCCCTAAGGCGTGAATCGAACCCGCTGGCTAGCAGGTGGATGGACGGACGAGCAGTGAAAAACTATAAGGGTTCCTCGTAGGGCTTACGGAATCCTAAAACGTCTCGAACACACGACCCAACGTCTGTCGGGTCCGCAAATATTTGATAAATTTCCCGATAATTCATTTAAACAATTCTAAAATATTTTTCTTTAAAATCTATTTTTTTCATTGTAAAATTTTATCCTTTAGAATTGGAGGAATTAATATTTGTGTGTTATATTTTATTCACAGACTGCTGTAGAAAAGAAAGAAGCTGCATCAATAAGGCTTTCATTGTTACGTTGTTTCAATGGAAATTTAAGAGAATTTCGCAAAATATTTTTGTCCTATTTTTAACGGTATATTCCATGAGAATTTAAATTAAATAATATTTAGCTTCAGTTCATTTTGTAATTTATATTTTATGATAACTTGTCCATTCGCAACTCATGTTTTACAGGTTCTTCTAAGCAAACCAAGGGCCAAAATTTCATATTGAAACTTTGATTTTAATCTGCAAAGTTGCTTCGAAACTGACTTGTATGTTACTATAGAGCTCTTTTTATCCTAAATAAAAGTCACATGACTAAACTAGTACTTATTTCTGGTGAAAAATTACATAAAGCTACAATAACATATTAATTGAATGTAAATCTTATGCCTACAATATGTATATAATCTTATACTTTTCAAACGAAATTAATTTAGATTTTTTGTAAATATAAATATCGTATATATAAATATATCTATTGCCCAGTAGTGTAAAAAAAAATAATTGAATACTTGAATAATCGAATATTTTCGGATTCAAAACATCCAAAACAAAGCACAATGTACAACCATTTACAATTATTTTATAAGAAGTGGGCGTTTTAATCTGTGTGTGCGTTTTAATCCTAATTCTATACACTGTTTGTACTGCGTTTTATGATCCATTCACAATTCGAAATATTTGATAGCTTACTTTGCTTGTTTATGACAAACAATATGCTTATAATCACTGCTAGTAAATACAGATGTCTATGGTAGTAAGCCAAGACCGTTGAGCGACATTGTTCTTACGCTACGTTGCCTACGGTACCTCTGCGTGCATGAACAGTTCATGCACGAAGAGCTACTGTTTGTAAACAGGGAGAAGGTTCAAATGTTAACAT
The DNA here is from genome assembly GCA_024363005.1 of Charaxes varanes. Taxonomy (NCBI): domain Eukaryota; kingdom Metazoa; phylum Arthropoda; class Insecta; order Lepidoptera; family Nymphalidae; genus Charaxes; species Charaxes varanes. The sequence continues at coordinate 742,018 of JANCMC010008574.1, read as the reverse complement.
CTTAAATAGCCATTTAAATCCTCAAGGTGAGAAACTGAGGTGGCAAAAAGAATAGGGCACGCGCGCGAGCAAGCCAACAGCATAGCTTATAGGCGCTTTCAAATAAACGTTATTATTTAAGATCGCGTTGCCGGTTATTTATCCCTTCTCACTAAAGAACTTTGGCAACCATACTCTTATGCAGGACCTCAATACGAAATGGAATCTAAGCGAGTCACCCAAACGAGATTTTTTAGCAAAGAGTATGCGCTTTTTTAAAAAGTAACTAAGTCTCGTCGGTAGGTGTATGAGAGGTGATGCCTACTTAAATTAAAAGGATTCTGTTTCTCAAAACTCCTATATATATTTTTTCCATCAGCATCATTATGTATATTTGCTTTTCTTTCCTCTCCTGTCCTAACACATTAACCTACTCCCCGTCAAATCAACAGGGAGGACTGCGAACAGTGTGGATGTATCCGTAAAAATGGCGGGTTTGAAATTAGAAACGGAGTAGCTTGGCGCGCCGCCAACCTTCTTGCTCCGTTTTTCTCTGCGTACGATGGCGAACCTACGCCTTACTTACTACGCCTTAGCCCTAATTAGAAAATATTTAGTACAATTGTCATCTTATCTTTTCTTTGCGTGTATAATGGCGTGTAAGCCTTGTGAATAGCAAAAGCTATACATATTAAATAATAAGAATAGCTTGTGCATTTATACCATAGATACTATTGGTATGTTCGTCCTTTGTTTTAACTATTTTATTCTTGATCTCGAACTCAAAAATCCATATTATGTATGTTTTATATATATTACGGATATATAACGTTATAAAAAATCAAAAAAAAATTATGAGCTAAAAAGGAAACTTCTAAATAGTAGTATCATATGACTTTTTTATATTATGCAGTCTACTATAGAAGTCACTTGCTTAAAGTATGCGTATTTTTAAGTCATTTAGCCGTGTTAGCGATACAATTTAGTATTTGCAAAGCTATCCAATTCCGAGATAAATTATCACGTCGTTTGGTCCCCTAGTGTCGAGTATGAATGCGGCCTTAGACTCCTATTGAAATTCTCCATAATTTATTACTGTTTGCTAGGTTTACGTGACCACACATTTACCGTGCGCTCTTTAGGTAGAAATCGATTCCGTTTCCCATTTTGCATTGTAGTACTCAAAGAGAGTTCATCTAACGATTTGTTTACTCCTCTTGTATGATAAGAATTAATCTATATTTATACATATACATGCATACATATAAATAAAATTAAAGCGTCTGTTTGCAACGCCAAAATTAAATTCTTTCAATAATTGCATATGACTGTATATATATATGATGCCAATCTGTCTGTCTGTATTGGGCAATCTCAGAAACGTTTATACTGATTTCGACAGGACTTTCAATGGCAGATAGCTAATGTTACAGGTAATAGACTACTTTACTTTTAGAAATCATTGGGGTTCCGTGTAAAAAAACAAAAGCCCTCGAAATTTAACAAAATCACTGAAAGCTTCCGCACCAAGTCCCGAGGCACAGCTAATGTAAAATAAATATATTTAATTAG
>JANCMC010008574.1:538643-740367 GCA_024363005.1 Charaxes varanes | reverse complement strand
AAATTTAACAAAATCACTGAAAGCTTCCGCACCAAGTCCCGAGGCACAGCTAATGTAAAATAAATATATTTAATTAGCCTGTGATTATATTAAAACAAACTCGAGTCAATATCGATATAGATTACATTTTTTATCAATGATGTTATTTGAATTATTTTATTAGACGACTTGATTGCGCAATTTATCCTTCAACTCTAGGATACCCCTGAGAAAATAAAACGAAAACAGAATTATCATTTTGATATCAACGAATATACTTTGTGCGTAACACAGTCGTATATTTACAAGCTGTTCTATTACTTTTAATCGCATAAAAATAAAACGACCAAGTCCATACAAACATAAATGTATAAAAATTTCTGTTCGCATGGTCCTCGTTATAAATATCCTAATAATACATTTATTTAAACAAATCAAAATTGTATGTGTTGACTTATTAATATAATAATCCCTGATTAATCTATAAAAGTAAAAGCTAGAAGAGGAATTTTCCCCTCACAATGCGTTAGACTGCTCATAAAAATTTCTAGCCGTATTTCATGCTCGATTTACGAGCGAGGGGGCGACGGCAGAGATAAGAATGCCTATGACCTTGACCCGCTTTCTGTGGCTGAGCGCAACTTATTTTTACAAGAATTATTTGATCCGCGCAAATGTTCACATGACGTGAACTAACGCTGTGATAAATTAGGTTTTTGGGCTGTCAAAAAACGCGTTAATAATGCTGCTATGCTGCTAACGTTGGGCCACATTTGTCGCGGCATTAATAACATAATGAATTTTATTTTCCGTATTCTGAATTATTTACGCTGTTAGCCAGAAGATGGATTTTACTTAGAAGATAGTATGCTTGTAGCTTGAAATAAGAACAAAGGAAGATGTCACTGTTCAAAAGTATCGGACGTCTGGAAAAGAGTTAATAGATTTAAGGCGTAACTTACTCTAAAAAAAAATAGAAACAAATAAGCAAGGCAATCTATATAGTTTTTATTGTATAAAGAATATATCGTGTACTAAGAATCTAAGTCTATTTAATATTGTTTATTCCAATATTGCGTAAACCAAATTTGCAACAAGTGGTTTATTAAGAGAGGATTGTGGGGGGGGGGCTTTTTAAATCATGACGCTACCCACTATACTGGGGCCTATGCTTTGGTATTTAAATAAGTGCAAACCTCCTTATTTGTATGATTTAGTAATTGATCACTTTCATATTATTCATACAAACATATAAAGCTGAACAGTTTGCTTGTTTGTTTACTTGAACGCGCTAAATTTAGGAACTATTGGTCCGATTTGAAAGATTCTTTCAATGTTAGTTAGCCCATTTATCGAGGAAGGCTATAGGTGATCACGCTAAAATTTAATCTAATTTTTTTACCCAATTTCAGCTTACTAGCTGTGCACAGTTATAATATATGTACTTATTATAACTGCGTGAAAGATAAGGGTTATAGAATCTGCAAGTATTTAAAATACTTTATCGTCGTAAAATAAGACGACGTAAAAATGCAGACCATTCAGGTTGTTTAGATGAAATTAGTTTGTACAGCCGGTGGTGCGATCGTAAAATTTTTCATTCAAAACCTACAAAAGGTACAAAATTAGGATTAGCTGAAGATGCATTTACTTGTATATTTTCATCATACAGATACAAAACTAGTCTATATCAATTAAGAAACGTCTAAAAGTTGCTTTTATATAATAGGATATCTTTTCGTAGACTATCACAATTCCCTCTTCAAAATATGTCCCTATTTAAATGTGGAAATCAGGGAAGAAAGCCATTTCTTGGGGTCTTTATTCGCTTACATATACAGCGTCTTACATAAAACGTAATTGGCTGACCATTGAATTAGGTCTCAACTCTCTGTATAACCTTGCCAGTAGGGCGCCGGTGGGCACTTCGGTGCCTGCTGCCTGCTCGTCTGCCCCCTTGTAACATAAATATATATATATATATATAATGCATTATATTTAATGTTGCATTAAATATAATGCATTATATTTAATGTTGCATTAAATATAATACATTATATTTGATGTTGCATTAAATATAATGCATTTACTAGAAACTTTTTGCCTCGCACAATTTCTCCGTGGAATCAGTTGTCAGCTTCTGTATTTCCGAACGGATACCACTTAGGGACCTTCAAGAAAAGAGTATACTCATTTCTCAAAGGCCGCAACGCATCTGCGAGCCCTCTGGTGTTGCAGTTGTCCATGGGCGTTGGTAGTTACTTAGGTCAACCACTTGCCCGTTTGCCCCACGTCTGTCTTATAAAAAAACAATCCACGTATACAGTAATAATTGTGTATTGCTCTGTACTACAGGTTTGATAAAAAAATCAGGAACGAAATTTGTCGAAATCCTTAAGAACGACAATAAATTTAAGTACCTACCTAATTTCGATACCTACGTAAGTTGTTGTAACCCCAAATTCCCAGCTTTACAGTAGAGCGCTCTAAAGATCTAAATTGTAATGTAACAGTCGCTTTTTAATATATTATTGTATACAATAATGTGTTCGTCATTATTGATTATATAATTGTTTACATAAATGTGTTATATAATGAGGAATTTATTTCAATTTCCATGTTTGTTATGCTCTACTGTAAAGTTGGGAATTTGGAGTTACAATAATTTACGTAGGAGGTATTTAATTAGAGGTAGCGCCATGCTTGTAGCCGAATTGGGCCGGCGCGTCCGGCCGCTTATGATGGTGCACTCGCAAGGTACCCTCATAGTGATGGAGGAGGAAGGTGAAGATACCATAAGAAAGAAAAGGCCAGCGTTAGTATTTCCGAACTGATACGACTTAGGGACCTTCAAGAAAAGAGCATAATCATTTCTCAAAGGCCGGCAACGCATCTGCGTTCCCCCTGGTGTTGCAGTTGTCCATGGGCGTCGGTAATCACTTAAGAGTACCGCCAGCTCTTTAGCCCCTTGTTATGTATTAAAAAAAAATAGCGAATAGGTCAACGGTCCTGTTTGTTGTCCGGGACATCTAGATCCAACAAATCTAGAGCCAAAGCATTAATTACGTAATGGCTTATATTTATTATATAGTCTGGATTATTAGGTACCGTCAGACACTTGAACTTTTTTTATTTGTAAAGATATGAATGGTATAACCTAAGGAATATTACATCAACCAGCAGAGCGGGTATGCAGGATGACGTCACTAACGATGTAATCCAGTTTGCCACGAGCTGACAGCTTCATGGATATGGCCCGCGGCCTCATTCGGTTATAGCTCCACCAACGACCAACTCGTTTATCAGCAATACATCGACAACTGTCTCTTATACAAGATACACAGAACTAGACAGTCGTTTTAGCAAGGAATAAATATAATAATACTTTTGTTAAAATAAATACAAAACAATTGGATATTATTGAAATCTACAGTACTCATTAAAGTTATATAATGGTTAAAAGCTATTACTTTTTTTTTATGTTACAAGGGGGCAGACGAGCAGGCAGCAGGCACCCAAGTGCCTACCGGCGCCCATGGACATCTGCACGACCACCCATAATACTCCATACCTGCGTATATATACAAATCGAGTGCACTAGCATTTGTCTACCCGTTCCATCTACAACTTGGAATTTTGTATGTGTATTTCAAGGGTTATCTTGATGGTTTGCAGGGAAATTGGATCCACTAGATGGCGCTAATGTCGGCATGTAAGCTAAATTAATTATTTTTCGCTGTAACTCAAACACAGCTAAATATATTTTACTCCTGTCCATTTTCTTCGCACTACCTCACATACGTCTATGGCCACAAATTGTAAATCATCAAAAATTTTTCAGTGGTATACAGTACTCTCTTTAGGTTCCTTCTTTAAAAAAAAAAACTTATTGCTTTGGATCGTTCCAATGTGATAAAACTAAAAGTTGATTCTAAATCTCTATTAGATTTTTAAATTTAACATAAGACGATTGAACTATTAAAAATTCATCCATAGCACGTTTTATGCAATTGATAAATAAATAAACTTTTTTGAAACAAACTTTTATTATTCTTCATAAAAAAATATCTTCAAAAGTCCGCATTATCAGTGAGGAACATATGGAACGACGGAAGTGGTAACCCCCCCCCCTCTCCCCCTGACCCTCACCAATGCTGTATCCTGCTTAAGATTCATGTGGCAGGTATTTCTAAGGTTTATCCGTAAAATTTTCCGATCAAATCTTATTTACTTTGCGTATTTGGAATATCACAAAAGTTTATTGAGATAAATTGTTATATTGTTATTTTTCCAAGTATACCTGTCTAGCATAAAGGATCTTCCACAGAAAATAAAATTCTCCAATAAGAAGTGTCCCAATTCTTGCGTTATTATTGGTAAAATTCAAAGTCAAAGTCTAAATTCAAAGTCAAAAGCCAAAGGTCAAAGCAAAAGTCTAAATTCAAAGTCAAAGGCAATCGTTCATCTTAATTCGCCCCACAGTTACATCCTCTGCAATTTAATCCCTCGTACTAGACCGGGATAATGATAGACAGAAGAAGACTTGTAGCTTTTGGAAAAGGGGCAAGCAAAAGACCCAATAAGATGAACATGCATCAATATGCATGACGACAGTAATCAGAAATCATTAAAATTATATATTTATCTGATAAAATAACATACATGAAGCTTCAAAAAAGTATTTATTTTAATCTTCCGAGCGAGATTAATATGGATTAACAAAAAAAAGGAAAGTACAACAATCCGTCATGATAACTAAAACGCCCAGCAGAGCGTATGACGTCACCGTATATTATAGATGCGTTCCAATAAGCGATCGCAACGTTTTAAAGTGCCCATTCAGATATTCGACATTTGACGGCTGCGATCGTTACGGTCGCGACAAAAGCGATACGAAAACATCGAGTTGACGCTTAGTGAAACGCACTTTTAACATATAGTGACGTCATGACAACTTCGTGTGTTTTGCATCGAATTTTAATGTTTTTTTTTTTTATATTAAAAACTTTATTTTCCACAGAAATAATATTTTTTTTGGCAATAGTAGATACATGAGAACATTATAAAGCTGTTTCCCAAAATTTATCGTCATGCCAAATTACTTTAAAAAGAATATTACGTATACTTTTAGGTATGTCTAATATTCCTATTTCCCCTCCTACTAAGCTTAAATTATAAACTTGTATTAAGAGTGGGTGATTTGAAAAGCTAAGTTTACAAGGGTTCCTCGCGCCCTACACTGAGAAAAGCCCAGAACAAACTCAGTCGGCTAATTTTATTGTCACTGTCTCACAAGACATAGATTTGGTTGGAGCAATTTATTCTAAAGAATTATCATCATACAAAAAATCCTCTATATTATAATAAGATTTTTGAATGAGTTTTCCTGTTATAAAAGGTTTTAATTTATTTAAATACAAGACAAGATTAAATATAATAAGATAAGAAAACGTCACTGCATAACACTGACAGTAGATTCAATATAAAAATCATCTTTATTCTAAGATTGTATTTAATATAATTACGTTTAGAGAGTTTTATGTAATTTGTAACATCAAAATATTTTTTTTACTAATTGCATATGACTATAAATACAATACCCATTGCAAATCGTTTTTTTCTATCACCCCATAGGTTGTTCTGTCTGTACGTTCCAGATAATCTTCGATTTGGACGGGACTTTCGCTGGCAGACAGATGATTTTAGAAGGAATATAACATAAGTTACTTTGCATTTCCGCACAACAATAAAAACCCCCAACATTTAACAAAATCACTGAATTTACGCGGGCGAGGCCTGTTTATAATATTAGTCACGAAGTTTAGATATCAAAATTTTCTTCTATCTAGCGTTATCCAGGTCCGCTTAGATTGCAGAGGATATGGCTAGCAGGCGCATTGGGCAACTCTAATGCCTGTTACGAGTATGTTATGCAATAACAATAAAAAAATTATGATGTTTATACACAAACATATTACGTACCTGTATAATATAATCGGCCACAGCAGCAACGGCTGCCGAGGTTAAGTAGTTCTTACTGCGGCCGGGTATTAGATGGGTGGGCAATTCTAACACCGGTTTTCAAATATCCGACCTTGTTCGTGTTTCGGAAGCCACTTAAAACAGTGGCTCCCGATTAATGTCAGTCACATCCTCTGCAATCTAAGCGGATCCTGTGACTAGACCGGGATAACGCTAGAAAGAATACGGATAATGTCGTATCTATAAGCCCTGGAAAAGTATAAATTAGGTTGGCTATTCCTTAAAATTGTAACCTTCACCTCTTAATGCGATACAGTACTCTATCTTGGCCTCTATACATCCCTCTTTATAGAGGCTAAGATTAAATTGGCCTCTATATAGCCTCTTTATTGCACGGATTGCTAATTAACCCAATTAAATTTCACGAACATTCGCAATTCCATTTGTCTGCTAAAGCCTTATGAATTGCTAGTATTCGCAAGAAATTTAATAAACAAGTAAGTTTTAAGGAAATTTTCAAATTCAAATTTACATAGTTCGAGGGAGAAAGTGATTTCGTATGATATTATACGAAATGGACCTTCTCGTATACCTTGGTTAGGGATCCAGGTATACCCATCCACCAAATTCAGCTATTTAATGCAAAAAAAAAAAGACTTTACCTAACTGTAATACTTGCGGCATCACTCAGAGGAACTGAGTGGGCGAAGTGACCTCTCCACTATCGTCACGTTGCCTGAGTCAGGATTTAAATAACGTAGGAATGCCCCAAAAAACCTTCGCCACCCTCTTGACCTAACCAGCCCCCATTTTGCAACGTCAGACAAAATTTAAAGCCCACTTAAAGCCTTCTACAGTGACCGGCGATCTCTAGTATTTATTCATATTTATTTAAAATTATACAAGTACTTCATTCATGAATAAAATGATTTTTAGAGTCCTTCTCTCTGTAAACAACAATTGTGCCAAATGTCCTACTCTTTTTTTTTTCTTTTTTTTTTTAGAAGAATATTAGGAATACTTTTTAGGTATGTCTAATATTCCCTCCTTTACTCCTTTGTCCGCGCCAATTGTTGATTGCTGTATCGGAGCATAACGGAGTATAAAAACTGTGTTCATTATCGCAAAATCATAACAGCATCCGTAAATGACAGAGAGATTCCAATTAAATCTATGTAGTTTTAAGAAGGATCGCAATCAATTTGGATTTACGTTATGCAAATATTTACTTTACACAACAGTAATACGGTTGCCATTTGCAAAATGACAGCAATATGGTAGCGGTGCGTATAATATTGTATACAATGAATTGTTATAACGCTCCTTGCCACATACGAATGTTCAAAGTAGCTAATTGAAGCAAATCTTTGATTATGTTTATATACAGTACTTCCCTACAGAATAGCATAGCCAGATTTTATCAATAATGGATTTGATATACTTTATAATTAAAGTGTATATACAGGTGACATACGATACTCGAGGACCTGATATTTGATGAACATATATGACATGTAATATATATGTATATATTTTTATATTGTTTAAACATATCAATAAATTTGAAGGCCTAAACTCGTCATTAAGGGCCGGCAGCGCATCTGTTGGCCTTCTGGTCGTGTAGATGTCCATGGGCGCCGGTAGGCACTTCGGTGCCTGCTGCCTGCTCGTCTGCCCCCTTGTATTTCGTCAAAATTTGAAATTCCACCCTCATCACCTCGATGTCCTCAAGTCCTCAATCGTGCTATTTTCTAGAAACTTCTTACCTCGCACAATTGCTTTGTGGAATCAGTTGCCAGCTTCGGTATTTCAGAACAGATACAACTTAGGGACCTTCAAGAAAAGAGCATACTCATTTCTCAAAGGCCGGCAACGCATCTGCGTTCGCAGTTGCATTTATCCATGGGCGTCGGTAGTCACTTAGATGAATGCCGTCTGCTCCTTTTCCCCTTGTTATATATTAAAAAAAACTTGGAATATCAACGTGGAATATCGATCTTATGTGAGAGAGAGGTACTGGTACCCGTAAGCGGCAAACCAATTCGTCTCTAGACCAAAAGCGTGGCGTTACCTCTCTTTGTATACAAAAATATATTTCTGCATATCAGACGGTTGTTACCTGTAATATAAGCATTAAATTACCTACCTTAGAGAGCGACGTCCGTGTGTGTATTAAATAGTCCAATATATTTATTTCATTACAAAATAACATCGATATATCTATGGGAGAACCTAGTTACCAATTTTATCATTATGAAGGACATAAAAATTATTACATGAATTTATTACATCAATAACAGAGATATATAATAGGAGCGCCCATTTTTTATACTATCTCACAAACATTAAATATACGGCCGATAAACGGAATGCATAACTAAGATCAAACAGTAATGGCCGAGGGAAATTTCCACGGAGAAATATTTATCTTGCGACAAAACTGCGAACTTACTGTGTACTAATTAAATTGAAATCTCTGTTTGATAGAAAACGAAGTGACAATACCACTACAGCATACTCGCTCGCGGCAATCGCTTTCTTCACGAAGCGACTAACTGCGTCGTCCGCGTGGTCTGTATAGATCGACTCGACATCATTGCCATCTCGTTATGTAACGGCGGCTACCGTGCTTTTTTTCCTAAATTATGTCTTTATTTAACAGTGTAATTTAATTCTTTTCAGCTCCCTGTTATATTCTGTTCCTTGACGTCACAATACATTACCATTTGGTACCACACGCCATTTGTATCTTTTCAATTACATTTTATTACTTTACGAGCCTTTGCTCATTTATTTTATATAGAGATTTATTAGTTCTTATGGAAGTTGAGGTTGAGTTTTAGTAGCATTCTTTTCTAGAACAGGGCTTACTTTTTTAAATATCCGTTATTTATATTCAGGTGCCTTTTTAAGTCTAAATAATTTATACATACATGACTAGTACTGAAAATAAAATAGGAGGTCAACTAATATGGAGCAGTGGAGGCCCACAATCAAGCGCGTCACATCTAAATGTACGACTAGTTAATTAATTAATTAGTTAATCTACGACTAGTTAATTCATTCTTCTGTCCAATAACTGGTCAGATCCACTACGGATACGCTCCCCATATACCGTCCCTGACAGTAGTATCTGCATCCTTCCGCTCCTACCCATCTACCTTTATATCCTTTTACTTTATCCCTTTCATTTACTCCCGTCTTTTTAATTAGAGGTAGCGCCATGCTTGTAGCCGAATTGGGCACTCACGTCCGGGTACCAGTACCTCTTTCTCACATAAGATCGGCGTGAAGTGGCGGCAATGCTGTCACGTCAAGTTATGGTAATAGCATCAATTGTCCAGGGTTAGATATTTTTGACGATTCGCTAAGAAATTCAAAGATAAAGTTATAGACCTGTGTATTGACAGATGTGATTGGTGAGCTGGTATTGTTATTTTTTTGTTGTTATGTAATTATTCTTCTTCTTTCTAGCGATATACCGGTTTAGTATCAGGGTTCGCTTAGATTGTAGAGGATGTGACTGTGGGGCGAGTTATGATGAGCGATTGCCATCGGACGTCATCTTCGGAACCCCCACGATCTCTACAACCATACGACTAATATCACAATGTGACATTCATCGGGTCCCATTGTTTTTACGTGCTTTCCGAAATACGGAGGAGGTCTGAAATCAAATATAAACCAGTGCTAGAATGAAACCATCTATCATCTGGTCTCAGAAAGAGCTACTTAACCTAGCGATCGACTCAAATGCTGACCTCTGATTAGGCCACGACCTCCTAATGTGTTTAAGGAAGACCCATTGACACGAGTATTATTCTATTATGTATTTAATTAGTCTGTAATGACTTTAATTTGACTATCGATATTATGTATAATTAATGTTTTTATTGTTTTTTTTTTCATGTTGTACAGGAAAAAATTTATAAAACAATAATAATTCAGTATGTTTTTTCTTCCTGAGAAATGCGTTTAAGCACCCCAATCACTACACTATTAGATACCAGAAAGAAAATAAAATTTGTTCAGTATTTTTTTTTATACTAGTAAGATGAAAAATGGAGTGTGAGCCACGAAGATGTTTTATAAAGAAATCTCGAAAACCGCGGGACGTACAAGGATAAAACTTGGCAAGGAGGTAGTTTCGGGTTGCAGCATTACACCGATTTTCCCTCGTATTCATTCGCGGATTAAAGCAAAGTAGTTTAGTTTCTCATGTAGGTATTATTGTTAAGTCTCAGCCTTTAGCATATTGATTGCGGAGTATGATGTAAGCATGTGTTAGAGTGGCCACGACGATAGACCAGAGGGATTTGTATCAAATAACTTACCATCCATCCTTCTACCAATGAAATGACGACGCTTCGGTTTAAGAAACTTGAAGCAGTATCAAATTACATATTGCAGATGACGGCATCGTTACTTATTTTGCATAGATCCAAGTGTTTCAAAATTTATTTCGCATTGCTTCTTTTTTTTCATTCGTAAAGCCTTTCGTATAAATAAAAAATAATGAGGTTTTGTTTCACAAACAGAAACGGCGCTGCATTTTTACCTGCACGTATTGGAGCGTAAATTGCGCTTAGAACTGTCACTCGTACTAATTGAGTTGAAAAGTCTAGCGGCGCCGCGTCGTGTACAATTTGAGGAAAATACAATAAAATGACGACGTTTCGGTTTAAGAAACTTGAAGCAGTATCAAATTACATATGCAGATGACGGCATCGTTACTTAATTTGCATAGATCCAAGTGTTTCAAAATTTATTTCGCATTTATTCTTTTTTTTTTTCATTCGTAAAGCCTTTCGTATAAATAAAAAATAATGAGGTTTTGTTTCACAAACAGAAACGGCGCTGCATTTTTACCTGCACGTATTGGAGCGTAAATTGCGCTTAGAACTGTCACTCGTACTAATTGAGTTGAAAAGTCTAGCGGCGCCGCGTCGTGTACAATTTGAGGAAAATACACGTCCTGCCTGGACCAGTGCTAAACAAGTGACACAATTAGTTTTAGACACTATTTATTTAAGTTGCATCAATACAGAAGCACCCGATACACTAGTTTGTTAGTTTGAAATGTATAGTAGTCGTAGTTTTGTAAGGGGATGTCAATAAGTTTTTATGAGTGTCTGAAACAAAGTATTGTAAGATTGGTATCTCCAACTTTCCTACTATTAACTACTTTTAGTATTTACTACAACAACATGCCATATTTAGATAATTTTAGGCTTAATATCCTGGTCTTTTGGCAAGCAAAAGCAAAACTAAATTGTTCGTCGTAAAAGAATTCGTTAAAGTTATGCACTACATATATAGAGCTATTAAGAAATGCTACAACTATATAGTGTAACGCTTAGAATAAACTTAGTTACCTCTCGAGTCAAAATTTTAGTCAATCCTATTACCCTTCAACTATGGACACTTCAACATTAAAAATATATACATTAAAACGCTCCTTTATTTTATCTACCCGCCTCGGCTTTGCATGGGTGAAATTGAAATATATTACATATTTACCAAAATAAAAGTAACCTGTCATTCAGGGATAATATATACTTTACTAACAGTAAAATAATTTTAAAAATCGGTTATCCAGAGATTACCCTCTACAGCCTCACAAACCCACAAATTTACCTCTTAGTAGAGAACTATTCTTGCTTTTTTTTTTATTTTTTTTATAAAGGTATAGCATTTTTTTTATGCGAAAAAACTACGGCGTGAGCTATATAAGAGAAGTTAGAAATTTAGATCAGCCAATCCATTGACAAGCGAGGTCTATTATATAATTCGGAATGACACGAACGCAGCCAATGTAGGGCGTACACAGTCGAAATATTCGCTTCGTACCAAATCGGATTAACCTCTGATTTCAAGGTTTTGCTGATTCGTCCGTCGCTTTGAAACTCGAATGGAAAGCCTACAAAGTCAATACGCATACGAGCACGACGAGCTTACATCGTATTTTATATTGGGCAATAAAGCAATTAAGTTATTTACTTTTGACCAGCTGGTATCCGCAACTTTCGTCAGCATGAAATTTCGGTTAAATTATTTACAGCCGACTTCAAACAATGGAGGAGAGTCTCAATTCGACTGCATGTTTATTTATTATTATTATTATTTATTGTCTGATGCGCCATCGACACGACAAGAAGAAGATTATTATTTATACGTATGTCACGCGATTACTCCGTCAATTATGAACCGATTTTGATCATTCTATCTCAATAAAAAATTCTTACCTGTCATTAGAGCAGTACGTTTAGTTAGCCTACCCATATATCATGTACTAAAAAAAACAACATTTGCTTTCCACTAAAAATTTAAAGCCAAGACAAATAGATTCGCCTAAGTCGATGATACCGACTTCAACAAAGAAGGCAGTTTTCTTTTTATTAAAAATAAATTATTTACGATAAATATAACGTCTTGATTATTCTTTTTAAAGTGATTTTAGTAAGAATAGCGATATCTATTTAGAAAAACATCAGTGACCGGACAAAAACATTAAAACCATGAATATTTTTAAAAAATCACGCGCTCGAAGATATGGGAACAGCCATTGTAATGAAATTGGTTCAAGGCTTCGTAGTATAATATATACCCGGTAAGCTCACGACTAGAATTCTTTTCCAGTAAATATTCACAAAATCTTTTTATACTCTGTTAGGCATTACGGCTATTGTCATATTCGTCTCGTAAATTCTTTTCTGAAGAAAAGAAGGGGTAGTGAGGCGATGTCAGCTATATATACACAATTATATGGTCTGACTATTTTAAAATTTAAACCTAGACTTTAGATAGTTCTAACGAATTGTAATTATAAAGAGAAATTCTCACACTGATATGCCGGATAGGGCGTTCTTTGTGACGCCACGGTACTCTGTTTGATATAATTTCCAAACTTATAGAGATTGCGTCACAATTTTAGTTTACGTAATGAAAAAATCTGAAACTTGCTTTCAAATTCAAACTGTAATTATAACGTGTATTTCTTATAGAGATATAAAAAATATAAAATATAGATATATAGGACTATATGACACACGGACGTTCCTAAGGTAGACAGAATAATGTCTGTGTTATAGGTAACAGCCGCCTTTTATACAAAAATAATACACTCAGACTCTTGGCGTGAATTGAACTCACCACCCCCGGAGCGGAAGGCAGGGTCGCTGCCCACTGCGCCAATGGACCAGTCAATAAAAAGTAATATAAATATAAAATTTATTTCGTACATTTTTATAATAAGTTTTTCCATTTTTAGTTAACTCAAAGGACTTAAAAGGGTATTAAAAGTGTTCAAAACAAGTACCTCATATAATGATTTATAAAAGACCGTCTTTAGAGTGTATCACATCCATTGGTGCTATATTTTTAATTACTTTATTTTATACTGAACGTTGTCACTTAATCGTTAGGCACCGTATATAGTCATTTTATGACACCACTAACGTTACACTTTTTCATTTCTGCTACTTCAGAATATTAGATAAAAGCCTCGCCTAATTATCTTTATCAAGGACAACAGACTGGGCCTGGCTGGGTCACGAGTAAAACATGGTATCTAGCTGATGTCAGTCTGCCTTACTAATGCATCTTGTATGTTATTATTATAATATTTGTAAAAACTCTATTTAAAAACCACCATCGCGTTCGGCAGAATATGATGAAGAGACTAAAATGATGACACGTTAATTATGTAAGGTTGTGTTAGCATGTACATGACACTCGTCCTCCTTTTAATTAATTCTCGTGATAAATAGTGGAACTGTCTAAAGGCGAATAAGCCTAAAACGGCTGAAGTCTATTACGAAATATGGAGGTACTCGTATCTTGCCGAGAAATGTTTATTTGTTTTTATACTATTCCTCCACCTTTTAATCTTTTAACACAGTGATTATATCATCCATCCATCATTAGCTTTCAATAGCCCACAGCTGGGCATAATCGTCGTTTCGTGTCTGCCATTCTCCATACATCTTTAATACTTGAATAAAGTATGAATGAATATATAATAGCAATGGTTTTCTTAGTAACTAATCTGGAATAATTTACAATAAGAAAACAACACTCCTATGGTATGATTTATGGTTATATCAGATAAACCTGATAGATAGTGTTGTTCTTGAAAAAGGAGGGTCTCTTTTAACGCCTTTTAGGGAAATCCTATCGTTTTTCAAATTGATAACAAAACTGTTTCCCAACATGTTTTTGTACGGAGATAAAGTTAAAGTTACGATGCGGGCTTACATATGCTTTTTATACTAGGTTTTGTGATCGCGGTTCGCTTGACTTATTTGATCTGTCCCTAGGGGACAGTCTCTTCTTTGCATATAATATACCTCAAAGAAGTAAAAAGACAGACATGTCATTTTTTCTTCTTTGAGGTGTTTTCTACTGACAGGACAAAAAGACATTACAATTAAAAATTCACTATGATCAGAAGAAGTAACAAGTTTATGTCACTAAATTTCTGCTATAGAATAAGTAAAAAATGTGGCCACAATTGGGAAGTAACCAATCTCTAAATAGTAGCGAATGAAAATAATATCAATAAATGTATCCCATCCTCTTACGTGTTTCCCACAAGAGGGCTACCAGCCAAAAACTTTTAAAGAGTATTTGTTGGAGTACGATATTGGCACTAAATATTGCGGGGCGGAAAAGAGTTTTTTACTTATTTTCCCTTTCAAATCTGATCCATTGCGTAATCTCAATAACAGGTGAGTAACGGCTGTGCTAGTCACTTATTTTAAATCTGTTACCGAATCGATAAAATTGGGTGACTTACAAATAAGTCTGTTGATTGTCCACGTCTTCCGGCTACTACTGTACCTGCTGTTAGCACACTAGCTGATTTGAAGGGAAAACGCGAACATTAGGCATACATATAGTATTTCAAGTATAAAAAAGACATGCACAAGACATAATGTTGGGTTATAACTATTCATTACCCGGTGGCTACATTAATTCCCTTTGTAATTTAACGATGAGTGAGTGCCGCAAAAAATCTGTGCGTGCATTTACCTAATGCGCTGTGCGTCTTACGCGTCGTTTGCGCACGTGTGCAACGAGTTTCGGTGTGCGGGTGTATAAAGATGCGCGTGTACGTGTGGAAAAATGCGTGTGTGCGTGCGAAGCGGCTCGCGGATTGGCGCAATTAGAGCGGGGGGCGGGGCCTGCGTCTGCGCAGCGACATCTTCCAGCACGCACACGAGCATCCGCCACGAAATAATGATGCCAAGAAAACATTAATTATTTCCCCCCCATTCCCGGGAGCATTAGCGGGCGATTGTTGCGAAAATGCTAAGTAAATTACCTTTTATTACAAACACTGGGACGACATGTTACATTATAATGACTTACTCGGATGAGTTTGCTTTTTTTTTATTCTCTTCACGAGTACAAAGTAATAAAGACTAGGCATGGGTTCCGTTTTATTATGCATAAGGCATCAACTTGTCAATATACATATATCTATGGGCAAGGACCGGCTTTTTCGTTGAGACGTCTCTGACCCATTTTAACATAAGACAAGTAAAAATAAACTGAACTAGCTAGCCGCCCGGCGCCGCCCGGCCCGCGCGCTCTGAGGGCACAGCCGCCGTTAGCGCCAACGGTACGCGATGCCGATCGCGACCGCCGGCGCCGCCACGTACCTCGGTCCGTGAGCACGATCTCGCGGTGCAGCGCGGCGAGCTCGGCGTCGCCGACGAGCACGCGGTGCGGCAGAGTGCGCGCGCCGAGCGCCGCCGCCGCGCGCGGCTCCTCCGTGATGGACGAGTTCTTGCTGGACTGGGAGATCTGGAATGGGTCACTTTGAAGCTAACGGCGGTCGCCGCGCACTCGGCGGAAGGAGATCGCCCGAGTCGGCGAAGTACGTCGGTAAACAGAAAATATACAAAAACTTAAAAGTAGCGAAAATTATTATTAGGGTTAAAATTGTTTCGCGATTAGACGAAACCTTAAATCGCAATTCGATAATATTTTTGTTACGTTTAGTAGTTACAAAGAAAGGACGGAAGAAATATATTTACAAAATTATATTAATATTTCGGTAGCAAAGCAATAGGTGAGCGATGCGACGCTCGTCGAGGATGAAACGTTAATTTTATATTATTTTATTGACGGACTCAAAGATTGATCCACCGAGACGAACCATTATAGGAATCGTATCGAAAGAAATACGTAAAACGAAACTCCGTAAGCGAGCTGGCGGTCGACCTCTTGCCTCCTGCGCACGCTTCGACCAACCAATTATGCTCCGAATCCATTCACTCGAGCGTCGAGGTCTGTCTTTGTAAAGCGATGAGATGTCGTACCGCGAGCGGAGACCCCTTCGTCCGGCCCGTCGCAGGTCCTAGCTTGTTTTTGGCGCAGGTCGCCTCCCCTTCCTAGCCAACTCTGGTATGAACTTACTAGTACGGCTTTAGATGACCTTTTTAATAAAAAAACTTGTGATAGGGGAACTCGTAGATGATTTTATAAGACAACTGTATCCGGTAGATGCCGCAAGATGCAGAGCTGGTCCCATCTCCGGTATGCTTCCAATAGATGGCGTTAGTGCTGTGCCCTAAATAGGACAAGACAACGTCTGCCAGATTCGCCAGTGTAGGTAAAAAAATGCCAGCCCTATTTTAACTTTCAACACAATCACGCATCCCTTAACATCAAAGCCGATTTCAGCTTAGTCAATTTATTTAGATGAAATCAACGTTAAATGCGAAATAATCTCGCTAACTAAATCCGACTTAAGCCGAACAAAGTCGATATGTAGTCAAATGGGTGAACTCGTGTGGAAGCTGATTACAGTGTGAGTTAGATAATTCGAATGTAATTACAAGGGGAGGGGCGTACGACCTTCCGTAATAAGTGTTTTGTAACGAAAAGGATAAAAGGTTGTTAAAGGACGAACATTTTAATCATAATTTGATATTTAAAAATCGATGTGTGTGTACCTCTTGTCTGTAGATTCCGAAGCTAAAATTAGTTGCTTGAAGCTTTTTTTTAGATCAGGCCGTGAGACTCACGTAAGGTTTAGGATTTAAGATGAACATCTTATCCTTGTTGGATTTTGTGATATTTTCAGATAGGTACTCTTAAAAAAAACTCTTACTCTACTCTTTAGCGAAATTTAAAATTGATAAATTTATTGTAATAAAACTATTTTGGCAGAAAAATGTCATGGTTTTAGAAATCATTAATACAAGCACTAATTGGTGTCGGCCCAGAACTTAGCCACATCAACTGCCTTATCAGTGGCAGCCATTAAGTCCTCTTGCGTGCGGTGCTAGGGCACGCAGGGCACGATAAAAGATGGCACATTGTTTAAGTTGCACCGCACAAACAGCTCACAGCAAGTTAATATCATTCGTGAATTACTATTCTCGTAATAAAGCAATTTTCAAATAAATAATAACAACGTTTTAAACTAATATACGTTCTGCGGTTGTCTATATTTTTTGATAGACGACCTTTGCTTTTTATATATATATATATAGATTTCATCTTATAATAAATTTATATATATAACCATAGTTTTTATTAGTTAATACTAGGTATAATACTAGGATCCTGTGACGCCTCTCACTGTGGCGAAGGGGGTAATCCTAGTTTTTAGTGGGTTATTCCAACGTTTATCCGGCGATTCCCACGCTCCTAGTCGCGACTGAAACTTGGTATTTGGTTCAGTATAGACTAGGGTGCGTAAACGCATTTTCCAGGATTAAAAAGGTGCAATACTAGGATTATAATACTATTAAATATTCCTATTACATTCTGTATGTATTTACTGAACTAAGACTAAAAAGTATTTTATGGAAGCTTTGACGTCACCGCTTTGTATATAACATAGGTAGTGTTTTTTAATGACAAAGGACATACGAGCAAGCACTTTAGTAACTAACGTCGCCCATGGATAGGTGCACTACTAGAAGACTCGCAGATGCGTTGCCGGCCTTTACGATAAGAGTATGCTGTTTTCTTGAAGGTCCCTAAGTCATATCGATTCGCAAAGGCCGGAGCTGACCACCCACGATGTATTATACAGTGTGACTGGTGAGACACTTAAATAACAGACTAAACATGAAAAAATTTCAACAACTTCTTACTATTTCATGTGTAACATGGTGCGCTTATTCCGAAAAAAAGTAAAAAACACGTGTAGAAGTAAAAAAAACATCCTAAAAAGTATTTAAAATTTTAGTAAAAAATGAAACAAACAAATGTTTTTTTTTTGTTTGTAATATAATAAGTTTGCAGATAAATATTGTAAAATAATACATAAAAAATTCTTAAAATGTATAATCTATCAAATTTCCCTCATTCATTAAGTAATTTTTACATAATTTGAGATCCAAATGCGAAAAACCTGTGGGTGATGGAAAAAAACTACTACAGAATCCGTTTTCAGCACCCAAAAATATATAAGTATTTGCTACATTCGCTTAAAAAGTTTTTCAAACTACATTTTGTTGGGCTGCGATATAATCAGCAGTACTAGCCATGGGACATTAGTTTAGAATTAGTTAAATTCAAATTCAAATGGTATTTTATTCAAGTAGACTTTTATAAGCTCTTTTAAAATACTTTGCTACTTACATATTAATTAAAGACGCTTCCTTTGCATTATACCCATCTTGAATATTAATTTTGAGCTCTTGAATATAAGTTTTATTCTCTCTAAATAGTTTGATAGGCAGTAAAGTATCACTGCTGGGCCCAGCCCCGAAAGTTGCTAATATGGTATTGAGCAATATATCTGAATGTTGAAGGTTACGCTCGGCCAATTCTATTTCATTGCAAGTTTCATTCATTGATTTCTGTAACACAATAGGCTAGTTGACTATTTTAACCTTTTATTAAAACTTTTACTATTAACTAATAACATAATTTCGATGAATCGGATCATCTTAAGACAAAAATCTCGTCAAGACGAATCAAACGAGCCCAAAATTGATGCGGTTATATCGGATTTATAACAGATATTTTAATACGGAAACGATATTTTATAACGGAGATCTTATGGCCACTTTCCTGCTCCATCATCATATCAGCTTCATGTCACCATAATATTGCATCTGTGTGCAATATTTCAGCTCAGTCGGTTGAAGATATCTGCTCCTAAATGGAGTTGTATGATTCCACCCAAACAAACATACGTTCCAAA
Source organism: Charaxes varanes (assembly GCA_024363005.1). NCBI lineage: Eukaryota > Metazoa > Arthropoda > Insecta > Lepidoptera > Nymphalidae > Charaxes > Charaxes varanes. The sequence continues at coordinate 721,232 of JANCMC010008574.1, read as the reverse complement.
TGAAATAAAAGCTTTTACTAAAAGACAATTTTTTTTTAATTTTGCCACCTGACGTCACACAGCTTTTGACCCCATGGACCTTTGTCACACAATGTCACAATTTGGTGATAGCCTCCCCTTCCTTTAACTCTCTCTCTCTGTCTTTTCTTTGCTATATCGATACCTCCCACGTAAATTGTTGTAAACCCCAAATTCCCAACTTCACAACAGAGCGTTACAAATATATAAATTGAAATAAAATCCTCATTATATAACACATTTGTGTATACAATTGTATATTCAATACTATTACATTATTGTATACAATAGTGTATTAAAAAGTGACTGTTATATTACAATTTAAATGTTTGTAGCGTTCTACTGAAAGCTGGGTATTTGGGATTACAACAGCTCATGTGGTAGGTATCGATATATCCCACATGGTGGTGGGGCCAGCTTACCTAGTTCCTGCTCTCTATTTTGCTTCGCATCTTGAAAATCCTCTCCTTCCCCTTTTTTTTTACGCAACAACACCATCACTAGACGTGACAGCATTGCCGCCACTTCACGCCGATCTCACGTGAGAAAGAGGTACTGGTACCGAGGCGAGCGGGCCCAATTCGGCTACAAGCGTGGCGCTACCTCTAATTTAATAACCTTTAATTGCCTCTAATTTAAAATTATTTCTATTATTCGTGTGCATAAGCAGAGTGAATATGGAACTAAAAATAAAATTAAGAATCTTACATGCAATCCTTGCCCTTTTACATTTAAGATTAGTATTTTAAATACTATTGTAGCTCGGAGAGACTGGCTCAAGCAACCGTCTAAAGTAAGTTTACTCAAGAATGCTAAAGTTCAAATGGACTTATTTAAATGAGACGTAAATTAGGTGACTCACTGTTCTCCGAGTTCTAGATTTATCGGAGTTTAGAGTGCTAAGAACTAAAAGTAGTTTAAAAGCAAACGCTTGAGAGATTGCTTAAAGCGTAATGCTTTAAAACACGTTTCGTGAAAGAATTAGACATTGTTTTAAAAAGTTGCAACGGATTATTACACTTTTAATTCAATTAAAGTGCCTATTGAGTTATTCGGTACTTTAGATATGTATTTGAACTTAGTTTTTAAAGAATTTTTTCAGTTACGAGTATGTTTTCGTTATATATTTCCGTTTCCACTAGTTCCTTCTTAAGAGTAAAGGTTAGACACCTTATTTGTTATTAGTTGCTGACCAAATATTGATATCCTCACTTCCAGGAGATAGATGAGTATAGTTTGATTTATTACCTTCGAGGTATATATTTCTTAGAATAACTTCCCAAATATTATTATTTGGAATTGTTTTCCCCTTATATATTGATTAGTAAATATATTGACTATTACTGGCTATCCAAATATGACATCGATAGAAATCTCTACACTGTTCATTATATAATTCGAAATACCTCACCCGTGCGAAGCCAGGGCTGATCGCTAGTAAAGTTTAATACCAGAAATCTTTAGCAATGATAAATGCAACAAGAATACAAACACCTGCGATATAGATAAAGTAGACAACTGGCAAACTCTACATTAGAAAAAAGCTCATATTTTAAAGATAAGGCAGTCTTTTTTTAAAATTCGTTTGGTAACAAATACCAACCTAACAAATGTTTAAATACCAACCTAACGGAAGCACATACATAACCATAAGGCTGGGTCATGTTTATTAATTACAAAATTTACAAGTTTTTACCGATTTGCTAAAACCGTATTGAATTTGATTTTGCACAGGTAATTTGCGGTTTCTACATGATTAACATGTAATTTTATAATTATCTTGTCGATGTGTTAAAAAGTTGTATTTATTACAATATTTTACGGGAATTATTCAACCTTCCTGTTTCTTTGTTGATATAAAACTTCTTTACGAACGCTTCGCTTGGGGAGCTGGTAAAAGCGCGACGAGAGCGTTACGAAAAGTGTGATCGGGCTAGGCAATTTCATTTATTTCTTGAGTAATTTTAGAAATTCATAATTTGTTTAATAGATTAAACATTACTAAGAATAAATAGGTAAATTCATTTTAAAGTTCAATCATTCATCTATAAAAACATATATAATAGGCTCATTTCAATATCTCCAACCATTGATTGGTCTCGCAGTCACGTCTTGTGATATACGTTATTTCATACGGTCCCAAAGAGTACGCTTTGACACAATCAATAAAATGTATACACGTGTGTGTAAATCATTTGGCATTATTGGTGTGCGTGTGGTTTTTTTTTTTTTTAAACAGTAAAAAACCTCTTTAATGTGGCTGCTAGTTCTGTATCTTGTATTTAATATGTCTAATCCCCATTATATCATAATTTAAACAACGAAATATTTTAATATGAGTTCCCTTCGGAAGGACCTCGGACGCGTTCGAAACTAGTCGGGCAAACTCGTATCATCAATGTGGTTTTACAAAGCCGTTTATTATAAATCTATGAATTCCGCTTACGAAAGTCTGAGTTCAATAAGTCTTTGAAAGGTCTACAATCTATATATTTAAAAAGGTATCCCAGCTTCCCTTGGTCACGGCATCACGCGTGGGCGGCTGGATCGATCTCGCTATACCTTTTTTTTGTGGTTGTTATTGTCTGTAGAAGGTTCTTATGAAAGAAAAAATTAAGGAAATTGCGCAGAAAGTGAGAAAACTTAAAAGAACGTAACCACCATATTAAATTACTTCTAATGTAACCTTAGCAGTTTTGACAAACATTTTTAATGTAACCTGCGATTGAAATAACATTGACAGAGTATCGTTTAAAACAGATGCTTCGGTCGAAGTTATCTGTATAAATAAAAATGAGCTTTCAAAATATATCGCAAAATGAACGGAGCGGGTACGGAAACGGGAATAATATTATAGGATAATAGAATGTAGTAAACAAGGAACCCAACTTTCGGGCAGGATAGCGTCCGTTCGATTCGCTAATAAAAATAGAGATTAAAAACTGGAATAGTACTCCATCATGTTTCAATCGGCAGTGTCTCTGAAAGTTGGAAAAATAGATTAATTAGTTGGTTTCAGAAATAAATATTGTTGTTAATACATTTGTTATTCATCTAGAATTTATTTATTTTTATCTTTTTACGCTCTTTAATTTTTTCTGACACTAACACACATTACACATTAAAAAACCCATTGTGGAAAAATTTCTCAGACCGAATTCTTTCAATTAATTTGACTTCTTTAGGCAGACGAAGAGTTTTTAAGATTTTTTAAGATTAATTGGAAGATACCGGACTGAGAATTTTTTTTCATGAGGGACATTGCGACACACTGGTCAAAATATAAATAAGTTTGTGTTATGTGGAATCTGAATTAATTCGATTAATTAATTTCATATATATATATTTGTACATTTCTGTATAGTTTTAACCATCACGTCTATTTTTCATATGAGTTATGTTATTTCATACAGACTAATATTAAAAATGCGCTAAAAATCTGCTTTCTATCGAAGTATATAAAACAACAATGTTATGAAATATATCATAAACACAGTTTCGTTTTAATCAAGTACTGTTAGTAGCTAGTAGTAACGAAGTTTAATCAAGCATCGTATAATGCGTTCAGTCTAAAAATGCACGACCCTTCACTAAAATTCATCATTTTATAGTGTGAAAGTAAATATTAATTGCGACGTTTGTTTGTGTGTGTGCAGCGATTTTATTGTAAACTCAAACTCAACCACGCACTGCAAGGTCAACTAATCGCGCGATCGGTTTAGCGGTTTGGAGGCATTTTTAGACTGTACGCACTCTACATGTGTAAAGGGAATCGTTGCCAGCGCTGTGGACTCGGTTGTGGATCCCGTGTGGGATTGCTTAGCCACGTACGCAAGTGCTCTCGGATCTGACGTTACTTATATCACCTGACACAGATGTTTGAAATGATTATTAAACTCCATGAAGATATGTCATAATAATAATATATGGTTGCAAATTTTAGAGCACTCAATGCGGTATACGTTTTATCTAATCTTAAGCGTCGAGCTTTATGAGGCTTTTAACAGTGTGATGTTAGTGTAAATAAAGGTAAAAATAGAGTTTGATAATATTTTCCATGTTTAAGAAGTATTTATGAGGTTCCACCTTAATCACTGGCCGGTTTTAGTACTAGACCGGGATAACGCTAGGAAGAAAAAGAACATATTTATATCCTTTACGTACAATTTTTTTAATTATTTTTTTTATATACAACAAGGGGCAAACGAGCGGGCGGCATTCACATAAGTGACTACCGACGCCCATGGACAACTGAAACGCCATATGGCTCGCAGACGCGTTATCGGTCTTTGAGAGATTAGTATACTTCTTGAAGGTCCATAAGGCGTATCTATTCGGAAATACTGAAGCTGGCAACTGATTCCAAAAACGAATTGTACGAGATAAGAAGTTCCTAGAGAATCGCATGGCTGTGAACTTAAGGACATCGAAGTGATGAGAGTGGAATTTCAAATTTTGACTAGATGTACTGTGGTGGAATGCAGCTACCGGTATCAGTTCGAGCAAGTCCTCGGAATGCTTCCATGATACATAAATAAGCTTAAAGCTTTTTATAAAATTGGATTCGAAAATGTGGTTACTACCCTACGTGTTGGGGATTGGACCAAGGACCATATAGATTTCAGTTCACCCCTGTACTCTTTGAGCTATCTAAACTCATTAACTAAATCTTTTGAAAAAACTCATAAATTTAACCTTTTTTGTTTCTTACAAGGAGCAAACGAGCAGGCGGTTCATCTAAGTGACTACCGAAGCCCGTGGACACCTGCATCATCAGGAGGCATGCTCATGTGTTGCCGGCCGAATTAATCCGAGAATGAAACGCGACAAAAACGTCACTAGATGTGACAGCATTACCGCCACTTCGTGCTGATCCAATTCGGCTGCAAACTAAAAGGATTGCAAGCTTGGCGCTAATTCTAATTAAAATCTTATACATAATACGTTCATCTGTTTATACTTTTCGACTAGTTTTTTTAGCTCAAACAGGCAAAGGTAAGTTGAATAAATCTTACATTATTCAACCTCTATAATGGAAGCTCTCTGAAGCTGGTTGGTATCGGATACAGCACCCACACAGTTCTCATAGTTTCGCCCATAAAACAACTGGATTTCACGCAACTGGTATCGCTTCACGTAATGGGTATAACTCGATCCAAGGCCACCAAGTCATGACGGTTTTAGCGCGGGTAATCGGCCTAAGACGACAATATTCGCCATGTGCTCGTAGGCTGCACGCGTATGCGCAAGTTTCTATCACTAAACACTCCTACCGAACGAAAAATCGCAAACGTTGTTCCTATTAAAAACTGTGTATATGTGCTGTGAACTGTCCTAATGTGATTTTTATAACGTTATGTGATTGTGATAAATACAAAATAAGGTAACCGTGATTTCATATCAATAAAAAAAAACTTGTTTTTTCTTATTTATAGACTAAAGTTGAATTAATTAGGTCTGCTAAGATAAAAAAAATCCATCGATGTTTCTGGAACGTTAATGAAAAAAATTGAAAGTTAACTTAATTTAGTCAAGAGCGTAAAAAAATTATTTTAATATATTACTTGACATTTATTAATGATAAAAATATAAAATTGTTTTAATTTAGCGTGAAAGTTAGATGCGCTTTTCCATTGAAAATATTTAAATTTAATTGTCGTAACTTTTTATTCGTAGTTCTTTCAATGAATTATTACTTATGTATAGCAGGCTGTTCAAAATAGACTTAATAAATGAATGTATATAGTTTACTTTATATATTTTAAGCGTATAAAGTAATAAATTATGTTTTCCTAACTATATTAAGAAATGCAAAACCATATAGCGTTAACGTAATGTATTGCTACACAACTACGTAATACATTATCATTTTTGAATTTCATTAATATTACTTGAAACACAAATGAATGGTTTATCGTACATAAATAACAATGTGGTCAATGTACAAGCGATAATTACAGTAACATAAAAACATATGCAATTAATTACAAATTATTTTGTCGAAATGAATCATTCATTGACATAAATTATAATGCAAACTCTCCATTCACATGGGTTGATTTCGTCTTTTAATTCGTGACTATGATTTTAATGTACATTACTTATATTAAAATTAATCGATGTTCGTTAGTATCGCTAAGACTCAAAAACCGCAGGATTATTTTACGGTCTGTTTATTTTGTTTCATTTGCCTTATTCCAATGAAGGCTTAAAAAAAAGAAAAGTCGAAATACTATTTAAAAATACAAAAAAATGCAGATTTTTCGATACTTCAGAATACTTACTTCAAATAGATGAAGTTCGTAATAGATCTTTTGACTGAGGCGCTATGTAAAATAATTATATCATCAAACATTTGGCCCGTTTTCTGGAAAAGACACAATGAGAGATGACCCTAATTTCGATAAAATAGAGTCTGACGGTGTCCATTAGTATTTAATAAATAACGACTTTACAATGTTCTAGTAAAAATTATTTCTATAAAAAATTAACGTTTTATAGAATCTTTAGCTTAAGCAAAATTCCAATCAAATGCGTTTAAAAGAAACAAAACTGGCTTCCGAAGAGCCTCTTAAATAAAAAAGTACAGATAACATAAAACTTGGAGCAGGTTTCATTAAAATTTACATAGATAAAAGAATGTTTACTAAACATTCACACATTTCCATATAAGAGTGTGTTAAACTTATGGACAGGTTTGGACTCTACAATGACGAAAAAAACCTTCGATTTCACATATTTTTTATTCTTATGCTTATACCGGAGCCAGACATAGCTCAAAGTGTTTGTACATTTTTAATCTTAAAGTCCACAAAGTGCTACAAAACTTTGTACAGTTACGCAAAATCCCCGGCCACACTACACACTACATGATCATTGAAATAATCATTCAAATGAAGCTATATCTGGCTCCGGCATTAACTGAGTTTTTTTTTTAATTATAGAAAATTTATGACAAGGGATTGTTTCATAAGGTTTTCTGTAGACTGGATAAATTAAAATGGATGACCTTAGTCAAGCACAGGCGCATAACCTCCTTGGTTTGAAGACGCAAACGCCGAAAAGAAAAGATACAGCTTTGACGCGCACTCTACGATCATGTAAGTATATACGAGTACATATATACATAAACTAGCTGTCGGAGTAAAATGAGGTAAAAAAATTAAATTAAATTTTAGCGTGATGATATACATGGTATAGCCTATAGCGTTCCTCGATAAATGGCTATCTAACACTGATTTTTTCAAAATTGGACCAGTAGTTCCTGAGATTATCGCGTTCAAGTAAACAAACAAAGAAACCCTTAAGTTTTATAAATATACATACATAAGGGTTTTGTCCACTTCTTACGATTTTTAATTACTCCCCGATCTTGTCACGGGTTGTCACATTTTCGAAACTCCCTCCCCGTTGATGTGACATCACATATTGTATTGCGTACAGCAGTTTCAATATTTTTTTTAGAATCTTGTAATATTTTTAATTTTAACATGTGACGTTACTAAGTTTTAGGACTCCCCCCGCCCGTTGTCACACAATGTCACATTTTGCTAATATCCTGCCCTCCTTTAACGTGTAATACATGTTTGATGATAGCATACACCCAAAAACATTACCCTACATAATTATGAGTCAGTCAGGTTTAGAAAAAAAACAGATGTTTCAAACGACATATATTTTATACCTACGTATATTTATTACTGCATTGTTTTTTGTGACACAACAATTGTCTTACATGTGTTTTCCTCATTCTTGTTATTTTCATGATGTTTATGTTTTACGAGTAAAGTTTATATACATTTCTTAACTGGCAATGAACTATTTAGTGCTCAGAATTATAGAATAAATTAAAAAAGTGTGTTTTTTGTTTTATGGTATGGATCAATAATAACAAATAATTTAAATATATCGTCGAAAAAAAAACGACAGTTTAATAAAATGGCCAAAAGCGTGACAAGACGCGCTTATATAGAAGAGTTCCGTATCTGATAAGCTATAAACGTATTTGTTAAATAACTTCAAAAGTTGTTGTCCGATTTCGTTCAGAATAATTTTCCTAGTGAGGTTTTAGTATGTTCTATCAACATGGAAAATTTCAAGTCTCTACGTCTAATATTTTGGAAATAATAGGGGGGGTCTGAAGGTGCTGGCACCCGGGAGGTACCCGGACGCGCCGGCTCAATCTAGTAGCAGACCAAAAGAACTAGAAGAGTGACGTTATCTCATTTTTTTATTATTCTTGCTCTTTTCTAAAGTACAATCAATTCACTTACGCAATAAATAAAATATATATTTCATTTTATATGAACCTTTAAAAATAACGCGAAGTTTAAAGCCTTTGTTGAATTCACTGAGGAATTTCTTTTTAAATTCGGGGGTGGGGGGGGTCCCTTCTCTCAATGACCCTAAAAGGGAAAGTCTTGTTGCAGCCGTGGACTCAGCAATAACTATAAGACTACATTGTGCTCAGTGTTAATGCCACACGTGCATACATATTTCTTGACATCGACCAATTTTAAAATTATATTATAATTATGATAAGATAGTTTCTATGATGATTTTCTCTATAAAAATTGCTATGCCCTAACGGGGCGTCATGTATTTATTGACATGTGTAATTGAATGAATGAATATGAATATAACAAATATGAATATTGTGATGAGCTACAATTATAGTGAATATCTCAGCACAGGTTATCCTAGTGAGATATCTAAGGATACATAAAATCGAGGTGTTTCCTATAATTGTTTGTAATTCATATTGAACTAAGCTGAATTTGTATTTGTAAATAAATAAACATTTGAATTTGAATTAGTGAATACCATTCTTTTAGAATCGACATATTCTACAGCTGACACAATTTCACACATCTACAAAACGAGTAATAAAAAAATCATTCTGCGTATTGCACGTTAAATCTGCAAGGATATTAGTGAGTCACACGAACTCCATGACGTATAGATAAGATGATGTCAGTCGAATATTCTGTACACTTTACCTCACTTCACTAATCGTATTCACTTCAATACTAAAATTATTAATTAAATAAGTATTAAAACGCCATTTAATATAGATTGAATTATTAATTTAATATGTTTAAAGAGGCCCTTTTATCTCAATTTCTCTGTGGAATCAGTTGCCAGCTTCGATATTTCCGAACGGATACGACTTAGGGACCTTCAAGAAAAGAGCAATTAGAATATTCTTTGCTAGTAACGTCAAGTTTCAGTGCTCGTAGTGTGTATCGAAACATAACCTCATCTTGACATAGTTCAGTAACTTTTTCTCCTCTGTGGATTTTTTTTTTTTACTTTATTTTTATATTTTTACTAGCGCACTCGGTAGACGTTGTGTGGCCCAGTTTACGGATAGATTTCGAATAATTTTTGAAACAGGTTTAAAATAAGTTTTTTTTTTATAGATAAGCAAAAACCATGACGTTTGAATTTTGACAAATGTGCGAATATTTTACTAAAACGAAAACTCTTAAAAATATTAATGGAGGACATTTTTATTTCAAAAAGACTAGCAGCTCACTTAATTCAACCACTAAGGCCCACGGATAATTATCAAAATGATCGCTGGTGCGTTACGGGTCTCTAAATAAGAATAAGTACTGTAATCCCCCTATAGCACGGTAGGAAAACGCGGTGTAGGATTATTCTCGTACAACGTGCTTGTACGGCGCCGAATATGCATATCATCATCATTGTCAGCCCTTGATAACCCATTGATGGGCATACGCCTCACTTTGCTTCTGCCACTCTCCCCTATCCCTTGCCAATCTCATCGAACCACATCCTGCCAATATTATACTATTGCAGAATAATATTAATGCGTTATAAAAGCACCGTGTTATAGGAGAGATTACAGTATGCACTTTTTTTTTAAGAATGTTTACCTGTCATAAATAAAATAAATCAATGTTTTACATGCCAGAGGAGGTCGTGGCCTAATCATTGGTCGGCATTTGAGTCGATCGCTAAGTTAAGTTGCTCTGGCTGCGACCGGGTGAGGTGTATTATCCATATGTATGTAATTATATATTTCTAAAAAAAATATTTGTCTATAACAGGCGGCTGTTACCTATAATACAGGCATTAAGTTTCCTACCTTAGGAACAGACGTCCGTGTGTTATATAGTCCTATATATATTTATTATTTATATATTTATTAAATAACCCTTTTAAAAACTTCTAGGTCTTAAGAAAAGGCAACTGGTTTTATAAAAAAATTCCAGAAATTATTGTAACAATGAAAGTTGATACTGGAGCGATTTTGGTTGTGGTGTACCATGTTAGTACAATTTATGTTACTTTCTAGTAAGGGAGCCCGTACCGTTAAATTTGTAGTCATTATAGCGTTGCGGGGGTCTGTTGGATTACGTAGATTAGGTGCCGAAACTATAAAAAAGATTATGTTTAGGTAAGTTTATCATGCTATTAACGCCTGGAGCGTAACGCCTCAGGCGTTATTGATGGTTTGAGCTATATTGCCTTGAGAAAGTCGTTAGATTACATTTTCTTCCGTAATCGTTAACTGTCCTCATTAAAAGGATTTTCCTTCACAATAATAATAATTATCTCGCTGGGATATTTGAAAAGCGACGAGTGGCCTTTTTTCCACAACTTTGTGACTCTCTTGTTTTCTTATTTTTCACTGAATACGTGAGATTATTAAAATGTAAACATATCTCCATGTAATTAACTTACCTTATCTCAAACTGACGCGCCCGAGTTTTTCTAAGGGTCCTACAAAGGGCTATCAATAGTTAACAATAATAAATTTCTTCATTAAAGGAAAACACCCAATACACAAGTCAAAGTTACAATGGAGTAATTAGTCAAATAAAATGCTATTCTAATCCAAAATCGAAATTACTATACATATTTGACATACATATATAATGTGTATAATAAATAACTTACGTTTTTTTTCTTAAATTATAGTTTATATCCAAATATTACAAATATTGTACTTTAAAAGATGTAAACATAAATTCATTCGAGTTTTTCCGTACATCAGTTTAATTATATGAAACTTAAGTTTTCATGATTTAGTAACGTGACAAATGTATAACTTTAACGAAAAAAAAAACTTTAAAGAAAAATATCTATGTATAACAGAATATGAAGAAATCTATAATGCCTAAAATGGAACCTACTCCGAAAAAAATATAAAAATCGATTTTTAAGGAGTACCTAGTAAACTCAACAATTATTGTACAAGTGCGGCCCTGGTCCGAAAGTACACTCTGTAACGCTAAGGCGCAGTTCGCTATTTGTGAGCACCGGGCCTACGAACTGCGTCCCCCCCTCCTCCCCCTACCGCCCGGCCCTCCGCCCCCCTTCAACTACTCAATCCGCTCCGATAATTCATATATTCGAGTCTCGACAATCATTTCACTGTGGGAAGATAAACTGTTTGATGCTTTGTTACCGGCCACGGCCGTGTGGAAGGGCGCTGCATCGACTTTTTGTCGGTCAAAGAGAAATTAGTGTGGAGGAAATAAAATTTTGTTCATTAACGGATAGGCCTATTTCAAATTTGTTTGTCCTTAACATTAGGGACAAACCGCATTGGTTTTTTTAATGTTAAATTATTAAAAACAAACTCGTAATTTCTTATAAATAAATAAATAAGAAAAAAAAATATGCATGGGGTTCCGAGGATGACGTCAGATGGCAATCGGTCATCTTAACTCGCTCCACAGTCACATCCTCCGCTATCTAAGCAGACCCTGGTACTTAACCGGGATAACGGTACGAAGAAGACGATAGCTTATATGGATGAAGGTTAGCGAATGCTAAAGAATAGTAATTTTTGTCATTTGCGCTATAAATATATTAAATTATTAAAATAAATCTACACGCACACCAATGCCAAACGATTTACACACATGTATATATTTAACTACAAGATTGTGTCAAAGTATGTTCATCGGTAAAAATATTAAATGTCGAATATTTCTTTTCTTTTTAAAATAGCATTGTATACATTCTGCCAGTATTATGTAACGTGGAGAAGACATAAAGGACACTAAGCAAAATAAATACTACAATGTAGTTGTACGAAGAATTTAAATTTTATATTAAATATAAATAAGCATAATATAATAGCACGCAAATCTTAAGATTTTGTTGCGAATTTGGACCACCAGACGATCTTAATTAATAAATAATTAATCAGTAATTTGACGTGATCTTTAATTGAAAAACCGTGCAGTTGTTAGATCTGTCATTTATTCAATACACTTTATTCTAATACATTATTAAATATTAGTATAAAAATAAAAACATCTAAAAAGATATAAAAAATAGATGTCCACCGGTAGCGGAGCAAGACTTCAAGCCACCGGTGGTCAGGGGTTCAGAGAGAGTAACCTCCTCACTATACGCGCCGTCTCAAGCAATACCGCCTTCTGTTTTCGACTTTTGATCCAACCATCAAGCGAGACCCTCTTAAGATGACGGTCGAGGCTATAATAATTATTATTATTTTAATGTCTATCATTTATTTAATACACTTATTCTAAATACATTTTTAAATATTAGTATAGAAATAAAAATATTTAAAAATATATAAAAATTAGATTTCCGCCGGCAGCCGGCCAAGATCTCAAGCTATCGGTGGTTAGGGGTCCAGAGAGATGAACCTCCTCACTATACGTGCCGTCTCAAGCAATACCGCCTCCTGTATCCGACTTTTGATCCAACCATCAAGCGAAAGCCTCTTAAGATGACGGTCGAGGCCCTTTGCTATGAGACCATTAACCGAAACCACTAAATATAATAGTAATAATAATAATTATTATTATTTTAATGATTATTATATCATTTTGTGATAAAATTTACAATTTACGATTACACATATTCATTTATATTAAGGTCTTTGTTATAATAAAACGAATATTTACTGAAATATAACTTCAATAATAGACTTTACCTCAAGAAAAAAAAGAAGTAACGCTTGCCATTTCAAGGAAAAGGTTTATCGGAATATTTTGATAATTTTTTTCGCGTCTGCTTCATTTTTTTTTTTTTGAAGTTTATAGAAATTGATCTTATAAATCTTGATTCCGTGAACTTACAAAGCTATAAAAGTAATAAAACAGAGGCAGGAGTGGAGTTAAAAAACTTTTCCATCGTAAAGCACTCTCATAGAATAACAAATAAAAAATATGGCCACTTTTTTTCGCTAAATCGCTTAGGCAATACCTTAAGCGATAATACCACCCACACTCGAAAAGACCATAGATCTAATTTATCAAAAATAATAAAACGTAATACGAATATATCATCTAATACAAATGTATCTTGCAATGACAGTTGCTATGCCCTAACTGGACGTCCTGTTTGTATAATACCGGAGCCAGACATACTCAAAGTGTTATACATTTTTGTCCTTGAAGACTACAAAGTTCTATAAAACTTTGCACAGCTACTACAAAGTCCCCGGCCACAATACATGATCATTGAAATGATCATTCAAATGAAGCTATGTCTGGTTCCAGCATAACATATTGTGTGCAAAATTCAATGAATAAATGAAGATAAAATAAATGAAATTATGAAGTCGGAGCTTGAACCAAGCACGTCAAGGATCGATCTAATTGTTCATCCAAGAGAGTATTCTAGACCATAAATACGCAAACAATTAAACGAGGAATTGTGTCAACCCTACATTTGAGGAGTACGACAGAAGCATCATTGAAGCCGGCTTCATTAGATGATGGAATCGAGACAATGCTTGGAATCCGCTTATAAATTATCTGCAGATAGGGTTCGAGTGATACCACAACGATGTTATCAAATACAGCTCAGGTACACCTAACAAATGAAATTAAATAAAGATTATTTGCTCGATATAAATTACTAACTGTGTCTCGCGACTTCGCGTGAGCCACTCGTATCACTTAGTTTTAAAAATAGTTTTTGCTTATTGATTAATATCGTCATTCTCCCAGGGGGTGGATCTTCCTTCATATGTCCCATAACTGGTCAAATCCAGTAATGGTATACGATCCCGGAGCATCCTAGCTTTTATTTTCACTCCCCTTAAACCGTCCGAGACAGTAGTATCCGCATCCTTTCTCTCCTCCCCATCTACCTTTATATCCTTTTACCCAAATCAACAAGAACATCACCTTAAACTTAATAATAAATCACATAATCTATATACTAATACGTGAAGTGAAAACTTAAGGTACCATTTTACGAAAAATGGGCGTACGTATAGGAGTAAGCAATTAGGCACGGTTGTACTTCATATAGGGGAAGGTGTTCGAACGTGCTAATATGTATTTATAATATGCAATATTGGCACATTAAATTTAAAAAAAAAAAAAAACCACACGCACACTAATGCCAAACGATTTACACCGGTTACACACACGTGTATTGGATGTTGTCAAAGCGTAATCGTGATAACCGTATGTTATGCAGGGCAACCTCGATTTAACAAATCGGAGGGGAACAAAAGAATATTCGTTATATCAAGTAATTCGTTGAACTGAGGTTAATTTTCTCTTACGGATAATTCAAGGGGATTATGTAGAATTTGTTAAATCGAGGAAGTCGTTATATTGAGGAACGTTATATTAAGGTAACACTGTAAGTGTCGCATTTTCTGTGAATAGAACAATATATGTCTTGCAGGCAAAAAAGTTTGCGGGCGAATTTCGACCAGCCGGCGATCGCTAGCATTAATAAATAGTCAATAATAATTAAATTAGTGCGAGTTTCAAGTACCATTGTGAAATAAAAATAAATTAATACAATAATACAGTACATTTAATAGATTACGAAAATGATTGATCAAGATATATGTATATCATTATTGTTAGTTATGTCAGAGTATAAATGTCAAAAGTAAAACAAAACACATAATAAGAATGTCAATTTGATTTAAACAATTCAGTATTATATATTCACACTGTATTATACAGCGCGGCCCCCTCTCATATGGTTCAAGCGCAAGAGTGTTTTTAAAATCGTACGCCTTTCTGGCCCACCCTGTATAACACAGGCATTAGGTTGTCATTCTCAGGAATAGAGGTCCGTGTATCATATAGTCCTGTATATATTCTGTGTATATTTATTATTCTTCTATAGTTCTAGTTTCTTCTTCGGGATTCTTCGTCTGTCTAGTTCTGTCCGTTTCGTCATCCGTTCTTCATTCCTGCATTAGAATATCTTCGCAATTGTAGGCCTTAATTTTCTATAATTATGTTGATAAAATTTTAAGATAGTATGTTTTTTTGTCGTCGACTATCAATTTACTGATTATTGAGTCAGTCGCTTTTGATAAAGAGGCTTCAATATGAAGGTTCGTTCATATGTAAATATTCGGTTCCTATAGGGAGTCGTTGAAGCGTACATTGTGAGCGCCTTTTGCCACAGTAATCGCTTTATAGCGTACATAATTTGCTTCTGAGAATAAAACAAGCCATAGAAATTTCTTTAAAAAATATTTATGTTTCAATCACGTTTACACGCAGGGCGCTATACGTTGACTAGAAATGATATAAATGATTATTTTTTGAAATGTAAACGTTAAAATTAGAAAAAAAAATATCACACTTATTTAAATGCATTTTACACTTCAGAACTGTGTTTATTTGAAAATTAATTATTTATTGAATAATGATTTCTATTACACTTAGAATTAATTATTTAATTAATTCTAAGTTTTAAGTTATTCGCGATGGACCCGGCACCCGTACGGTGAATCCATGGAATGCTAAGAAATTCGTCTCTAGTTGGTTATTATCATCAATTTATAGTAATACACTTAAATTAAATTTCTTCGCGCCCTTAAGCCTATACATACGGCTTGTCTGGGCACATATATATATTAGTTTTATTAGCATTAAGTTTAAGAATAACGTGTACTGTATGTTTCCCCTTAAAAATAAAAATAAAACCGATGTCGAGCATTCTTTAATTGTTCCGTAATTCACAAATATTTTAATTCTTATGCTACTTTTTACTCGTTGATATTTAGATGTAAACACTAAAGACGAGCTTTCGTTTACACTAAAAGAATGCTCCTGTTCTAGCTTTATTTTCGTTTGGTCTAAACCCACCTTAAGTAGGTGAGACGCTTTCTATCGTAGATTGGTTCGACATTTACGGTCGTTTATTCTTAAGTTACAACAGACGTGTCAATTTTATTTATTTGCATGGAAAAAGGTGACAAATCTCGCGAGGCAATCACGTATGCAAATTTGATGTTATTTCAGAGGCGGTCGTGTTTGCTTTACCTTTGAAAAGACAAAGCGATAGAAAGAGCTCCTCGCAGCCGCCGTAATCGCCTTGAAACCCAAATAATGACTTTCGTACCAAAGACTAAAAAAACACAGATGTGAACTTACATCACAAAACTTTATTTTTGGTCACTTTTTAGGGTTCCGTAACACTACAAAGGAAACTTATCGTTTAGCTCAGTCACTTCATCCGCTAAAGTCAAATACACTCTACAACTCGCACGTGTTCATGTATACATCTATGCTCTATAAATAAATAAATAAATATATAGGACTATATGACACACGGGCGTCTGTTCCTAAGGTAGACAACTTAATGTCTGTGCAGGCAACTTAATGCCTGTGTTATAGGTAACAGACGCCTTTTTAGCAGAAATATATAAATACATGCATATAGATAATACAACCAGACGCGAGGCGGGAATCGAACCCACGATCCTCGGAGCCGAAGGCAGGTCACTACTACTACCCACCGTGCCAACGAGCCAGTCAAATAAAATAATAAATATATAGATTTAAATAAATAGATATATAAATTGAGAATAAAAATAGATAGACTGATGATATTATGCAATAACGTGACACATAATCTCTATTTTGAAATAAAAAGGATTTCATATGTTAAAGAAATTAACGTAATTGCGTTTCCGGTATCTAATTAAATAAATGTTTGTTAGAAAATATAAATTAATATTGATTTTTGAAACTTGAACGTCTGGGACCCGTAATAAGTATATTAGCAGTCATTAAAATTTACGTAGTATTCTTTTTATATCGTATACTAATATATAAAGCACAGGTTGTTTGTTTGTTGGCTTAAACGCGCTAATCTCAGGAACTACTGGGCCGATCTGAAAAATTCTTTCAGCGTTAGATAGCCCATTTATCGAGAAAGTCTACAGGCTACTTATCATCACGCTAAAACTTTTCTCCTAATTTTACGCGGACGAAGTCGCGGTTAACAACTACTATAGAATAATTATGAAAACATCTGCGACAGATTTCGTCCTAATTACATTAACTGTGGAAGCCATTTTGAACTTCAAATTAGACAGCTCAGTTTCTTGAAACGGGGCGACGTTAAATACGGTTTTAAACTGTCCCTGTGGGTTTAAGTACTTGTTGAGAAAAAGCTCGGGGGCTGTACAAATCAACACAAATTAACAGCATGCAGGTTCTGAGAATATGCTGACACGTTGGGCCCAACTGGTTTGGAAGTAAACACGTGGTTTAGGTAACATCCGTGAGTAGTTTATCCATTATTCTGTACGCTGGAGGAGAAACTCTACAAGGGTTCTCTTATACCGAGGACTTGAGAAATACATCATATCTACGGAACACACACGCACGCACACAAGTACGAACACAGACACCCACACACACGCGCGCGCACCTACAGATACGGATACATTAAGCAATAATTTCTATCATTATTATACCTGTACCTACATTTTTCTTTTTTTTTTTAATATTTTAAATGCATGAAACAGATTCTAATAAGATAGTCGAAATTTTATTTATGAGTTACTTTGATGGAGGGAAGGCCGCTGATGCCTATAATGCAGGACTTTCTAGCTTAGGCATCAGAGTTCAACTAATTATAATATGCTATTTGATGCTACAATATGTTATTCTAACATAATATTATCTTTTTTTGGGAAATGAATTTATATTTATTATATTACAACTATTATTTCCGAACCGATAGGACGTAGGAACCATTTCCATGAAATTGTTACTGAATATTACAACAGTATTCTTTATTGACAAAACAGGGGTACTCTTTTATTGTTTTTCTAAAAGAAGGCTGCGGGGCGAGTTAATTATTTAGACTTAAAAATTTATCTTACAGTTCGGAAGTACACACGTGAAATAGGTAGGGATGTCCGTAAGTACTTTATCCATTATCCCGTATATAAAGTACGGAAGGAAGCCCTACAAGGGATCAAGTATCTAGCCGGGAAGTGCCAAGTAGCTCATCCACATAGACAAGATAAGCCCGGATATAGTAGAGTAGTGTCAAGTTTCAGTAAGCATTAAGTTTTTGCTTATGACATGTTTGTTTAAGTAGGTGGTCCTAAGCTGGACGTTTTCTTTATCTTTCTAGATAAAGAAAACGCGTGGTCGTCATTTGTGGATGGAATTTATATTCGACTAGCTATCACATACGACTTTGCTTGAGTTTAAATGTTTTTGTTAGAAATTCTAATTATTTTGTTACAATTAGTGTATTCTATGTTATTCCTTATACAATCGGCTATCTACCAGTGAAAGTCCTATAGAAATCCGTCCAGCAGTTGTTGAAAACTTTCCTGTTTTGTTATCGGTACTGTAGATGCGATGCATTTATTATCTGTGCATATTAATTATAATGTTAACAATTTTTTGTTTATCTAATCTTTGTACACCTGTAAAAAAGCTGTCAATTATTTTTTTTTGATTGTACTGTTTTTCTTGACGTGTATTTATTATTAGGCTTGTCGGTGTTCTAATAAATAAATAATAATAATAATAAATAAAATTTGAGTGTCTGTAACGTGGAATAAAACTCTATCAAAATACATACTACACACGGCACCTATTAGAAAAACACAAATCAAACCATTTTTCCCTGTCTGCCTGTCTGTAGGGGGACAAAGACGAAAAGTAGACCAGAAACTTTGATAGGAATATGTTTGTATATACATTGTACCTTATCAGTATTGTAGACGCTGTTATGTTTGATAACGGTTTATTGCGCGTTATCTAAACCCAATTTTGATGTTTCTGATTTCTTTGTTTCGTTTGAGAGTGGTTGGTTGTTTTTATCTGATTCGTTTTAACGGACTTTTTACGTCGCACACACTTCCGCTTCTGACACAGGCTTTAATATATTCTAAATTATATTTAATATTCTAAAGCGCTTTAATCGTTTTATAGACATATCAATTTATTACATTATAGAAATGAAATAAGTCTAAATTATTAGGTATCAAAATAGCTCTTAGAGCAATTTAAGCGTCAATAGTAAACCAATTACAATATTCTAAAGCGCTTCAATTTTTTTTCCTATTGACTATTTATTAGAATAAAATAATAAGACTAGAACTTTGTTTAAATTTTAAAGTCATAAGATAGCACTATTAGCACTTAAGTAACAGGACTTACAGCAGCGCATTTTATGCCAAACTCATAGTAGTAAAAAATAAATAAAAGCATTTAGTTCGTTATGGTAATAAACCATAAAGCGCTTTAAGCGTCAATACTTAACCAATTACAATATTCTGAAGCGCTTTAATCTTTTTGTAGATATGACAATTTATTCGGATACAGTATTGAAACCAGAACTCTTTCTAAACTATAAAGTCTCAAATAGCACTTAAAGCGTCAAAAGCCAACCAATTACAATTTTCTAAAGCGCTGTAATCTTTGCTTCCAACAATAACCGAATAGCTGCCTTGTGTTTTGCATAAAGCGAAATTGGCTACAGCCAGATTAGTTGGGCGTGATTAGCATGACAATAGAGTGGAATGGATGTCAGAGGTTACGTCGATGCCCTTAAAACCCTATATATAATACGCGCAGACTCGAGGCGGGAATTGAACCCACAATCCCCGAAGCAGGAGGGTCAATGCCCAGTGTACCAACGGGCCAGTTTAAATATATTATTTGAGTTAAATATATGATAACTATTCTTTTAACCCGTCTTGGAGAAAATAGCAAGTAGCAAGAACCCCGAGGCAACTTTAAGCGCAGCGCAAAACATGGAAATTAAAAACAAGAAAACCTGCAATTACACTTTCCTCGGGTTTGTTATTTTATTGTTCTCTTACAATAACATTTTCTTGGTAGGTTTAAATTAATTTTCATTATGCTTTTTAAAGTAAAACTTTTACCTGAGATACAATAAAACAACTGATTAACTACTAGCTAAATAGAGACTAATAGGCGACTGGAGGCCAAAGATTATTTTGGCACATTTGATAGAATCAGGTATTGTTTATGTTGACAATTAATTTAGATACAAAAAAAGTAGTGACGCAAATAAAATATGACATAATATAATTAAAGAGTTCAATATTATTCACATCCATTCACTCTATACATTCAAAATTTTCTTAGCAAAACATCTAACCTCAAAACTATGAATGTATTGGGTGAATTATGAACGAAAGAGATGGAATAATTGTATATTAACCATATTCTTAAGTAAGTGACTGTACTGTCTTATTAAGAATAAATATATTTAAACCTAATAACATAATTAACATCACAGGTTCATTTCGAATGAAATGCAATAGAAATTATGCATTTTTGTTGAAGAAATAGGGAATTAAAAGTAGGGAATGATGTAATTTATAATTACAACAACAATTATGCGTTGCTTTATTGCATTTGATGAAGCGACGTACAATTAAATATTAATTTTGTCCATATAGGTCAAAGCCCCTAAGTATAAATAGAATAAAATAAAAAATGTATATATTTAAATCATGAAGATAGTATTATTTTAATGATTTAAAGACTATATGGACTCCCACCAATGGCCACCGTAGACCAGGTAGGCCGAGGAAGAGTTGGTGCGACGACTTGGAGGCCTTTGCCCAGCAGTGGGACATTATGGACTAATTTTAAAAAAAGACTACTTTTTGTTCTACCCACATTAGTTACGTATATGTGCTATAACTAATGTGCGTAGAATAGAGAGTAATGTCAAAATGTTATTACTTTTATTTGAATAAAGAATTTTAGCTAAGAAATTTACTAAGCGGGGGAGTGATCAATGGAGTTGACCCGCCAAATCAAACATCTAGTATGCAAGTACACTGCTAAGGTTTTACTTTTACTTTCCCCAAAGCGACGGCTAGGATCCAGGGAATATGAAATTCGTCTCAAATCAAAACGTTAGCAATACAGAGTAAAGATAAATTTAGATGTTATACTTAAAATATGAGTGTGTTTCTCGAGTACTTCTTAATTATTAAAATAATATACATAGTTACTCTTCGTAATTGGTAGCCTCTTTTTGTTTGCAATTAAGAACTGGGTTAATTAATACACATTATTTAGTAATGTTCATTTTTGTTGTGAGTACTTACTATGACTTTTACGAAGTATTAGGCAAACCAGCATAATTCTTTTACTTATTATATAAAGTTTTATCTCAAAAATAGTTGAGAAGTTAAATTTATACAATTTACAAGTTATACAAAAAAAATCTTTTCATATTATTGTAATGTTTAGTTAAACACAGAATACTTTAATGTTTTAAATGTGTTTAACAGACGATAAGTACACGATTTACCCTAAGTTTTAAAGGTAGACAACAAAAATTCTTCTTTTTTCTTCTGCAGAATTTTTGTCAAGTCTTTGACAATTTCAACTTAGCTTCTTTAAGATTTACAAACCTTAAAGAAAATTCTAGAGAGATGTAGAAGATTCATAGCATTATGCACCTGATACATGCAGTATACTTAACGCACGCCCACGTCATACCCAGTGATTATTAGTTACGGAGAAAGTCGATAGCGCCGTCCGTATACAATATTACAACCTCGATTGCCACTCACCTGACAGCATAATTAATATATATGTACATATAAGACAAAAGAGCACTCACCTGTTTCTCTTCTGTATATGAAACGACTGGCTGTTTCCCGCAAATTCTTCAAAACTTGCTTAAGATGTTAGACCCCCTAAACCTAGCCAGCACCTTATTGAAAAATCCATTCTTTAGTTATTTAGTTGCTAAAAACTACCTTCTTGGTTTCGGGTATGACGTCAGACGGCGGTCGGTCATCTCGACTCGCCCTACAGCCACATCCTCTGCGATTTAAGTGGATCCTAGTTCTAGACCGGGATAACGCTAAGAAGAAAAAGAATAACCATAATTGTTATTTATCCTGTAGAATTAACCGCATTCTGGAGGCGCCTCGTGGTAATGCTTTGCTAGTGGGCGTAGGAGGCTCTGGAAAGCAATCGTTGTCTCGACTGTCGGCATTCATCTCTTCTCTTGAGGTCTTCCAAATCCAACTGCGAAAGGGTTACAGCATAAACGACCTCAAAGTCGATCTTGGTAAAATTAAGTAGAACATATTTTATTCGTACTTGTTGTTGGCGTGTCTACACAGTAAATAAACTTGGCCAAGCCACATATAAATCAATCGTTTTCCGCTAAAACTCGAAAACTGCTGAGCCAATTTGGATTCCGTTATGTTTTACTCGCTTTTTTTCAGAGAAGGTTTAAAAGCAAAATAAAAAAGAAAGGAAAACTCAAAAGAATGATTAATGATCTAATACCAAAACGCGGATTTGGTCGCTACATTAGAATAATTCAAATAGGTGACGGTTTTTCTAGAACTTTTGATGGACATGATATGTAAAATTATTACCTCATAAAACATTCGGCCAGGGTCACGTTTTACGGCAAAGACATAAAAGAAAGTGGTTGATTGGTAATAAAAAAATAACTTTTCACAGGACGAAGTCTATCCGAGCAGTTGTTTTTTAATACAAGGGGCAAACGAGCAGGCAGCAGGCACCTAAGTGCCTACCGACGCCCATGGACATCTGCACGACCAGAAGGCAATCGAAAAGGAATGTCCGGTGCGTTCATCGTATTGTTTCTGTATAGTACAATTGTAATTGATAAAGCATTTGCAAATTATTTACACGAATATAATAGAACGTAACAGATTTTTTTAAATGTGTAATTGATTCCAATAAATTGATATGTACGTACCATAAAACTAAAGTTGAATTTTATTTATATTTATTGACTCAACACTTCGAAAAATATACTCAAAAATCGCGTCTTCTAAGTCGAAACTTTAGCCATCAAATACTTCATATCTCGAACTTATTTTAAGCCAAAGACTCAATAAGTTGAAGTTTCTTACATTTCCATTGATAATCGAGATATCGGCTGTAGTTGGCTATTATCTATAACACGGCTATAAGCTACCTACCTTACGCACATAAGAACGTGTGTTTATAGTCCTATGTCCTATAAATAAAATAAAATAAAAAAAATAAATTAAGTTCTATATAACTGCGCGGTTATCAAGTCCGTATGCGATCAATTTGTAATTATTTCGACGATTTTTTCAATTTTTCTTAAATAACTTGTCATTGTTTCGATAAACTTTTAATTCTTCTAACTAACATGAACTTATTTGAACTTGATTGGTGCCGAGCCGATAAAGCGCCTTAATGGAAGCTTCACCATTGATTGCAATAATTTATGGCACCTAAAAGTGAACTTATTTCAGTTTTGATCTTGATCCAAATTCAGGTTAGATGGCACTTGTTATATAAAACAGGCTGGTTAAATTCATTTGTAATTCACGTCCGTGTAGGTACATTATACTTGAAAAATTCGGCTCGAGGTCATCACCTCGATTAGGGTGTTTTAAAATTTATTTGTATAGGTATCTTGACCTAAAATGACAGCATGCGCAAGTAGATGTCAGTTGAAGTGCGGCCACCCCCGCAATGCAGTCGCACGCAGTTTTTAGTTATTAACAACAGTAAAACAGTTTTAGCAACTAGAGATATTGTTGTAATAAATAGTTAATAGTATTGTGAATTTGTTTTATTTAAGTATTCTTTACAGAAGATTTCATTTTATACTATTTTATAATAAGATATAAATATGAACTTCAATATTTATTAATCAAGACTATGGCGGCGCGGTATGCTATAAATTTAGCAATAATGACCTTTGAAATTCTTCCTCAATTTAATGTGGCGTTCCTCCTTATTTGTGGATTTCGACGGACACTCATTAGAGTGTATTAACATTGAGATGATCCTCCTTATATTCTAATCTCCATAATTAGGTACTAACTACTGACTATTGGTATCGGCACGAATTTTGAGCTAAAATTACAGCTGTATGCGCATGTATACAGCGCAGGCAGAGGCAAGTTTTACATTAGTAAACTTTAAAGGAAAAATCTGACGTTCCGAGGTTGTCACGAAATTCAAAAATCTTGATTAATGAATTTATTATATATAGTGATATTATTTAACATTAAAACGATTTCTTATATGTTAAACATTTTGCAACCACGAAAACTTTAATGCTCTGTTACTTATTTATAAAATTAAAAGCAGGTACATGGATTTTGAAATGATGACAAAATACGATTAAAAATATTTATTTTATATAGTAACAAAGAATAACTAAATAACAAAAATAATAAAATTGCATTGATCTATAAGTTAATTCGCAGATGCGTTGCCGGCCTTTGAGAAATGAGTATGCTCTTTTCTTGAAGGTCCCTAAGTTGTATCCGTTCGGAAATACAGACGCTGGTAATTGATTCCACAGAGGAATTGTGCGAGGTATGAAGTTCTAAAGAACTAATTTCTGTATGTTACTCTAAAAGTCGGTTCATTTTTTGTTACAATTTAATAATAATATAAACCCAGAGTATTTCGGGTGCATGGAGATGAATTTTAAATGAACGCCGGCAGCAAGCGCGCCCGGGAGGCGAGGCTGTAATAAATCAGCCGGCGGACGTCTGCGAAACGCCTTAGCACTGCGCTCACAGACATACCTACTGCAATATATATGAGTATATATACGTTGCAGTTAAAACATAAAAACCGCGAACTAATCAAACCTCCAAGTGTACTCCTTGAGGAGTTGATGCTTTGTGATATGTGAGTAAATCACGGTAGATGTTAGAAAAGTATTTTTTTTTATGTTACAATGTACAAACGAGCAAGCGGTTCAGCAAAGAGACTACCGACGCCCATGGACATTTGCACTTCCAGGAAGATAGCACATGCGTTTCCGGCCTTTAATGGCGAGTTTACACCACCGGGAAGTCTCACAAACCGAACGAAATGCGACAATAAGGCTATCAGTGGACGTGTCAGCATTGCCGCCACTTCACGCCGATCTTATGTGGGAAAGAGGAACTGGTACCCAGACCTGCCGACCCATTTAGGCTGCAGACCAAAAGGACTGCAAGCGTGGAGCTACCTCTAATTAAAATTGTGAGTGATTTCTCACGAAGTGTATATATACAGATATATCCATACCTATAACACAGGCATTAAGTTGTCTACCTTAGGAACAGACGCCCGTGTGTCATATAGTCCTGTATATATTTATATTTATCAGCATTTTACTCAAATTAACAATAATAAGATTGAATTGAAAAGTATCGTTAAATTATAGAAAGCAATGACAAATGAAAATGCACTTATGGCTGGTTGCGAATGTAAAATTAAATTTTACCGTCTCTTAAAATATGAAAGTTGAAATAGTTGGAGATGAAAATAATATCCTTTTTGCGCATTGCTCGGAAACCAATTTAGCGATAGCAATATCAATAATCAATCCGTACATTTTGGCACTTGTTCAACTCTGTTGCGGTACGATATAAGCACATTCAAATATATTGAGATTATTGGATGCATCTTCGAATTTATTCTCGTGCTCGAGATAATGTTGAGAAACATTAAGGTGGGTTCTGCTGATTTCATATTCTCATAGATCATCATCTAGAATGGTGGTCTATGAGAATGTGAAATCAGCATCGTCATCTGTCAATCATAGAATCTTTCGTCATCACGAAAAAACACCTCTATATAATATACAAGGTGTAAAAGACGTCGTTCCGCAAACGTTTTCATAAGGCTACATTTAATGTCCTAAATAAAATCACAACAATCGTTCACCTTGGAAATAAGAGGTTACAGATATTGCAATCCTCATCCTATTCTTGAGTGCGCAATGTATCAGGAACATTGAGGAGGTCGTGGCCTAATCAGTGGTCGGTGTTTGAGTCGATCTCTAAGTTAAGTTGCTCTGGCTGCGACCGGGTGATAGATGGGTGACCCATTCTAGCACTGGTTTATAAGATGTGGCTATGGGACGTGTTAAGATGACCGACTGTCATCCGACGTTATCCCCGGAATCTCCACAATCTCTACTACCTCACAACTCATCATACAGGAACAGTAATCGGAATTTACTGTTATACGTGCCTTGCGAAACACGGAGGTCAGATTTTCAAAAATCAGTGTTAAAGCGGGTCACCCTTCATCATCCGGCCGCGGTAAGAACTGCTTTACCTAGCGATCGACTCATAATAAAGCCACGACTACACTAACACTGTATTGTAAAATGCATTCTATTTCATACTCTCCGTCCCTCTCCTACATTCACTCGCGATAAAAGTGAAATCTTCCTTTTGAAAGTTTCACTTTTATCGCGATTGAATGTTTTTATATTATATGAATGTTTAATAATATAAAAATAACAATGACCAGAAATAACACTTGGTGATCCATACAGTTCCAAGCTACAGAAGAAAATATTATTTCCGTAACAAAAATATTCTTTCAGTATTCCTAGGGTTGTCACAAATATATAATATGACGATTAAAATTCACATTGCAAAAACAAGCTTTGTGACTAATGGTCGTTTTTATAGAGATTGTGATCTCTACACGAGGCTGAAAATTTTGGTAATAAATGATCTTTGTCGGCGGTCCAGCCGTATCTATATATCTGTAGAATATATTCATATAAGTTTTTTTTTGGTTTTTTTAATTTATTAGCAATACTTTTAAAAACCGAACATTCTCATGTCCCCTACTACTAAGTTTAAATTAAGACCTTGTGTCAGGAGTGGGTGAGACAATACCACAGCTACATCGAAGCTTGAACCGGGTAAGGAAAATAAAATTCGGTTCAATAATTTCGGAGTCCATTGCGCGAACACTGTGAGACTAATTTTTAATATACATTGATGGATGGCTGCTTAAATATAGATTTCATTGGAAAAGATCGGAGGACTTGTACTGCAAAATGCGGCTCTCAAAATATATCGAAAACAATACTAGTTAAAATTTATATAAATTGTAAGAACCTAGAAATAAAGCTATTTAATGATCACAATGCTTCGAACTCTTCAAGTTAAAATTCCTTTACTAAGCCATTGACTCATAATTGTATCATAAAGTATCAATTGTACACCAAGAGATTTTATAATTAAAACGTATTCAGATAATAATGAGGATAAAAACGTAGCGCCCATTGAAAGAGGCGATCAGCGAAAGGAGAAAAAGGTAACTGCAATAGAATTAAAATGAAGTCAAGCTAAGAACGACTTAGACTGTGAATGCTGAGGTTCTGTGGGTTTACTTATTAATGAATACATTTTTTTATTAAAGAACTGACTGAGTTCTACGGAGAAACAATTTTTGATGTATGAGTGTTCTGTCCAAAAACTCTCCTGGAAGATGGTACATTAAGCTACTCTAAGTTTTGTGGAAAAGTTTGTTTGAAAAAGACGGCTTACATATTATCGAGTTTGGCGTCCTCAGGCTTCTTCCACACCGAGATGTCATGACGACGTCGCCGGCTACGTAGAAATAGACATCTGCAGTTAGCAAATGAGTAGCCAATAGTAATCCTGGTGTAGCGGCCGCTACATAACAAGATGGCAATGATGTCGAGTGGAAAAGGTTACACCAAAAGCAAACTAGATGGCGCTGAGAATCGAACCCACGAACCCAGGAGCAGAAGGCAGGGTCACTGCCCACTGCGCCAACGGGCCAGCCAATAAAATATTATAAAAACATTATATTGATATTACATATTATAAAAAATATTAGCATTCGCACTCCTTCCTATTTATGAACTACAATTGTGCCAAATTTCATACTCCTCCGTCCGCGGAATTTCCGTAAAATATTAAAAAATGTTTTCACTTCAAGTATTTATATATATAACATTCAGCTACAGGTGCAGCAATTTATTTGCGTACCTATTAGTGAGTCGGCTAACCATAGAGTTTTGAAAAATCATTGGAGTATGTATACAATAGCATAGGGCCCGTTTTTGTAAGAACTATATGGTTATTACAAGCCCCTATTTATAGTCTACCATAGATACTAACCATAAGGAGATCTGTATATATGTTATAAATTTATCGTATCGGAGACGTCACGCGATTCATTAAAAATCTCTCCACCGACGTAAGTAGCAATATGAGTATAGACTTCACGCACGTTTTACCTAAACAGAGGGCCCGAGCAATATTTACAGAAATATCAACCTTATTATGTAAACATAGAATTCATTTATCTACACCGCGTATGGTGTAAAAGATATTTTTGAGAGGAAATTAACTTGTTTGTTCTTAAATTGCTTTGAAACTTTCATTATAACGTGTTATATAAAAGTATTTTGAATGAAATGAAATAGAACTTTTTCATGACACTTTAAGCCTACCCTACTCGAAATCGGTCGAAGAAAATTAAACTAGGCACAAGTTAAACCTGTAATATATAAAATATCTTGTCGCGATGTATGTGGACAGCTCCATTTCCAGGCGAGTGCGAGGAAAATTAACACGATTCACTTACATCTCGCTGTAACGTTTTATATGAACTAAATTAAATAATTCACTTATTTACTATGAAGAACACCTGCCTACCGTAATACAGAGTTCACTAGCACCGATGGTGATTCATTTGTCCTTTATTGATTTTATAACTAACAAACAAAGAGATAAAACTGTACTCCACAAATTAAATATTGGTTTCGTATAAAATAATGTAATAATATGTATTAATTAAATAAATATTATGAATTTGAGTGTGTGACGTGTAGCTTTTACACGCAATTGAATTAAAATATTGTGATAGATGATTTGGATATTTTGACAATTAAAAATAATTTAAGTAAATAACTTAAATCCATAGTTTCCAGCTGTACTAACTTTATTAATTTGGCTTTGCAGGCGTTTAGCTACGTTGCCGCCGGCGATGAGGTTTAGACAACTGAAAGAGACGTCCAAAGCGTCAGTGGGCGTCTACAGATCGCATATACACGGCCGGGGACTGTTCTGCAAGCGAGATATCGAAGAAGGTATTTTTTTTTAAAGAATACTTTTTCTTTTAATTTAAGATGAAGTAGCTTCCTCGATAGCCAGCGCGGAAGAGGTTTGAACCGGGCACTTAATAACTATCGAGGCCCTTTTTATTTCTTACAAAAGCTTTGTACGATAAACGATAAATGTTTCGCGATCGAGCGTATGTGAGTAGGTACGCGATCACCACACATGTATTGGATTGTGTCAAAGCGGAATCGTGACAACAGTGTGTTATATTCATTGTCAAATTTTATTTTTCTGTGACTTGCTATTTACATTACACAAAGCCAACATATCACTTAGAACTAAAATATTATTGATCTCTTTAAGGCAAACTGCATATTTTAAAACGTAATTTCTTCTCTTATTCTTATTTTTTTAATGTTAAAAGTAAAGCCATCATCTCGACTTTAAAGGATTAAGATTTTGGATAAATTACGAATATAGAAAATACTTCATTTTTTAGATCATCACAGCCTATAGTTAGTGTTTAAATATTCTGCCTCTATAAATTCGCCCCTATAACAATGACCTCTCTTATTTTACGCAGAGAACGTTAGTGTATTTTATAGAGTTGTACAACCACTTTTTCCTAATAGATGGTTCATCTCTCATGCATCTCCCATACTTAAAAAGCGCAGTAAATGTGAAAACTTTCAAAAAGTTGGACCTATATTATAAGGCTCTATTGAAAGCAGCACTGCGTTGAACAGCTCGTTATAACTTATTGATATTCTTCTAAACTTCCCAAGCTTTGTTAATGATCTTTTATCCTTTGAAATATTATAAAGTAAGTTTTAGATTAGCGGTGATAAGATAAGCTTTATTATTTTTCCAAGGTTTATATTTTTTATTTAATCCATAATATGTTTTAACCTTTATAATATGGATTCCTAACTACCCTTGGATAATTTGAAACCGACTAGATCAATTTTATTTAATATTTATTTCATATTCTTTGTAGTTGAGAAAGATTATAAAGAAAAAATCAAATTAGGGTCATTCACAAAAATTAAAAACACTCCGAAATGGGTCAAAACGTTGAATTTACCTAAGAAATCTCTAGTTTTTGCTGGTAAATAACAAATAAGAAACAATAATACATATGCTGTAACTATGACCTCAAACAAATCCACCTATAGCATAGAGATCAAAATTAGATCCACATTTATATACAAATAAATAAGCTGAAGAGTTTGTTTGTTTATTTACTTGAACGCGTTAATTTCAGAAACTAGTGTACCGATTTGAAAGAGTCTTTCAGTGTTAGATAGCCCATTTATCGGGGAAGGTTTAAATATCATCACGATAAAATTGAATTTTTTTTTTCCTTTACCTAACTTTACGCGGACGAATTTCCGGGAACAGCTGGTAAGTAATAATTATTGTTTTTTCCCGTGAATTCCAATCAACAAATTTGAATAAAGTTACAATTAAATTTCAAAGTTACCGTTCATTTCAATAGAACAGAGAAGAGCGGAACGAACTTCGAAGTTTTCACAAAGAGAATAAAACCGCCATTGCTTGTCTCTGTTTTTCGTCACATTTTGGTACAAAAAATTCCTTTATGTGAACGTGTTTATTGTCTTTTACTTCTGCATGAAGTAGTGTAGTTAATAGGTTTTTCTGTTAAAAGAGTTTTCGAATTGTAAAACTGGATCTTTTGATAGGAATTTCGTGATAATGTTTCAAAACTACGAAACTGGTTTGTAAAATGCTTGCAGGAATATAGAATTAATCGCCATATTATTAAGAATATTTCGTTTCACATTTTACTCATTCTAATAGTATATTTGCATACAAATAAAAATTTGACTGACTAAGATTACATCGATCAAAACGACGATTTCATTTAATAAATCTCTAGTCTACAAAGATTGTTTGCTTATGAAACATTTGGACCAAAACTTTGAATTAAATTTTACAACGTTTTTGTAGATATAGAGTCAAATGTTTGTAGTCTGAAAATCTCTGAGATGTTCTACTTTTACTGGAATAATGGTTTTTAATTAAATCAAATTAATCTAAACTGGGTAAAGTTGCATATTTCTAACACTAGTGCAAGTGTATATATACCGAAATATATTTGCCGAAGTTATTCGTAAAGAATAACCTTTGTAGAGTCTATATCCTGACGATGCTGCGGTGTCGAAGCGAAACGTGCGTTGAGGCACATTGGAAAGTCAGTATAGTGCTGTGCTTTGGTGGTGGATTCGGTGGTGTAGCTTTCGGGTTGCAGCATTGCACCGATTTTCCCTCGTATTCATTCGCGGATTTAAGCAAAGTAGTTTAGTATTTCATGCATGTCATGGATTTCCGCAAAGTAACGCCTGATTCTATCAGTTACATAAATTACTTATTAATAATGTATGTGACTGAGACAAATATTGCAATGGAGAAACTCATTTAAAACAATAGGCAATTAGTAATAATGAATCCAACCGTTTCAGGCAAGGCTGTTCTGGTAATAGAGTTTAATGATAATAACCTTTATACAGCAGATTGATCTCGTAAACTGCGATCAAGTCTAGGTTACCTAATGATATATCTTGGTTTATTAGTGCTATTGAATGTTTCAATTGTTTGGACTACATACTTAAAATTCAAGGATGACGCTGTTTTGGATGGAGAAGAGATGGCGCGATGACTTGCACGCTTTTGCGCGGGCATGGAGTGGATTGGGATGGCTCTGGATAGAGAAGAGTGGCTTAGGAGGAGACAGGTCCATCAGTGGGACATTACAGACTAATATAATAATTATAATACTGTTTGAGCATTCGGCGGGTGTGGCTTTTATAGAAAAAATTGAGATGAGCTGGACGCTAAGTCATATAAAAATGAGACCACCTAACTACATAAGCATATTTATACTACAATTTTTAATGCACAGTCGAAGTTGCAAAAGCAGTATAAAAATATGTAGTTTAAGGGGACGTAGAGAAATAGCTATTCGCCACCAATATACAAAACAGAGAAAGTGAAGAGGAGCCATAGTGCAGACTGATCCTACTACCATTGAAGGAGACCAAGAGATGTATTAATGGATAAAATACTGCCATCTATTCGAAATTTTTCAAAGGAATTTTTATATAAAATTGCGTTGCTTGTTCTGAAAATACTCATAGAATTACATATGTTTTTTTTTTTTTAATTTAACTGTTTATTTCCAGAGTTTAACTCATTGGAAGTTATAAAATAAACTCATTGGAGTTTTTCCGTACACCAGTTTCGTCATTTTAATTTTAAACATTTTAACATTTTAGTCAACTTATTATATTTTATA
This sequence comes from Charaxes varanes, assembly GCA_024363005.1. Lineage (NCBI taxonomy): Eukaryota > Metazoa > Arthropoda > Insecta > Lepidoptera > Nymphalidae > Charaxes > Charaxes varanes. Next base: position 688,782 of record JANCMC010008574.1, on the reverse strand, counting down.
TATTAATATTTCCTTGCTTCATTCCTTACGATTCATTTTATAATCGTTTGAGCTTGTTAAATATATATTTTTTTTCCTAATATTAATATCAGGATCGATAACAACAGGACTTTTTAAAATGCAGTCTCCAATTTTTCTATAAAGTGATGTCTGTATAAGAAAATATTTATAGTCATACTTCTTTGAATTACCATAAGCCACAAACAACAAACGAGAATGAAAGCTATAAGCAATAAGTTATTGCCAAGAAAATATTTACGGTGCAAAACGCATTTAAAAATACATTAAAGAATGACTGTTATTTTTTGTTTATCCTTTGAAACTGTCTCAAGGGGATACGATTAGTTTTTTGTAATATATTGAGTTGCGATAGTTCGACATCGAAGGAGCGTCTCTTATTTGTAAGATACTAAGTTCCGGCCCGTTTGACATTCTCTGATATTCTGAATGAATCAACTTAGACTCTAGTCTTACTTTGTAAGAAAAAAACTAAGATTTTGTTTTATATAACAAGGGGCAAACGAGCAGGCGGCGTTCACATAAGGGATTACCGACGCCCATGGACAACTGCTATACCAGAGGGCAGATCTATTGCCGGCCTTTGAGGAATGAGTATGATCTTTTCTTGACGGTCTTTCAGTCGTACTGGTTCGGAAATACCGTAGCTAGTAATTGATTCCAAAGAGGAGTTACGCGAGGTTAAGAATTTTAAAATATGATATTATTTATTAATAACATTATATTTTACACATTACATCAGATTCTGTGGATTTTCATAATTCTGATTTCGTATACTAATGATTAATTAATTATTATTAGAAAAATGAGAATGAATTAAAAATAGAACTTAATTGTTATAAATTTAAATGTTTAATTTGTAGATACTGTTACCGCGATGTTAATTTTAAATCTAGTAGAACAGGTTTCTGTAAAATGATCCTTTAAGAAGATTTTTTTGAGATGACATTACGCACAACTGATATTTTTATCTTGGACGATCTGCTTGTTTAAATATAAACTTATTCAATGTTCACTCGCTACAACAGTTCCGAAGAATAAAAATTTGACCCAGATTTTAGCTTTTACTGTTTAGGCTTACTTTTCGTGAGATTGAAGTTCAGAATCTGAAGTTTAAATTTGAAGAATGATAATTGTAATTTAAAACTATAAGTTGAGAAGTATATCTTGAGCTTGTAATATGAAGAACTCCTTACCCAGGCAGAATAACAATAAGTAAATACAATTATTATTCAGAAGCAGACATTGTAGATAGTTTTTAAGTGCTTCATGCTTGACTAGAACTTACATATGAAGATTACTTGATAACAATAATCTGAAATCATATACTTAAGCTTTCAAGCTTTGTTATGGTGATGTCCCCGATGATAAAGTTTAAATTCGAAATTAGGACGAGGTTGAAGTAACTGCATTTATAACTCCGGTCCGTGTATCTTAATAACTATAGGTACAGAGTAAGTTGTTTTCAACAAAAACTAGTTTTTTTTTTTTATGTTACAAGGGGGCAGACGAGTAGGCAGCAGGCACCGAAGTGCCTACCGGCGCCCATGGACATCTGTTAGTAAGTTTCGGTCAACCCCCTTGTGACCCTTGACTATTTTGTAAATGGCAATGTAATTTTTGTAAATATATAATTATTACATTACAAGATCAGGTGTTTAGGTATTAGGTGGTGAGGTAGGCTGGCAGAAAATGCTTTTAGCATTAAACTCACTTAGTACTACAATTTTTTTTTTTTTTTTTTAGATTGTGCAATAAAGGGAATAGAAAAAAGTTTTGTCGTGATGTACTAAAATTAAAAAAAAAGCATATGTACTAAAGTTAATTTAATGTAGCTTATAATGTTTTACCTACATAAATGGATAGCTAAGACACCTCTTTACAAATAATTATTTTACAAGTGTGGTCCGCCTACATATATTTTTTTAACTATATGGCCCTTGCCTGTTAAAGGGTTACTGACCTCTGATATGGACTCAGTAATGACCTGATAGGTGATACTGTGATAATGAGATTCCAGATAATATCTTAGGTAGCAAGTCTACGTTCAGGCAGGACATCTGTTGTCACTGCCAGTACTTTATACAATGGCATCTCACTTTTTTATAGGTCTTAATATTTTATAGCTGATACAAAACAAAAGCATCCATTGTTTACAGGTCTGTATCTACTTTCATTAAGAGGTTAAACGTCAATGACTTTTGTTGCTCTCTCTATAGCTTTTGCATAGGCGTGTCGCTTTTCATACCTCATTATTCTTCTTCCTTGCCGGTTAAGTATAGAGATTCAATAGCTCAACGGTATACGGTAGGGACTGAAATCCGCAAGGTACTCAGTTCAAACCCCACCGCCGTTGGGGTATTGTCACACCCACTCCTAAAGTTTCAGTATAAAGCTCGAGTTTTCAATTTAATCCACACGTCGATTTCACAGCCCTGTCAAAATTTTGTGATTAATATAGCCCGCCTTCACCTACCTTCGCCCACCCTCGCCCACCTTCGCCCACCTTCCCCCTCTCTTCCCTTTCTTCTATGCGTTCGTTATAAGAAAAATTGCGAGCTTAACACTGAAACGCGTAACACCTGACACATTCGTAGTTACTACCCATGCTTTTTCATACTACGGGCCTCACATCGGTTCTTCCAGTAAACTCCAAAAAGGCCTTTTTAATATAGTATTCTTCCCAAACCCAAATGTTCATTCATAGCAGAATAATTACAAGAGTTATCCTTGCAATGACATCATATATCGTCTTTCATATTTTACGTATTAGGTATGTATACCTCAGGGTCATCTTGTTCATATATATTGTCACTTCCATATTTTATTGCAATATATTGCTTTTATTAGGAAAAAATAACAACATTTTTCACTTTTTTTTCATTGAAAGCAAGGCAGGTATTTTTTCCTTATATTTGTCAAGTTTAATAAATGCCAATTGTCCTAACTTGGATTTAATAGTTGTCAAGTTTAATTTTGGCAATTATTTACTAGTAATATACTTTGTCCTATTGCTAAGTTTGTATAAATAATAGAGAATACCATAGGTTTCTTTGGTTTTTGCTAAATAATTGGGGTTCTGGATAAAAAATAAGAACCCCTATAATAAAAAATAATCATAATTAACGTGGACGAGGGCAGCTAGCATACAATAAAAATTAATTCCTATTTTCCTTGGTCACGCTATAACATTGCGTGTGCCATCAATTACCAGCGTCTGTATTTCCGAACGGATACGACTTAGGGACCTTCAAGAAAAGAGCATACTCATTTCTCAAAAGCCGGCAACGCAATCTGCGATACCCTTGGTGTTGCAGTGTCCATGGGCACCCGTCACAAGAATGAACCGCCTGCCCGTTTGCCACGTTATATAAAAAATATATCTACGCTAACATACAAACGTCATTTGAAAAAATGCAATTCTATTTAGAACGCACAAAAATCAGAATATTAATAGTCAGTAAAAAAGCTCCGCCATTTTGAACACGTGATCGATTGAGGAAATATTTGTTTAAAACTTAAGCCGCTTGAGAATTTTATTAAGGGAGACAAAAAAAACGTGTACCCATTATACAGTTTAGAAAAAGGGTGGGAAAAGGGGTTAGTTATTTATCTAAAACCCTTTATTTTACTTTATGTTGTGTTTTCCTTCTAACAAATAGGGTCGGGCGAATTAATGCTATAAGTTATCTAAAGTTATATTATAAACGTGAAATTCACTCTGTCTGTCATGTTTTCATGCCTAATCGGCTGGATCATTTTTGATAAAATTTAGTATGTTAACAGATTGAACGTTTCAAAAGGATATAGGCTACTTTTGATACCGAACTCAACGAGTATGAAGTCGTGAACTATAGCTTCCTTCCTTCAGTCTCTTGTAGTCCAATGCTGGACATAGGCCTCCTCTAAGGGCCTTCACAAAGATATAGATCTTTGTGATTGTGGCTGTGACAGCATTAAATTATTAGGCAGTAATTGGATACAAATTACTTCCTTTTTAACAAGATCAAATAACTTTCGCTAGTGCATAACTCCGATAGAGTCGCGGGTAATTGATATTTAAAACCAATGGCTCTAGAAAACTAGCTGCTTCCCGCGCCTGCGTTCGCTCAAAATTGTGACAGTCCTTTCACCTCTTTAATCTGACCCTATCGAAAAACCATTTCTTAGCGGATTTGTACTAATAATAAACTACTTCCCTGCGAAATTTAATCTTCTTACGTCCCGCGGTTTTCGATATTTCGAGATAGATGATCTTTCGCAGTTATATATGTATATAGATACATAGATTTTAAATGCTGACCCTAATCATGGCAACAATAAAGTGATTTACTTTTAAGCCACTTCTACAGATTAAAATCATTTTATTTTATTCTTTGCAAAACAATAAGATTTTGTGGAAAAGTCTAAACATTGAAATCAAATTTATTTATTGCGAACTTGGGTTACACAAAGTCTTTAAGCTAAAAAGTACATCCAAATTCCGCTTATAAGCATGCAATATAAAAGTTTACCTTTAACGCTAATTAAAACTAGCAATATACTAAGCAATGGAAACATGAAAATACTAATTTAATAACAGTCACAATACAATTTTAGTTAGAACTTAAAAATAACGTTAAAGATTTTATATATAAGTCTCAAATCAAATCTTTTTTGCGTATTTGGGTTTTTACACTAGGTCTTATAGCTAAAAGAAAATCAAATTTGTGAATTAATCCAATGCCACGCATAGTTGTGCGTAAACGCTAGTTTATGCTTATCGTAGGGGTAATTGCTATACAGAACCAATGGCTCGTATGGAAAATTAGAAATGCTGACCCCAATCATGGTCATAATAAAGTCATGATGGAGCACATTGTTGAGGACTCAATGAGATCTGTCCATCTTTTGGGTGATCGACCGCGTGAACGTTTACCCTGTGCTTTCCCTTATAGCACTAGGCGTTCCAAGGAGTTTTCGTTGCGGATAATGTGGCCAAACATCATTTATATTATACATATTTTTAATAAGTCTGTAATGTCCCACTGCTGGGCAAAATCCACCCCTCTCTTAGACCACTCTCCTCTATCCGGAGCCAACCCAGTCCACTCCATTCCCATAAAGGCGTCCAAAGGGCCAAGCACGAATATTTCGAACCGTCGGAGTCGAAGATTCTACTCTCATGTACTATTTTTTTCGTAATTATTTCGTACACGTGTTTTTAGGGTTCCGCAGGAACCCTTATAATTTCGCTCTGTCCGCCCGTCCGTAAAGTGGTCCTCCCCCCAGCATTTCCAAACTATTAGACGTAGAGACTTGAAATTTTCCATGTTGATAGAACATGCTAAAAATTCATTAGGAAAATTATTTTGACCGAAATCGGAGAACAACTTTTGAACCTATTTAACAAATACATTTGTAGCGTATCCGATACGGAACCCTTTGATATAAATGTGTCTTAAAACGCGCTTGCCCTTTTTTTTTATGTAAATCATAATTCATTGTACAGAAAGATGCCAAGATTCTTTGGCGGCACCACTCGGTAACTCGACTTAACCTGCTATTTCTCTAGTGACTTTTTACGTTCGTATGGTTTTAAAATAAATTAGTGTGAAATTAAATCATTTTTTTGAGGAGGCCGTGGCCTAATCAGTGGTCAGCATTTGAGTCGATCGCTAAGTTAAGTGTACCAAAAAGCTTCTGCATAAATGTTGCAATGTATGGGTCCGCAAATACTTCGACGGTATTCAAAGTTTTATATGCATCATTTTTAAAAGAATTATTGTTTTAATAACGTGGATATACCACAATTGATGTATGTCTTTGTGTTTGTATTTATAAAGCGAATGCACATTAAAATTATTTCCTTTATATTGACTGCCTTTGAATAGCACTTTTCCCCTCCTCCAATAATAGTGAGTAGCCAGTAAGTACGCTTGTACTGAAGAAAAAACATAGTGGTACTCCAGGAGTGCCGCAGAAGTGAAAACTTGAACATACGCAACAAGAGGTGTCAGTAACAGTGAGGGTATCGGGAGTTCGATGGTTTTTTCTCATATATTAATACGTGAAGCGAAAACTTTACGTACATTTTCACGAAAATTGCGCGGACGGAAGAGTATGTAATTTAGCACAAATGTAGGTTATATAGAGGAAGGTGTCCGAATGCTACTATTTTTTTATAATATGCTATGTGAATATATTAAATTATTAAAATAAAAGCACACGCACACCGACGCTAAACGATGTACACCGTTTACTCACACATATATTGGATGATGTCAAAGCGTAATCGTGACAACCGTATGTTATATTATTTGTCAAATTTTATTTTTCTATGAAGAATATGTCGTTTTACGCAATAAGGTTTGTTGGCGAATTTCAACCAACCTAATATCAATAACTGTACCAAATTTCAGGCATTCATGTTCATAACTGTAAAAGTTAGTTCAGGCAGTTGGAGTGAAAGTATAAGGGTTCCTTGTAGTTATACGGAACCCTAAAAAAACTATTGACTGAAATCGTCCGTAACATTCACGTGTATTGAATACATTTGATTAAATTTTAGCTTCATGAATCCTACTCACGTTGGAATATAGACTTTATGATCATCTGTTAACGGTTGTAAAATTCGTTTAGGACAATTTGTATTGAACTTTAATTAATTAGCCGTTTTGTATTACAATGCAGTTGTATTACTGGATACTTTGTATTATTATACATTTGACATTTTTGCTATTCTGCTTTGTTGTAGATTTCTAAATACGGTTTCTTAGTCAAGTTGCTCTTCATCTAGTGGTTGCAAAAATATACATTTTCTTTTATTCACTTCATAATAAATACATCCAGCTAATATTACAATTCTTCGCGCCCTTAATAAACGCCCAAACGGCTCGTCTAGGCACTGCACATTCTTCCCAAGCAACAAATAAATCTATCTTAGACTATGTATAGTCAAACCAAGAAATTGGTTTACCGCGCTAAAGTCGAATGTCGTTTGCACGTCAATTAGTCAAAAAGCTTATTTTTGCTTCTTAGGCATTACGTTAATTTCTAAAAAAACCCTTAGCAAAATTTTTTTTAACTAGGAACTGTCATCCAAAATGGTAAAACACTTTCTTAGTCGACTAAACCTACGTACAATAAAGTCAAATGTCGTTTGCACGTCAATTAGTCAAAAAGCTTAATTTTGTTTCTTAGGCATTACGTTAATTTCTAACAAAAACCCTTAGCAAAATTTTTTTTAACTAGGAACTGTCATCCAAAATAGGTTTATTTAAATATATCTCATTTATTTAAATAATCTGGTCTAATCGTCTACTACCAGAGCGATCTCATGTGAGAAAGAGGTACTGTTACCCGGACGCGCCGGCCCAATTCGGCTACAAGCATGGCGCTACCTCTAATATGCTATTATTAATTGGCTAATAGCAGACGAGCTAAAATTCGAGTAAGACGTCTGACAGATCTACTAGTATAAGTATATAAATAAGTTATTCATAAAGATTTTACCATTTGAACGGCAGAAGCAGGCGGAAGTAAGCAGGCATGAGTGCGATAGGCTCATTGGTTCTGATCGCCATCACCACACGGTCTGCAACCTCGTTTGAACTTAGCGTTGGAACCATTCTAAAAAAGAAATTTATCATATTTGCATTCTAGATTTTTAATGATATAAAATAAACAACAATTTATATCATCATTGATATAAATTGTTCATATTATTATTGATATAAATTGTTTGTGATAGAGTTCATACTCTATATATTAAATTTTATATAATACCGTAATATACGTACTTCTCGTCAGAAAAATCGAATCGAATATTTGTAGAGATCGTCTGGTGCTCGAAATTCGGCCACATACCTCTTTGCGTATACATACAACAATATAAATTGTTTTATTTGACAATTAATATAACATACGGTTGTCACGATTACGCTTTGACAACATCCCCTAAAGCCGGAGCCAGACATAGCTTCATTTGAATGATCATGTAATGTGAAAATGAAAATGTAATGTGGAGACTTCATTTGAAATGATCATTCAAATGAAGTCTCTACTTTGTGTAACTGCACAAAGTTTTGTAGAACTTTGTAGACTTCAAGGACAAAAATGTACAAACACTTTGAGTTATGTCTGGCTCCGGCATTTACAGCTTCGTATCGTAAAATGTATACATGTGTGTGTAAATCATTTGGCATTGGTGTGCGTGTGGTTCTATGGCAGTGTCACGCTTGTCGTCGAATTGAGCCGGCGCGTCCAGGTACCAGTACCTCTTTCTCACACGAGATCGGCGTAAAGTGGCGGCAATGCTGCCACGTTAAGTGATGGTATTGTTGTCGCATTTCGTTCGGTTTGTGAGACTTCCCGGTGGCCTAAATTTGTCATTAAAGGCCGGCAACGCATCTGCTTGCCTTCTGGTCGTACAGATGTCCATGGGCGTTGGTAGGCACTTAGGTGCCTGTTGTCTGCTCGTTTGCCCCTTGTAGCATAAAAAAGACCGACGGACAGCGAAGTAATCCTATAAGGGTTTCTATTTTTCTTTGGACGTACGGAACCCTAAAACAATTAAAATTTAATCGAAGATTTTAGTATTCTAATTTCGTTTTTCATGCATTTGTAGAATCAGTCGTTGGCATTTACAAAGTCGAGGAAAGGTTAAAAAGTGGATTTCAATTGTTATTTTTACGTTAAAAAACCTCTTCAATATTATTGTAACGCATTTGGCATCTATTATCATGTTTATAGTATAACATAAAAAAGAGGTTTTTAAAAAGAGCTGAGCTGACCTGAGCTTTTGCACACACATATATATCTGGTGATAATGCATTATTATGATGACATGGAGGTCATCTGATGCTGGAGGTGGGCGTAGGAACTCCGTAATTAAACGATGACACGTGATGATGAGATGTACATATCTTACGCAACTAATGGCCGTTACCGCCTCCATTATCTAATCTACAAATCCATAAATACATACATATGGATAATACACCCAGACTCGAGGCGGGAATCGAACCCACGACCCCGGAGCAGAAGGCAGGGCCACTGCCCACTGCGCCAACGGGCCAGTCAGATATATAATCGTATTGTTTTATATTAAGCAATAACATATTGTAACGACAGCTACGTAAATGAATTCCACGACTCAGTCTCGCAGAAGTCTGTATCGATGATAATTGTCGAGTCCAATAAAAAAAGGACCTTTATACACGAGTAAAAGTCAAGGTCCTCTCATGATAAACAGGTCCTGGACTTTGGCTGCAGTCGCATTGCATGCAATAAGTGTTGAATTTTGCAATGTTTTGATCGATTGACGACAATATATTGTCACTGTCGGCCAGTATAACGTGCTTTTAAGTTATATGACCTCACTAGTAGTCGCTGGAAAAAGATGGTTTATATTTTTCACTAGCTGACACCCGCGTCTTCGTCCGCATAAATTTAATGAGTTTTTATCTGTGAGGGCTGTTGTATTTTGTGCGGAACTCTAATTTTTTTTTTTGTAAAAGTAAAGTAGCGTGTGTTATTCCTTGCAATATCAGCTATCTGCCAGTGAAAGGCCCGCCAAAATTTGCCTAACCGGTTCTGATATTACCCGGAACAAACAGATAAACAGACATAGACAAAAATAATTAATTTTAATTTTTTTAATAGGCATCTATATCTTTACAGCTTAGCTGTAAAGTTTGTTCGTTTGCTTGAACGCGCTAATCTCAGAAACTACTGGTCCGATTTGAAAAAATCTATCGGTGCTAGATAGCCCATTTTTCGAGGAAGGCCATAGTATGGGCCGGCAGCGCATCTGCTGGCCTTCTGGTCGTGCAGATATCCATGGGCGCCGGTAGGCACTTCGGTGCCTGCTGCTTGCTCGTTTGCCCGCTTGTAACATTAAAAAAAAAATATCTCAATCTTCCGGATCGAGAGGATTTTCTTTCTGATGAATAACAAGGGACAAAAGGGCAAACGATTCGCCTGGGTGACCACCGACACCCACGAACTGCACTAACGGAAGGGAGATACGGCAATAATGCTACAAATATGTTGTGTTAATATATGCCAAGAATATACTCCAGTCAGTCTGATTTTTATCTTGGACTATGATTGGCTGTTTTCAACCGACTTCAAAAAAGGAGGAGGGAGTCAATTTGACTGAATACTTTTTTTTTGTATTTGTTGTTTTACCCCAAATCGTTTGTTTTTATTTTGTAAGCTAAAGCATTTGTATATAGAGTCGATATTTATGTGAACGTTCGTTTGCAGACGATGACGACGTGCCGCCGATCCACGGGTTCTCGGACGACGAGCCGCTCGTGATAGCGTGAGCTGATTGATGTGATACCGCGACCGGGCCGTGGCTGGGATGTTCCAAATATATACAAAAAAAAAATGAAAATTAAAAAATCGGTCTTGCCAAATGTTTACTTTGTGTTTTTGTTTCTATTGGCGCAAAATTTTATAAACAATCACGAGTTTATAGCCCAAATGTAGAAGACCCTAAATTTTTTTCCTTATGTCAAACTCTCTTCTAACATTAGGTTTGCGCTCAGTTAAAGAGGAAACGAGAACAATAGGGTCTTTTAAACTGTTCATACCATTATTTTTTATATTGAAAAAGAAAAAAAATACCACAGCTGTGCCGACATTGTCTATTTTTGTACCCTATTTGGAATATAATATTCAGTCGGGTTTAATTTATTTTTTAATAAATAAAAAAAATGCATATTTTAATTTTATTTGGTATATCTTTACTACGACTCCGGTCACACTAGTATTTCATATTTATTATCTGTATTATGTGTTACGCACGTGGTAAATTGTCTATGCATTTGCCGGTTATCATTTAGTAAAATATAGCGGTTGTCTATGCTCTTTGTAGTCGTAAATTAAAAAAAAAGAACGATAAATATATTTGTTGTGTTACATTTTGTTTTTGTTATTGATTCTGTGTCATCTATATATTAATAAATAAATTTAAAAAAAAACAAAACGATTAGTGATCTACGTTTAAAGGCTCAAGAGTATTAGTATTTTTATTTTTCTACATTAGTTTATAAATAAATAATGTTTTCATTGGTTATAAAAATTATAGAGGGTTGATAAAATTTAAAGGTAGGAAGTGTTAAAAGAATTTTTGTACCGAGTGATTTCAAAAAGAGAGCAAGTTTCTTAAAAGTACTAATAATAATTCTTAGTACACAAAAAAGTACATTTTTAGGACATTAATAATGTTAAATGTATGTCGTTACCTCAGTTCACAAACGTAATCTGAATAAGAAAATTCTGTCTATATTTTTAAAAAGACAAAGTTTTACTCTTTTTTTATTGTTTTTTAATCCGCAATATATTTTAAAGACATTTTCAATTACTACTTTGTTCGATAGCTATTAATTTTTAGATGTTTCATCTCTTTCCAAAACAAAATTTTTAAACTCTTATTTAATATCAATTCTTACAAGGGAAAATTGAATTTTTGTCTATTGCTGGCCCAGTTAAATGTGCCTACAATTTTTCGCTCTTGTCTACATTTTGTTTAAATGTACCTATTTTTCTATGGAAATTTTCTTAAATATTGCATACTAAGGCGCCCTTCACTTAGGTATTTACATTATCGAAGGTTTTATACGGATCCCTAACTTTTTTAAAATATTCTATCGCCTATGTTCATCAGGGTTAATGTACGATTCTTATGGTGAACATTTTTTTCAAAGTTCAGTGGTTCAGAGCCTATTCAATGCAAACAAACAATCAAATATTTCCCCTTTATTATATAATATTAAAATATTATTATGTAATATCCCAATTGGATATTTTTTAATTCTTCCATTTTTACACTGAGGTATCGACTGAACATACAAAATGATTTGTGTAAAAAATGTTTATAACCCCTTCTTGATGATAAAAAAAATTTCTTTATATTTTTACTACTTTAATTTCATAGTTATATTTATAAGCGTTTGCCTCAATACAAGTTCGACACCAAAGATCGACGTAAGTCTTAAGATGTACAAGTTATCGATTAAACTGCGGTCAGACAGGGCGAGTGCGCGCGATTTTGTGCGGTGTTCGTCCTGTCAGCGAACCACGGTTAATTATTATTTAAATTTCGATGTGTTGGACTAAAGTAATGTAGGGACGATCTCGACATTCCCATTGTTTTGTGAGAAGGTTAATTTTTTAAGTTCCTATATAATTTTGTATAACCGACTGCTCTCGAGAAACTAGATGTACAAAAGTCTAGAATGAAAAGACATGATGACAGAAAAAACTCTCATAAACGTGTAATCAAAGAAGTAGAAAGTGTCATAGAATTAGTAGATAGTGTAAATAACTGATGTTTTCTTCATCTTTTGATAAAATTACCAAATTATTTTAACATAAAGTTGACATGATTGTAACTAAAGAGTAGTGTCATAATTAACGCTTACTAAATTTTAAAAATAATATGAAAAAACAATAGACATTCACATGTACTGAGTTCAAGACGGTTCGTATGTGCTTTATTTTGCGAAGAGACCACAAGACTCGATGGAAATTTAACGTGTTAGTAGCAGGTAGAAGCACTGCTTTTTGCAGCATGTCCTATGGTTAGATGTTATATTGTGAGAAGGCTAGTTTTCTTTGTGATCAAAAGGTTGTACCGTTTTATCTTATGTTTATAATTTTATCATTCTGTGAAAATTAATATTCTTATGAGACGATAATTTATAGATAATTTAGTATTAATATATTCATAGATATTTAATTTCGTTGGAGCGCCGACTCGAGTTATGTTAATCAACGATAAAATTTAATAAACTGTATGGGAAAATGATTTGCATTTCATTTATTGCCACCTTACAGACATTTTTTCTTGTTATTTTTGGAACCGAATCTATATAAGACCTTTAAATAAAATATTTTATAATATTAAAATTAAACACCTATAGCAAAACTGCGAGTTAAAATATTTTTGTTTGTCTGTCTACTTGTCCCGGGTAATCTCCGAAACGGCTTTAGGCTAGACCCTCAGACCGCCAAGACCCTCAAAATTTAACCAAATCTTTGGGTTCAGCTAGTTCTAGTTATAAAAAATCGTTTAGTTTATTTAAGAAAAGAAATTATATTAAAAACAAACAAACAAGTAAAATTAGTCAATGTTGAGGTCTCGTAGAGCGCTGGTCACCCATTCGTAGACCGGTAACAATACGACCACATGCTCTCGGTACACCGCCACCCCCACCACCGATACTCGCTCCCCACTCTTACACAACAGGGGACCGCCAGCACCGGTCTAGGAACAAATAAAGAAAATTTAATTTGTTGCAAACATAGCAATGTACACATATATACAAGACAAGTAAATCTATTATAGATTCTCCCTTCTTCAATTTGGACAATCCTCAATTAGACAATCGTTAATAGATAAAGAAAATTTAATTTGATGCACACAATAATGTAAACAAACACATAAGACAAATTAATCGATTGTAGATTCTCCTCAAGTTGGACAATTCTACTCACAAATTGGAATACAAAATTAAGCGAATAGAATAATGTTGTTTGGCTGTGACCTTCTGTAGGGTCCTCTATCCCTTCCACGAACTAGAAATGTAATTATACTCTACCTCGGTTTTATAATTATAACTTACTACTGTTCCTCGCGAGTCCACGGCCGCACAGAAGGCGCCTGCTGGTAGGTCAACGTCAGGGGCGGATACTTTTTCATTGCAACTGCGCAAATTCTGTATTGCCGCACGCTGTGTTTGTGGTCGTTCTTGTAGTACTAAATACAATTGTAAATTAATGTAAAGGATAACCGGTGCTAGATGTTGTATAACGCGTTTTACAAAGAAATATACTAGAAATAGTTTTTTTACGTATTTGGTTTGTCTCATTTTTTGTTTTATTCGTTTCGTTTCCACTAGCTATTCACAGAATTACTAATTATATTTATTTAAATGTGGACACAACCAGGTTATTCGAGTCATATACTATATAATATAAATTTAAAACACATTTTATAAAACAAAATTGTATCACAAGCAATCTGACTTTAAATTATTAGAGCTGGAGAAAGTTGAAATGGGACCACACGGTAATCCTAGCTTTCAAATAAAAAAGAATCATCAAATTCGGTTCATCTAGTCAAAAGTTCTGAGGTAACATACACATAAAAAAATACACTTGAATTGACAACCTCTTCCTGTCTTTGAAGTCGATTGAAAAGATGGATTGATGTATATTTATTTAAGAAAATGATCTTTTGTCTATGGTCAGCAATGCATCTTTCCTTTTGTCTCAGTAATAAACCAACTACAAGCAGACGGTCTTTAATTTATATCACTGGCGACGAGGTAAAAATTGGCGCGAAAAGTAAAAAGTGAAAACAAAAAGAATGGCTTATATAACCAACAACGATTGATTTCTTTGTTGATTAGTTTAATTACGTATTCACACATTTCACTGCTTTTTTTCACATTTTCTCTTTTACACACACACTGTAATAGTATGTAATAGAACCGATCTCCTAAATTGAAGATTCTCGAAAGTTTTACTCAATTGTATATCAATACTTGATCAAATAAATTATTAAGGCGGTTTTCCCTTTATTTTTTAAATAAAGGGAAAACCGCCTTAGAAAAATCGGAGATCTAAAACCGAAAAAAAAAATCACAAGCAAAATACTTTTTTTAGAAAAGCTTTTATGCAGTTTGCACTACGCAACTAATTTGAACTAAAATTAATATAATAAACTGTCATGACAAATCAAAGAAACAAGATATCGGCTCCAAAATCGAGTTGTAAGATTCCACTCGAATAAACATATGTTGCATGTTAAATAAAAGCTTTCAAAAAGTAATGATACTTATATACGATGGGTTAGAAACGGGACACCAGCATCTTTCTGTAAAATGAATATCTAAATGTGATCAAAGGCTTGCATATTTAATTTTTTTTAATCTTTTCTTAATTTTGTTACAATATATTTGTAGACTTCCCTTAGATTGGATATTCGTTGGAACACAAATTTCCCTCGACGGGCGATAGACTTGGCCTCCGTTCGATTCAATTATCTTCTAGCGATAGCCCCAGCAAACGAGGACATCGGTCAAGCGCACTACGGAATAGACCCTATTTGTTCTTTTAGTGTATACCCATCCGTCTATGACGCACGTAAGCAAATCACGGGAGCAACGAATTGTTTTTGAATTATCGTAATATTTTATTTTCTCATTACGAAGACTATCGATGAACACATATGACATGCCACTAGGTTTTATTAATTCTAATGTTAACTGAAACTATTCACAATAATTCTTAATTTTGCTATGTTTTAAGTAGTCAGCCTGATGTATAGTAGAGAGGTGAAAAGCACTCAATAATCTAGATGATAATATCTAACGATATTTCGCTACAAGGGATAACGATCAACTTAAACTGAAATTCCGCTCATAATAGCCCACTTCTCTTCGAAACGCTATCAACGACGTGATAAAGTAATTAACAAAATTAGTCTAAGTAATTAAATAGATAAAACAATACCTTGGAATGGTGCGTATAAAAGACAAGTTGAAACGTTATTTGAAGATCTCAACTACGATATTCAAACAGTATCAAAAGTTAAATTATTTGGTAATAATATTAAATTGTGTGTTCTAATCTATAAATTATATACTTATTTTATCAGTCTTTAGCAATTAGGCGCATAATATATGATTTCATATAATTTTAGAGTTTTTAAATTATTAATCACTAGCGGACTCGGCGGACGTTGTCCTACCCGAACTATGGGGTTACTTATTATTTACTACATTCTATTATCCTATACACGTTCTCGTTTCCTTTCCTTTCCCGTCCCCGTTCCATAACAGTTTACTATTTTGGCGTTAATAACCTAAACGTGAAAGATAAATATATACTGTCACGGGCTTTTTGTGGAACTATTTAAGATAAACATTTCCTGCATACACTATATACATACGTGTTATGGCAGAGCCTGACATAGCTCAAATTGTTTGTAAAATTTTGTCCTTGAAGTCTACAAAACTTTGTGCAGTTACACAAAGTCCTCGGCCACACTACATTATCGTTCAAATGATCATTCATATTAAGGTATATCTGGTTCCAGCATTACTCTAATGCAGCATGCAGCGCGAGCCAGAATAGCTCGCAGATGGCAGAGTTTTCTCGTTCTAACGCGACATTTATCGTAATGTTTTGGATAATTCACACAATATCTTTATCCTATATAGCCTATGTGTTATTCTGATGTATACTGTAATGTTTTATTAAAATCCATTCAGTAGTTTTTCCGTGAAAAAGCGTCAAACATATATCCATATATCCGTGTGTACAAACTTTCTCGTTTATAATATTAATAGGATTTCCTTCCTTCTTTCAGCTCAATGACGTCTAATGCTGGACATAGGCGTCCTCCATAGACTTCCACAGGGATTCAGTCTTCGCGACTGATTATATTAATCACAGAAAAATAAGAACAAGTTATTTGGATTTTAAAAATAAACAAATAATACTGCCATTTTCGCTCACAAATCCACGAAGTTATAATACATACAATGAAAGCGCCTGTGCATTCTCTAGCGAGTGCTCTCGTGCGGGAGATAGAGGAAAAGCATCACCACGAGTGACTGCGAGGTATCGCGCGAGACAGAGAGAGTTTACCCCTGTAGATTTTCGTGCTCGCCGACCCTCGCTGTCCCTCGAGGGGAGTGAATTAAAATAGTAATGTAATGAAATAAAAGCGAAAACTTTCTCGCAATACAGTAACTTTATTCCTCTTTTTACATATTTAAAATGAAAAAAATTCTTTAATTATATTTAAAACAAAACAGATTAAAAAACAGCGCTAAGGATAAGATTTCCAAATAAATAACAGTTTTTTTCTAATAAACAATTAAATTAAAATTGCGTAGAAATAAGAAAATGAATACTAAACGTGCGTTTTATATAATATACGCTTCGTTTTATCGATATAGATGGTTGTCTCGGATGCCACTAGCTAGTTCTGGTTCCCAGCAATCCCCATTTGTAAGTAGCTTCTCTTTATTGTACATTAATTCTTCCTGCGTCTCTTTGGAATATTCAAAGTTAGGACCCTGGACTATTGCGTCCACAGGACAAGCTTCCTGGCAGTAGCCACAAAAGATACACTTAGTTAGATCTATATCGTATCGGAGTGCCCGACGCGAGCCATCTGCACGCTCCTCTGCTTCTATGGTGATCGCCTGAGCCGGACAGAATGCTTCGCATAGTTTGCAGGCAATGCACCTCTCTTCTCCCGATGCATATCGTCTCAATGCATGTTCCCCACGAAAACGCGGAGATAATGGGCCTTTTTCAAATGGATAGTTAATTGTTGCAGGTTCTTTAAATATATGACCGAGTGTAACTGCAAACCCTGTGAAAACACAACACTCATTAAATAAATTTTCAAAACGGTACATATTATAATATTTAAATGAGTCCATGGATTCAAAAGAATCGAATATAAAAGTAAAATGCATTACTATTTTATAAATTGCTTTTTATAAGGCTTAAATACAGATATTTCAGTAAATACAGTTAATTGTCAATAAACTAATATATTTATATACTTACTACACTAAACATTATAGACATTTCGATAAAAGGCATTATTAAAAATTATATACATATATACTTCTCATCAGAAAAATCGAAACACCTTGCATTTTTATGTTTTGTAAGGATTATCAGAAAAATGTGTGTATTTAGGAATATGTATCAAAAAAGGCGGAAGTGTTTAGATTTCTGATGAGAAGTATGTATTATGACCTATTATCAGATGTCCTGTTTCTGTTATATTACAAAAAGAAACATTACCACGGATAAGTTCAGTCCAGAAGACAGTCTGAGCAGCTCTATCAACGAAGTCCGCCATAGTTGTTTTCGGCGGAGTATCTGATACGTATGTATAATTGACGTCATATTTTGTTCGCGGCTGGCAAAAGTACGGTGGTAACTGGTAACAAGGCGGTGCGCACGGCGGTGGACTAGGTGGGATAGGCGGACAGGGCTTGCGCTTCGGGGCTGGCGGTGCACAAGGATCTGAATAGGAGCGAAAAGGATATCTTACATCTTTTAGTTCTCTTTGGACGAGCTTTATAACCCTATACATTATTAAGTAATCTTTAAGTCGCTACCTTTATGTCACTTTTATAAACCAACTAATTTTTTCCTTCATCCATGTTAATGGCCATCCAGTCTTCAATTCCACCAAAGAGTTTTCATTTCAAAATATTTATGATCATAAAATTTATCAATTGCTATATGTAAGTTGTAGGAATAATAGTTTGTAAATGAATGTTAATTATGATTAACATGTTAAAAAAAATAAACAACTGGTAGTACTTCAAAAAAAGAAAAAAAAAATATCTTACAAAATGTTCCTGAATTTCGTATCTATCAAACAGTTGACGTAAATTGTCAAGAAAAATTGTTAGGAATGGGTAAGGGAAACGGAACGGGATCAGGATCGGGAATGGGATAGGAAACGGGAACAGGATCGGTAGCGATGACGGCAATAATATTATGGGATAATTATTATCATGATTACTGTCAGTCCCTGATAACCCACAGGTGGGCCTTTGCCCAGTGGTATAGGCCTTTCTTTGCTTTTACCACTACCCCTTAATTCCTATAGTATAATAGAATGTATTAAATAGTAATTAACCCAACGTTTGGACAGGACCACGTCTGCCGGGTCCGCTAGTTAATTGTAAACAGCCTGAAGTAAGAAATATTTACGTAAACCCTACGGAGAAAAATGGTGATCCAGCACTTAGCCAAAAAGCCAAAGGATCTAGTTACCTCACAATCAGATTACTTCATATCCAGCTGGTCATCTGATTGTTTACCAATTTACTCACATAAAAATACCAATAATCAAGTGGTTTATCCTCATATGAGTATCCAATTTTGTTTCCAATCATTCCTCGTTGACATTAGTGTGGCCGAAGTAGAGAGAAATAGGTCATATTACGATTGTTAAAAGTGCTCGTGGTCGCTATCACTGGACCACATTTTTCGTTCTAAATTTTTCGGAGCTCACTCATAATAGGCTTTTTACACTCGCAGTCGCATCGGAAAATTCGATTCTGCACTTTTACTCTTTTTCTGCTTTAACTAGTTTGTATTCATGGACAGTAGAAATGTAGTGAGATACGAGAGATACATTCTGTACTAAATAATTCTGATTATGTGAGATTATTTTTAAATTTTGTATTTTTTTTAGTAAATTCACTCTTATTCATTACTTATTCATTACACCAACAATTCGTAAACTTGTATACAAATACAACAATCTTCATAGAAATATATCTAGATGCAATATATATTTGTGCAAATATTTGTCTGTTTGTCTTCCTGGTATAATTATTATGCCAGGAATATTTAGGGTGTCTTTATGAAATACGAAAAACTGCGCCCGCGGTTTGACGCTACATAATTAAATTATAAAATCTAGTTTATACACCAGTGTAAACTCTGGTTTTTACATTGGTGTAAGCATTGTAAAAAGCAATTTTTACACTGATGTATAAGCTAGATGATATAATACCATTCTGGAATGGTTCATGTAAATTTCTATAAGGAAATAAGAGTTTTTTCTAAGCGTACATATGAAAAGGCTCGACATTTATTTTTAATGCGTGAGCAAATATGTCACCAAAACCTGGTCAAACTAGCCTGTACAAACACAACGCGAAAGTTAAAGGACCTTCACAAGTATCTTCCATGGCGATGATAATGCGCTTACTGTGTGTAAACACGTAAGAGGTTGTGAGGAAAAAGCGAAAGCGAGTAAAGAAGTTAAAAAAATACTTAACCTATAAGAATCATACAATAAAATTGAAGTGTCTGTTTGTAACGTTGAAATTACATTATTTTACCAATGGCATATAACTATAAAACGAATACTCATAACAAAAACAAATTAAAACATTTTTGACTATATGACCGTACGTTCCCGCCAATCTCCGAGATGGCTTTGCCGATATCAACGGGACCTACTTTAGCAGATTCCTGATATTACAAGAAATAACATAGGTTACTTTACATTTAGAAAAATATTTAGGGTTCCGTGCAAAAAATAAGAATCCTCAACATATAACAAAATCACTGAATTTACGCGAACTGAGTCGAGAGATACTGCTAATTTAAAATAGATATAAATTAATTTAATATTATATAAAAAAAATTAACCAAATAATATAGAGCTCTTTAAAGCTACTGGAAATATACTAAAATAAGAGGTTAAAAAAATATTTACGCACTACATGCGGTTTTTATCAAGTTTCTCATGGTCATAGAGGAAATACTCGGCCATATTTATGAAATACTGTATTTGGTATTTATTAAGTATGAGAAATTATTTAATTTGATATTATTTAAATATGCGAAAATCGTCTTCCTTCAATTAGTTTTCCTATTTATACATATAGGATCAATCTCGTTATCTCTTTTGTATTGACATTGACGTCTTTAAGTCGCGATCGCTTGTCCCTTAAGCAAAAAGTGTCATCTAAGCTTGAGGCACTTCCAGCACATAGGATATATTGAACACACGAGAAAGTTTGTTTGTTACGCCTCCACACGGAATCTAACGATGTTGATGGTCGATCTTATATACCATAACACTGACGCCTCTTCCACTGCCTTATTCTAGGCTTAATAGGTTAACTTTTTAACTAATATTTTTTATCGATAAATAAGATTATTCTCAATCAAATAGTCCCAGCCATATATATTTATTTATCCATTTTGATGATTCTTATATAATCTTTTACATATTATACATGTTATATTAAATTGTAAAAATAATCCACCTCAAATATTGCAACAAATTTTTTTTTTTTAATTTTAAAAGGCCGATGAGCAGGCGATGTATGACTACTGACGTCCATGGACATCTACACGACCAACGGCACGCAGATGCGTTATCGGCCCTTAAATGAGGGTTTAAGACACCGAAACTCTCACAAACCGAACGAAACGCGACTACAATTCCAAAACATGACGAGACAGCATTGTCGCCACTTCACGCCGCTAATAAGTAGCTTATTATTGTATAAAGCGGCTTATTAAAACAAAAACTTAAGGTTAAAATGAGCAAAGACTTTAGGGAAGGAAGCAACGAGAAAATGCAGTTTCTTACAAATACAAGTGTTCAGATTTCCATTCCAGTGCTCGTTAGTAACTTGATTCATTATATATATTTTGTTTCAGACGTTCACTCCTCTCTATTTTACCTTGTGAGTGTTACTCGCAATATTATGTTACCGTAAGGTTGCACATACTGAATCAAAGATATTATAATAATTGATACAATAATGCATTTCTTTTCAGGTAAATCAATGATTAGCAAATTCAATCTACAATGAGCAATAGATATTTGTGCAACAAGTGAGCAAAATTGTTTTTGTTGCGAGTTCAGATTTTGAGTCCCGAGCGTGCGAGGGATTCTAATATTGAATCATGAGCATAGCGGGTGCTTCAAATATACAATCCTGAGCGTGGTGAGGGGTTCGAATGCACGAGATACAAATAATTTTGCTCTCGTGTGCACACACTACTTTTCACTACAGCAGCAAGAACACATAATAAGTATTACTTAGAATATAACACAACGAACAGGAATAGAAAGAATTGACGTTTATATTTATTGTTAATCAAAATAATGCTGAATATTCAAAAAGTTAAGAGTGCAATTATTGCAGTTCTGCAAATTTAAAGTTATAATTTTTACGCTACCAGTTTAACAGCGAAATATTGTTCTCGCTATTTTTTAAGGTGTGTTCAAAAACAGCGTGCGTCATGTTTTATTTTTCGAATGCTGAAAATAGAAATAATTATAAATACTTATGCATTACTTATTTTCGTATACAATAATACATTAAATATTAAATAATTTAAATAAAAAACATGGTTATCCATTTTACAAACATCTTTCCTACTTAGTTTATATATGCGTTTCCGAACGTGTTTTCTTTGACGTCAAAATTTTGAAAGTGGACCTTCTTGGACTAGTGTTTGTCACTCGTTCTTTTTTTAAGAGCGTGAAAGAGACAGAGTGCAGTGAAGTTGGCACTCTTTATGAAAAAAAATAAAAAGTTGTTTCGTCTCACGCAGTGGGCAAAATCGCATTTTAGCCACTGTTTTTATTCAGCAAAACTAACATAATTGGGTTGCTGAAGTGAAATAAATATTATATTGCGATTGGAATACCCCGCTTCTTAACTGCTTTTAATTGTATATTATAAAATTACAATAACTACTTCTCTACACTACTACACTGCTACACTGCTACACTAGTAAAGCAGTTATCCATAGGTTCTGGAAGACACTAAGGCGAACTTCCTGCCGTTTTACCCCTTTCTATATATAAAAAGTGTGTTATATTGTATTTTGTAAGTCCCACGGTTATCAACACAAATCTGAGCATAAAATAACATCAAACGTTTTTCACGCCATACTTTTAACCCGATTCACACAAGATAATGTATTTAAAAGTCTTTAAAAATATCCGACATTTCAATATTATGAAAGTGAAGTTGGCGATAAATTTTTTTCCCAGGCAATAAAGCTCTTCACAAATTAGTATTTAAGATGGAAACGCAGAAACAAAATAAAGACAACTCCCTGATACAAATACATGGATGTAACAGAATATCATAATTCACAGGGCCATCACCAGAAAATCTTTATACAAAAATTCTATACAGTTTCGATTCTTACTTGAGACCGTAGAGACGTTATTTTTCGCCCGAGTTCAGTTGAGCTTAAAGATCAGTGAATAATTTGAACTGCAAAGAGAATACTATCGAGAGAAAACTTTACACTTTTGTGAAATGATCAGTTCGTATTTTTATTTAAGCCTCATTTCATTACTTCGAAATTTATTTAAATTGGTAGATGTGAGTTGCAATTAAATTTGGTGCAAAACATTCTACCAGTAGTACTTTTTATAAAAAAGGGCAGGAGATGACGCGGTGAATTATGAAAGAATAACGTAGCGTTTATTATTATTGAAGTATATAGAGTTTCGTATTCTATACTTACTGGGATGGCGCAGCGACCCAAACTGAATCTTGGCCTTGGAGACTAAGTGATGCCATTTCCTACAGTCTTATGCCGTTTCATACTAATGCGTGGTCTGAAGCTGACATGGATATGCTTCAACTTGGTCCTTCCAGTGGTACTTGGGACGTCCGACCGGTCCTCGACCTTAGCATTCTATGATATTTGTTTTTCTTTGAATATAATTTCCCAATTGGTAAAAGTCAATTGGCAAGAACAGTGAACGTCAACATACAAATTTCATTTGCAGTCAATATTTCTACAACGCGCGCTTGGTATGAATTACTAGGTTCTATTAAAAATTCAAACTGTCTCTTATTAAGTTACGACTTGGTAATATAAAACAGTTTTTTTTTTGTGATGACCCTATATTATTTTATTACGTTTGTTATAATACATTTCGCGAGCAACTTCGTCACGTAGCGAAGTCGTTAGTCGCTCTTTATGCTAATACGCTCTCGTCACACGCTTTGGCACGCATCGATTTACGATTTACTTCATCTCATATATTTTTTCATAAAAAACAAGGGTAATTTCTTAACATAATTTTTACAAATCGCGCTTATTCTGTGGTTACTCCTGAAATCTGATCCGGAATTCTGGTTCTGGCTATTTATGTTATATAGTAATAAAAGTTTGTAATGATTCAAATATGATGATAAATAATTCTTGGACTAAAATCTACAATTATAAACTAAGTCAAGAATACTGGCTACCGCAACACAGTTTCGCTAGTGCGGAAGCCAGGGCAATCATCTGTATATAGTCTATTCCAAATGGATTGGCATAAACGTGCATTGACCTTTCAGTGTTTTGCAGTGATAATAAACCTTTTTTGACAGAGGTTATTACTAGTTTTTTTATTACTTGACCGATATTTTTGAGGAGGTCGTGGCCTAATCAGTGGTTGGCATTTGAGTCGATCGCTAAGTTAAGTTGCTCTGGCTGCGACCGGGGAGACCAGCCACGCCTTCAGGAGGTACTCGTAGAAGGAGTCACCCAGAGCGCCCAAAGACATGTGCTCTGCAATTGGCGTTCGGGCAGAACATCCTCTGCCGGGTACGCTAATTATTTAATTAAAATCGGATTAAAGAAAAATCATTTTAATCACATTAACAGCTCATTTTGTCTCAATCTTGTAAAGCGTGAAGTCATCGCTGAAATTATAACAGTTGATAATTGAATATAATCACAATTGTAAAGATTTATGTATCGCGTCAAATTCTCTTTAATTGTTCAGCAAATTCCCACGGCTCGAGAGATATCATCTTTTTATCTTTGTATTAACTTAATCCGAATCATAAATATAACGGGGCAATAACCGAAAAATACGGTTTTTTTTTTTTGGAAACCGTGCGAATAAAAACATACTGTTATAAATAACGCGATCTCACATCACTGTTCAATTAAACGGTGACAAAGATAATTTAATCCAAAAACAAATTGGAGGTATAAAGTGAAACGAAGGCCGTCAACGCATGTGCGACACTTCTAGCAGTTCCATGGGCGTCGATCACACACAAACGAACCCGCACGTTTGCCCCTTTTTATGTAAAAGCCATGTTTTTTGCTTTATTTCTTTTCATATACTTATTTGTATATAATGAGTTGAATTGTTTAATTCTATCTATAAAATTAAACATTTTACAAAAAAATTCTTTGCACAAATGTATATTTTCGTATGAAATAATGTATTATGTGAAAAATTTTAGTAGGTTGAGTTTACCCCTTCTTGTATACGAATGGTGTCTTAAACTATGTTTGGGGAGGGCGGGGGACGGACCGGGGACCGCGGCTGGATGAACCATTCTGAGACTGGTTTACAAATATCCGACCTCCTCCGTGTTCCGGAAGACACGTAAAATAGCGTGTCCCGGTTAATTTCACTAAGTGATTTTATTCGTCAGATTTTGGGGGTTCCGAGGACGACTTCAGGCGGCAGTCGGTCATCTTAACTATAATGTGTGATTTTCAATAAACATTTAAACATACGTATAGAGAGCATCTAGAAGGCAAGCTTAGGAGACGTAATTCGATAAATAAAGACAAATGTTTATAAAATAAAGATTAGCTTACGTAAGTGTAAAAGTTTTTTACTTGTGTGTTTTGTGGAACGTTATCAAAGAGTATTTGTTTTTTAAGGTATATTATAATAATATGCATGACGACAGTAATCGGAAATAATTTAAATTATGTATTTATCTGATGAAATAAGATACATAAAGGTTAACAAACGTGTCTATTTTTATATCGCGAGCGAGATTAATAGGGATTAGCAAAAAGACATAAAACTACAAAATACAATAATCCGCCATGATAGCTAAAACACCCAGCAGAGCGTATGACGTTACCGTATAGTATAAGCGCGTTCCAATTAGCGATCGCAAAGTTTTAAAGTGCTAATTTAAATTGTCGATATTCGACGATTGCGATCGTGGATAGTGGAACGCAACATTAACATATAGTGACGTCATGACAACTTTGAGTGTTTTTGAGTTAATTTTAATCCTTAAATTTGTTTTTTTTTTTTTGCTAAAAAAACGTTAATTTCTACAGAAATATTAATTTTTTTGGCAGTAGTAGATACTTGTGAACATTATGTACAACTAGGTGAGCCTAATGCTAAAAGCATTTTCTGACAGCTTGCTTAACCACGAACGTACAAGAAAGACGTACCTTTGCTATTATATAATATTTAATATCCCATCATCTACAATCTAAGCGGACCCTGGTATTTAAAATAACGCTAGGAAGAAGAAGAATATCAGCTTCTATAATAGTGGATTAATATTCGATGAAGATTTTTATATCTATACTGTTGATATTTCAGCAATCATAGGTTTGTTTAACACGTTACGTATGAATGTTGAATTGAACCAAATTCCACGTTCATACGACGCCAGTAGGTTGCGATATGCTTCACTGAGTACCGATGCATTTATGTACGTCGGACTGGTTGGCGTTTGAACGGGAAATTCTATTGTTTCGGTTCCTCGGCGTTAGTTCTGTGTGATTGCGTCATTTTTGATGTGCCTAGCTTTACAGTAAAAATTATGTTACCTTGCATATACAAATATCTTAAATCCCCGAATAGAACGGGTGAAAATTTGCATTTACGGAATCTGAATGGTAAATCATTCACTTCGCCACTTTGGCTTTGGTGCAATTCTTTGGAATAGCACCACAGAAATTGTGCTACGAAAAATTGAAAGATTCCTAAAATAGGTGTTTTTGTAAAAGAACTCTTTTGATCATAGGACGTTAAGTAATGAAGAGACTCATTGAGTAATGGCACTTGAGTTAAAATAAGGAATGTCAAATACTGTCACAATTAATATTTATTTATTTATTTATTGATAAATTAAAACCCAAAAAACATTACAGTTTCCCAATTTGTTTTTGGGGACAAAATATATACACAATATAAATAATTATTGTATTAACTTTATTATCTATTGTTATTTTTATTATTTCTAACGGTATTGTTATCGCGTTTCGTTCAGTTTGTAAGACTTCCCGTCTAAACTCGTCATTAAAGGCCGTTAACGTATCTGCTAGCCTCCTGGTCGTGCAGATATCCATGGGCGTCTACGGGCACTTAGCTGCCTACTCGTTCGCCTCTGGTATCATTAAAAAAAATCCGAAATTACTAAACAACTGGACACTGAAAGATTTTACAAGAAAAATTAGGTTTCCACACAAAAATTAAGCTCACTTAAATGTAACAGAATCAATGAACTAACGCGGGCGAATTCGCGGGTATTAGCTAGTGCTTAAATAAAAAATGTAAGCAGCAAGTCAAAGTTCAATCGCGCTGAAACCTTACCTCATGAATCTAGAGATAACTGGAGAAGTTCAGGATTAGTTCGGGATTAATTAAATTTTCTTAAGCAAGAACAAATTGCATAAAGAAATGTCCGTTCTCAGAAAAAGCTGCTAAAAGATTTGTTAAGCGTATATTTTAGCTTCCGTTGATTTGTTAGAAGGCATTCGTTTTCAATTTTGTTAGTTCTTTAAAACGCAGTTAGATCGTAATAGGGGTCCCTGTTCTTTTTCTAGACAAGGTTTTACCTTATCAGTCCCGAGGAGTTAATTCGAATATGCAGTTGGAACCAGTTGCCAGCTTCGATATTTCCGAACGGATACGACTTAGGGACCTTAAAGAGAAGAGCATACCCATTTCTCAAAGGCCGGCAATGCATCTGCGGTCCCTCTAGTGTTGCAGCTGTCCATGGGCGTCGGTACGACAAGAAACAGCATTAAAGATCGTCTGTTGAGATCTGAGGGCCTAGCACGAACATTCTCGATAGTTTTACTTCCATTCATATTCGAAACCGAAGGTCAAATTGAACATTAATGCTACTGTTTTAAGCAACTTAGTTGCTAAATATTGTTTTCACGAATGAAATCAGAACTCCCACGTATCGAATTTTCTACGTTATGGTCATGTAAATATGTCTAAAATCGAAGCACGAACCTTCATTTGACGTTTCGTTACGAATGTAAAAGTAAGTAAAACTGTCGAGAACGTTCGAGCTAAGCTCACTATTCTGTCTGGTGAGTTGTAGGCCTACATTGTTGTTATGGCGTATTTTCATCAGCTTTATCAAAATTACAGAGATAAACCGAATTATTTTTCATTATGCTAGGGCGTTATTTTAAGGATTTTATTAATAGATTAAAAATAAAATAAAAAGAAAGATTTTTTTTTTTTAAATGAAAGAAAACGGGAGTTGACTAAAAATAGTGAACTGTAATACATATTTTTAAACTCATAAGTAAAAAGAACTGGCTTAAATCCGTAAAAACTCGTTCGCTTTCAATTAATTAAAAAAGTTTAGACGGCTTTTTTATTTTAGTAAAGTATTTTTGTATAATCCTCTTTTCTCCCTATAAGAACCTGCCTCAGATTTTAAAGAATATTAAAAAAAATAATTAAATTGGTCCAGCCTTTCTCAAGTTATGGTGTGATAAAGGAAATAATGTGGTCTCTTTTATTTCGTTGTAGGTTTGGAGTTAATCAACATAAATTAACGTGTAGCAGAATTATTTTAACAAAATATCGGCACTAGCACTCCTCTTTATAAAATATGATCGTGTCCAATGTCTCTTCGGTTCGCGCAATCTTCGTAAAACGGTGCCGAAAGTTTTCGATTCACGTATGAAAAGTCTTTCTCAAGAAATGGACTGTCCAACACTGAAATAATTTTTCAAATCGGACCAGTAGTTCCAGAGATTAGCGCGTTCAAGCAAACAAACTCTTGAGCTTTATATATTAGAATAGATTCACCTGGTCCAGATTGGATTAAGAACGTAAGAGCGGCACAAACGAGGAGAGGCCCAGCTGTGGGAGAGAAAGGGCTGTGCATACATTTCTAATTAATGTTCTAGACATCATCATGACTTGTCTGTATTATTAACAGTATTGTAGTAGTGTATATCTGTACATAGATACCGTATTGAAATAAAATGCATTGAGTGCAATAATTTCAGTATATCAATGTATAAGTTACCTTTGCAGTATCCAAAAGGGACGGTGGCAGCAAAGAGAACGCCATATGAGTTTTAAGGAGCCTGGGCGATGGCATCGCTTTGGTTTCTTCAAGTGATGGCGGTAACAACATCTTGTCTTTTGGAGTGATTGCTGGTATAACTGTTGGAATCAAAGCTGCTATTCTGTAAAGATTTTTAAACTAGTAAAGATATAGACAAGTCATGCTAATTGGTGTTCGAACTAAAATTGAGTTGGGCAGGACATATGGCTAGATGTGGTGATGGCAGGCGGTTTACGAACCTAACTGAGTGGTGGCGTTTAATTTTGTTGTATTGTTTTAAAGGAATTCGTGCTTTGTGCGGAATTATTAGTTTTTAAGACTTTTGTTTGGACAAGACAGTAGCGGGAGGTGGCTGAGTGAGATTGTGCAAGGGTTAGGGGAGAGTGGTAGAAACTCAGGGAGGCCTATGCCCAATTGTGAATTATCAAGGGATGATGATGTAAAAAGTATTATATTTTTCTAATCTTATATTTATATATAAAGCTGAAGAGTTTGTTCTGTCTGTTTGAACGCGCAAATCTCGGGAATTACCTCGTCAGATTTGAATATTTCTTTCAGTATTAGATAACCCATTATTGAGGAAGGCTAGGCTTATATATCATTGTGCTGGAATGAAATCAATTTTTTTCACCTAATTTTACGCAGACAAAGTCACAGGGTACAACTAGTTAATTATAAAATAGTAGATTATGGCACTGAACAAGCTGCGAAATCTATTGTTTTTATAAATTTTTATTGCTAAGTATGTTATATCAAAGTATGGAATGTGCGCCATGTTTTTTTTTAAATTTATTCAGTCTTTTATTTTCAGCTAGTATCTTTTAGATCTAATGCATAGATGTTATACGAAACTTAATGAGATCCATTAAACAAAAACTAAATGTTACTCAAACTATAGCTTAATAATCCCCAGATATTATTTTTTTTATTAAGCCAATTCTGCAAACAAAAGAATTTCAAAAATTATATTTTTATTTTCTATTGCTCATTCTTAATGTCCTACAATTATTATTTTTTATTAAATCTTTAATGTACAGATTTAGAATTTCTATGTTTTTATTATATGTATAGATTTGGCTAGGCAGGGGAGGGAACACTGGCAGTGAAGGTGAATGTTAGTGATCACTGTAAAGAGCGCGCCCCTAAACCCACACCTTACAATATTAAGATAGATTCACATTATAGAAACGCCGCGTTCTGTCGAAGGACGACGTTTATATAACTTTTTTTTTATTAATCGATAAAACTGCATCAAGAATGTTTAGAATACAATTGGAAAGAATGATAATTTTTTGCCTATGATATAAAATTTACATCTCATCGAAACTCTACCTGATATGTAAATTAATTTTGAGCTTTGTATAACAGTGAGTCCTGATCAATGTTACTGAGTCAGATTAGTCGTAGTAGAGAGTGTGGGGGTTCCGGGAATGACATCAGAATATAGTCTGTCACCTTAACTTGCTCCACAGCCACATCGTCTACAATTTAAGCGGACCCTGGTCCTAGATAGGGATAACGCTAGGCAGAAAAAGAAGATTGCATTCCAAGTTATCAGTATGCATCTACCTTAAGTTGGAAATATCAGAGCATTATTATCCACCGCTTAGGGCCGTAAAGGACTGTATATTACGCTTATCTTCGCTTTAATTGCCTTTTTGCTACTTTATTGTCATTTCGCTGCGCGCCTGTTTCGCTTTTTACAGCGTTTAGTATCCTTTAGCGGTGCCCATGTGCTTTGTATTGGCTTAGCTTAGTGTATGGAGATAAAGCCATGATAAGTTATAGCTGTAAAAATTGTCTTTGGGATTGCGTACATTTAACGTATACATTTGTATGTACTTTTGTGTACAGTGACGTAAGCTGTGCCCATGTGCTTTGTATTGGTTTACCTTAGTATATGGAGATAAAGCCATGATAAGTTATAGCTGTAAAAATTGTCTTTGGGATTGCGTACATTTAACGTATACATTTGTCACAGCTTGTCCGCTAACCGCACGCCAACAAATTGTGACAGAGTGGATTTGAATAAAATCTCATACAATTCAGCATTCAACCATATATTGTTCTTACAATTTCTGTTATGCTAGAGTAAGACATAGCTTCATTTGAATGATCATGTAATGTGGCCGGGGACTTTGTGTAGCTGAACAAAGTTTTGTAATACTTTTTAGCCTACAAGGACTGAAATGTACTATCACTTTGAGCTATGTCTCGCTCCGGCATTAGACTAGCTGTAGAGAATAAATAAATGAGGGTAGTTGGTCATAAGAGTATGAATACAGACACACGCAGGCAAACAGGGCAGTTGTTTATATTTAAACTACCTCCTTGCCAAATTTCATCATTGTACGTCCCGCGGTTTCCGACATTTCGTAAAAGCGATATTTCGCTTTAATCATATACAGATAACAGATATGAGAAGATGGTTAGGTTTCGTCCTGTTGGTCAAATTTGAAAAGAAAAGATAATTAAAACAGAAATTACTATCACGGGTTTAGTTAATTAAGGTATTATAAATAGAGCCTGTAGCGGCTCATTTTCCAGTAATCCTTTACATTGGCATTCGACCCTTGCTTTTAAAGCCACAGTCTTAATCGTTTTTTACTCAATAATTTGAGTTAATCATTAAGGTTACGTTATTTCATTCTTCATTTGTTGATTTATAATCCAAGTAACTAATCAAGATTGAATAAATGATTTAAATTCTTCTTCCTAGCATTATCCCAGTTAAGTACCAGGGTCCGCTTAGATTGCAGAGGATTTGGCTGTGGGGCGAGTTAAGATGACCGATTGCCGCGGGCTATTCTTGCGTGCGCTGCATAAACCGTTAGAGTTACACGTATATAGTGTATGATTAAATAGTTGTACAAAAGAGCCCGCGACGGCATATATCTATCTTTCATGTTTAAGCCATTAACGCCAGAATAGTGAAACATTATGAAATGGGAACGGGAAAGGAAACGGGGACGCAACTCAACGTTCGGGCAGGACAGCGTCTACCAGGTCCGCTAGTTAAACAATATAAACAAAATTTTATCCCGCGTACGTGAAAATATTAACAGAAATTGTTAGCAGGTTATTGAAACACAATGGAGGCTTTACAGATTTATTGACATATTCCGGATTAGTTAAACAAAGTAAACTTCACATTACAAGATGAGGGGGCGAGCAAAGACAAAACAGTCTCTTATATAGCAACTGTACAGCGCCACACGCGGCTATTACAGAAACCAAACAAACGCTCGGAAAACTTTATGTTTAATATTCCAACGGAAATCAAAATAATCAATGTTTGAAACTTTTGTTTACGAACGTACCAAATAGCCTCTTACGGATTTCCAAATGAAAGTATCTTTAAAATGTAAAAGGAAAAATGTAGCCGCAGCTCATTCAAACATTTTTACGTGTACTCTTTTTTGCTGAGTTCTCAATACTCGGTGTAGTTTTTAATCTCCTGTGAAATATGAAAAATTTCTCTCGCGTACTTGCATTTTGAAATAGAGAACGGAATGATTGCTTCTGATTTTAGTATTGGGTGGCCATTCTATTATCCTGTTACTTTTTGTTCGTTCGTGTTCCCGTCCCCATTCCCGTTCCGTGTTCTTTCCCTTTCCTTTATGATTGTAATAAGAAAAAAATGGAGAGAAAAAGGAATTCGAGGAATAGATTTAGGGTCAAATCCACATTCAAATGGTGAACCCTTACATACCATTACATACTACAGTCTTATGTAAGCACCATATAGTATAGTGTTTACATCTTTCTTTCCCTTTCCTCTAGCTGAGAGCTTGAGACAGCAACCAGTATCTCTTTCTCACATAAGATCGGCATGAAGTGCCGGCAATGCTGTCACGTCAAATGACGTATTTTTGTCGTTTTTTGTTTGGTGTGTGAGAGTTCCCTGTGTCCGCAACCCCCCTTGAAAGGGCGGCGATGCATCTGCCTGAAGATATCCATGAGCGGTGGTCACTAATGTGAACCGCCAGCCCGTTTGCCCTTTGTACTATTAA
Source organism: Charaxes varanes (assembly GCA_024363005.1). Taxonomy (NCBI): domain Eukaryota; kingdom Metazoa; phylum Arthropoda; class Insecta; order Lepidoptera; family Nymphalidae; genus Charaxes; species Charaxes varanes. The sequence continues at coordinate 656,111 of JANCMC010008574.1, read as the reverse complement.
AAAAAGTTATTAAAAGTATGTCAAAGAGATAAAATAACAATGTACCTATAACGTTCAATAACGTAATAATAGATGTAATGGGTATAGAGCATGCCCTCGCCACGGTGCACGGCCGCGAAACAATGGCCATCTATCGTAATTATTACGAGCTCATTGCTAACAGATATTGGCTGAGATAACGTAACTTATTTGAAGTGACCCCGATCAATTGCCATTTAAAACTCAATTAAAACAAACACCGCCCGAAATGTGTGTCGGTGCAGCTCAATGGTTCTGAATTAACGTAGAATATAGTACTATATGTAGGTAGATATCATTTTCAACTCAAACCGAGAAGAATTTCTGCGACTATTTCACCTGTTCCGTTAGTAAATCCTCACCCGTCTTGCCAAAATATATGCGGCTTTAAATACCATTTTTATATTAAAAAAAAGCTATTGTTCTTGACAAGAAATTATATTTTTTCAATTTAATACGCGCGAAAATGTGATTGAAATTCACCAAAGCGCTTCCTAAACGGTCAATTATATTGTGCAATATTGTTTTGTGCAATATTATTGACCCTATATGATTAATATTGAAGATTGTGCAATGATTGAAAGAACGAAAGTTTGAGCGAGTTGAAGTTTTTCCATTGAACCATATTTTTCCATTGTATCGTGTATCCTGTATATTGTTGTTTGAGTTTATTTATGTCTGGACGAGGAATACACGTGTGTGTGCCAAAATGACGGATAAAGAGAATCTAAAAGTTAGTCTATTGTAATATAAACATTGTGCCGTCCGCATACTTGATCGTTTGGATTCAAAGCGCCATTCAGTCTTATTGTACAATGTTTATTGTACATTTAGGGAACGCCTTAATTTATAAGCAAAATATGTATAAATTATAAAAGTTACATAAATTACCTACCTGTATCCTATTCGTAGGTGAGTCGTATATATATTAAACAACATCATAGAACATTGTTTCACATAGCGTTAAGTCGATGTTGAAAAACAAACTCATGCCTCTAAAGTTCTGTTAAAATTACACGATGAGAGGAAACGGCTGTCAAAACGTTATTATGTGTACATCGAAATGCTATATCGATGTTAATTGAAACGTACATCGATAACGGAGGTGATGTAACGACACTTCCTTGCAGTGCGTTCATTCGTGTGGAAATATTCTTAGGGTGGCGAGGCCGCTCTTAAATTGCGTGTTGGGGCAATAAAAAACTGACCGAAATCTAGTTTTGATCGTTTTCGATTCGATATCGATTTCATTGTTAGTGTCGTACACGGAAGGCGATGCTCGATAATTACTCTGTTGCACGTAACTATTGTGCAATCGACATCATATTGTTACCTAAAAAAAATTGACAGCCATCGTGCACAAAAAGTGGAGTAGATAAGATATGAACTGTTGAGGTTCCAAAGAAAAATATATCAATTACGGCCTTTGTAATTTATTAGAATGGTAACATGAATTGTATTCGAGCTTTTGACAGTATCATTTCGATATTCAAGACGAGTACGTTATAACTAATATATTCTATACGCTCATGTTACTTTACTTATAAGTATGTCTAGCGCTTGTTCTAGTACAAGAAACGAATTTCTGAGCATTCCATGGATTCTCCGTGCAGGTGCCAGGTCCATAGAGTTGCAAAGGAACTAACCTATATCAGTACCCGGGGTCTTGTGATTCAGGTAAAGGTTTAAGAGCGTCAGAGTGGCCACTAACACTCACCTTCATTGCCAAAGTTCCCTCCCCTGCCTAGCAAAATCTTTCATGATCTTACTAGTGCGTCTTTAAAGGTCTTTTCTAATAAAAAACGTATAGTAGTTCTTGACAAGCCAAGGTAGAATTAGGTTGAAGCTGCGGTAAAACTAAAAGGAAATCAATATCAACATTAAAATCACGTTTCCTTAGTTTATCCATACGAGGACAACGTGTCCTTATACTTAAGTGTAGTTACCCTCTATAGGCGGAGAACACTGATGCCAAATTTTGCGAAAAAATCTGTGAATGTTTTGCACCAAAACCGAACCATCACCTATAAGCTAATTAAAACAGGACAATAAATGAACTCAAACGTTAATAAAAATGAGTCAACTCGTGAAAATTTCCTCACTTAAATTGTAAATTTTAATCGCTAATCGAATCGTAGGTACATTTTCACATCACTACTGAGAATCTTTACGCTCTGATGATTCAATGGGCAAGAAGTACGCACTTTGTCATTTTTTCCATCACGCTTACCATTCACGCAAAAAGTATACAACCTACTGGCATGTCCTGTCCTGGCACCTCTCGCAAGGTCGTAACAAGTGATTTTCTATTATTGAATCTAATTTACTTTTTGCCTCACAATAAAAGCCATTCCGCGTCACAATACAATTATAAATGATGTCATCAAATGCTCCATTTTCTCGGATTCGCAATTTAGCCTCCAACTTAATAAAGTCATAACTAAGTTATACTCATTGTGATCCAAGAGCCTACAAACAGCCTACAGCGTTTGTAGATAAAACATTGTACAAAAGCTTATGTAATTTTGTGTAATTGATTATTAATTTTTTTTTTTGTTGTGTAACAAAGAGAATAATTAATAATCAATTAGATACTTAATAATATGTTACTACCGGAAGAAAGCATCCCAACTTATATATCTATACTAATATATAAAGATAAAGTGTTTGTTTATAACAAATTTTGTTTGTTTACTTGAACGCGCTAATCTCAGGAACTACTGGTCCGATATGAAAAAATTCGGTAGTGATAGTTAGCACATTTATCGAAGAAGGCTATATGTATATATAGCGTTTTGTTCGGTTTGTGAGTGTTCTCGGTAGCCTAAATCCCCTATTTTAAGGCCGGCAACTAATCTGCGAGGCTTTTAATGATGCAGATGTCCAAGGACATCGGTAGTCTCTTACCGCCTGCTCGTTTGCCTCTTCTAACATAAAAATATACACAAATTTAATAGCTATACCTCTTCTAACGAAAGGGAAAAAATCATGAAGTGTAATTTATATCTGTAATCGAAACAAATTCACATATTATGAGTACAGATTACAATATTGTAGTTTCAAAATGTATTTTATTTTATGTAATGAGCTCTCGGTCTATATCAGTGTTATAGTAAGATATAACGAGTTGATTTGCTTATTCGTAAGACGAATAGTGTAGGAGTGTTTCTGAGTAAGAAATTGTTCCGGCATAGTTTGTAATGAGGGCACGAGGCACGAGGGCACTCAAGGTCGATTTACATATTATGTGTAATGAAACCAAATTGAAACGATAAATTTAATAACTTAGTGTCTAAATAATACAAGTTTTTTTTAAATGTAAAACAAGGGGCATAGTGCGGGCGGTTCGCCTTAGGGACTACTGACTCCCAGTGACATCTGCACCAACCTTAGATTATTTTATTTTTGACATCATTTAATGACGAGGCCACGAGAAGTCTCACAAACCGTACGAAACGCGACAACAATACCATCACTTGACATGACAGCATTGTAGCCACTCCACCCCAATCTTGTCTTACGTTAGAAAGAGGTACTAGTACCAGTAGGTACCCGGACGCGCTGCCCTAATTCGGATGCAGGCTAAAAAGACGGTAAGCCTGGTGCTACCTCTAAAAGGAGTAAAGGTATGAAATGAAATAAAATCATATATAAGTAGTTGGAGAGGAGAGAAAGGGTGCAAATATTACTGGCACGGACGATGCAGGAGGAGAGACAATAGCAGCTAGAATAGACAATAGAAGTCCGGGGTCGTGTAGCCGTGGTGGATCAAACCAGTTATCGGGCGGATAAAAAGGAAGATTCACCCTCTGGAATCAAATAATAATGAAAATTTGAATGATGAAATAAATTATAAGGAAGTGTTCCGTTGTTTTAGTCATCGAAGTTTGTAGCAGCCTCATAATTAGTTACTGATCAAATTAAGAAACTGAAATGTGTTTAGGGATTTCAACAAATAAGGAAAGGCATATCGTATTCTCGAGCATCGATACTAAAGTATATTAAAAACATAGCTTGCTTTCATATCGATTCACGGAAAAATCGATACGTATAATTGGTCATACAAAAATGAGAGTCGACGAGACGCACAGCATCAGTAACTTAATTACAATACCAAGGCGAATTAATTACTTCCTAATATTGACAAAGCTTGTTTTTTGTCGTTCCCGGATCGTTATGTAAATGAAAATACTGAACAGATCTCTGTTATTTGTAAGATCGTAAAAGACTAATCGCAGTCGATAAATAAAAACCCTAATATCACAATTCATATGGCATACAAAATACCGCTCCATTTCGGACAATATTACGTTCCTTTCGTGCCTGTGCTTGTAATAGCTGTACGTTTCACATTGTACGGAGCTATGCGTGATTATTACTGTCATACCTGGAATTAATATTGATTGTACATTACATAATATACGGTGAGCCCCGAATATTGTGCAAATATTCGGTATTCGACCGAATCTTGCGAACTAATCGGTCGAATATCAAATACCAGCGGGCCTAGCACGACCATTCTCGATAGTTTTACTTACTTTTACGTTTGAAACGGAACGTCAAATGAAGGTACGTGCGAGTACTGATTTAATTCATGCTAGCAATATTTAAAAACTAAATTGTGTAAAACGGTAGCATTAATGTTTCATTTGACGTACAATTTCGAACGTAAAAGTAAGTAAAACTATCGAGAACGTTTGTACTAGGTCCTGATATCATGAAGAAAGATACGTATTGCTCCAAAACAACTCCTTTTTAAGAGTAACATCATATCAACAGCATGAATTCTTATAGTTTAGCCAATAACGTTCCATTTGGAAATCTATGTATATATAAGCAAAATCACCAAATCTCGAAAACCGAGGTACGTACGAAGCTGAAATTTGGCAAGGAGGTAGTTTATTGTTAGTAATCCATGAAATACTAAACTAATTTGCTTAAATCTACGAATGAATATGAGGGAAAATCGATGCAATGCTGCAACCCGAAAGCTACACCACCGAATCCGCGGACGTACAAAGATGAAATTTGGCAAGAAGATAGTTTATAATTAGTAGACATTTTTCGATAGGACCAGAATAAGGAAGTCTAAGGGCTCTCGTAAGTTTAATTTTACGCTTAAGAAGTTGCGGGAAAGAGCTAGTCTATACCAATATATAAAGTTGTTTGTTTTTCTTGCCAATCTCAGGAACTACTGATCCGATTTGAAAAATTCTTTCAGTGTTAGGTAGCCCACCGAAGTAAGCTACCGGCTATGAATCATCACGCTAAAATTTTTCAACCAATTTTACGCGGACGAATTCGCGGATAACATCTAGTATTGTATAACTTGTTTTCGCTATCCGTCTATATCGTTTATGTATATTGCATATTCGTAACTAAAAGTTCAAAGTTACAATAAATAAATATATAAATAAATAAATAAATAGCAATATTTTAAAACTTTGAAATCATACGTTTATTGGATACTTTATTAAATTTTGGTTTTTAAATTGCATAGAAATTGGCTATGGGCCAGGTTAACGTGACTGACCACCGTCTGACGTCATCCCCGAAACCCCCAAGATCTCTACAATCTCACGTCTAATTTTACGTTTAATATCGGTACTCAGTGCTTTATGTGCCTTCCGAAATACAGGGGAGATCGGATATTTGAAAATCCAGTGTTAGAATGGTTCTAGATCTTTCTTCCCACGTACATGCAAGTTGTGGAACGATCTTCCCTCAGAGGTTTTTCCTGCGTCCTATAATATGGACGCCTTTAAAAACTGTGTGTACAGGCTTCTTCGAGGCAGGTAACGCATCAGCACCCCTTATGCTGCAGATGTCCACCATTCTAATATGAAGAATACTTTTTTCTGTCATAATCAAGTTTTTATTTACACAGACATAATATTAACATGTAGAACGTAGACACATTGCAGACACACACACGGTAAATTCATTCTGTTTATACACATATGAACAAAGACTTTTTTGGAGAAAAATGTAGAAAATTTTCGGCATCCTCGTTATCACACTTTGTTACGCGCCATGACCCCTACGTTATACATTTTCCAAGGGAAAAAGGCGCATACAATTTTACGAATACGCGATACAATCTGTCAGCGGCCATGGAACCTCCTATCAAAGGCGTTTTGTCATACAACTATATGATACAATTTTATAAACAATAGAGTAGATTTTTACAGAGAATGCTGTCTCTACTTTAGTTTATTTTATGTAAAGATATAGGAGATGGCGGGAAGGAGGAATTACTAGCCCGAAACTTTGCTTTGTCTAAAATAATAAAAAAAAAAATTCAAAGAAATCGCAAAATCACTTTCACTAACAAGATTCGATGTTTTTTTTAAATTTAATTGATACACCAACAGCAATTCGTACATATAATAATAAATAATAGAAAAAAAGAAACAAAAAATTACAAGAAAGTAAATAAAATCAAAGATGAGGCGAAGACATAAAAATATTAAATAATTGAGCCCCAATTTTTTTTAAAAGGTATTTAGTTTGTCGTGGAAAATGTGACTGTCAAGAAATCATGCGATTTATGAGCGAGCTGAGGCTTAGCCATTCCTTTCCAATAAAAATTTAAAAATATATATTTTTTTTTTAATAAAAAGAAAACCGCCTTTAAAAACAAAAAGGCGAGATTAGTATTGTTTTCTTTACAAGCAGTAGCATTTTTGCAATTGTACAATTTTTTTACACCACACAAATACTGCCGTAGAAAATAACGCTACTTTAAGCAAATAGATTGAGTTAAAAAAGCAGCCGATCTCTATGGAGGGAAAATTTTGATTGTCAGCACCGCAATTTTATTGCTGGCAGTTTTTTTTTTACAATGAATATCTACTGATGTAATGTATTACAATTATATTCGTAATATTTTCGCTGCAAGCAATAGCATTTCTTGCAATTGAACAATTTTTTTAAACCATACTACTGGCGCAGAAAGCAACGCTACTTTAAGCAAATAAACTGAATTAAAAAAGCAGCTGATCTCTCTGGAGGCAAAATTTGATTGGATACAACGTCAAAAGTACGTGAATGACGGATAGGTCAAAGTTACGATCCGTAGCAAGTAAAAATATACATATTTGGAGTTCACTGCACGCATGTAATATTGTCGCATCAATGTTTCGTTCCACGCATAAAAGTCAACGAGTCGGCCGCATATATGAGCTCGGGAATCGTTCCGTTTTACGATTACGCGAATTTTATTCCATTTCTGGGCACTCGCTATTGACAGAACCAGATAGCAAGAGTAAGGTCAAAAATTAATGTTACTTTCTACTATTTACAACGTCTATTTGGCGTTCATATCTTAAGGCGTGCACAATTACTGTTACGCTGTAAAGAAGCTACCTATATTTCATAGATAAAACCGTTTTAGAAGACTCATGTGTGTATTAGGCCACACCAAAAGAATATTTTCATTATTTGCTCCATCTGCATCGTCTTCTCTTAAAATGACGCCTGCCAAATGCGGGGGCAGGGAATGGGGTCGCGAGGTCTCGTTAAACATTTTCTTTGCCATCCAAGGTTTCTTATACATGAAAGAAACCAGTTCGTTAAATACTATAATCGTAGTATACACTGTTAGAGATAACGTGAGTGGAATTCTAGGAATATCATAATTGTGGAAATATTAAATTCTCCGTTTTCGTCTGGGCTCGTTTCCTAGGTGATGGAGCGCCATTGAGCAGCAAACACATTTTTTTTCCGTCCAAAAACTCATCAATATCAGTCTGGAAAATATGGCATAAGCAACTTTAACGAATATACTCGTTTATAGTGCTATTGAACTCAAACTTTCTGTACCTTTATTCCTATTAATAAATACTACAAATTGTACCAGGTTCATAAAAATTGTCTTCATTAAAAACCGATGTTATAAATATTATTCATCAAATTAGAATGGATATGCATCCACTTATTCAAAACTGTAAAAGTCATATATACATATGTATAAGGCCAGTTGTATAGATTCAAGAGATCAGAAATAACACTATGTACGATTATGATCATATTATCAGGAACGGAGTCATGTACTCTCATATCAAGAACAGAGTTATCTTATTCCTATTCATGCTTGTAGAATAAGGAAAAAGCGCCGTGCTGAGTTATATTACTGGCGTTTACACTCGCGGAGTATTACTTATAAATGGAATTCATTTGCTCCACTCACTTGAAGTTTAATGTGAGGAAAAGATAAAAGGAATAAAATGTAACGACGCCGTTTGGTATAAGCGATGCTTTGTTATCATTTTATGTTTACTTTTATTGCACCGTTAGAAGAGAAGCCAGAATTGGCGTCTCCTTCTACCTAGTCTCATCCCACCCATCGATGCAGGCTCTCTGTCCCTCTCTCTTTCATGAACCTCCTTCAGCGATAGCTTCATATGTATTATATTATTATTTAATAATTTGGTGATAGAATTTACGACTTGAAAGCTAAGTTTACAAGAGTTCTCCGCGCCCTGCACTGAGAAGAGCCCGCAACAAACTCAGTCGGGTAATTTTTTGCTATCAGCATTTTCACAATATTTCGGATTTGGTTTTTACGATCATTTTTCGCCATAACAATGATTCCTAGTTTGAAACAATTGATAAATACATTGATTTGATTTGATAGAGTAAGGAAAAATATTCTATCAAAACAAATTTCTTTATTGCGAACATGGGTTACACAAAGTACAGGTTACAGCTAAAAATTACAGCCAAATTCTGTTTACAAGCACTCAATCACAATCACCTTAATGCTAATTAAAACTATAGCAATATAATTATATGTTAAAATATAAAAATAATAGTTTAATACTGTCACAATAAAATTTAAAACTAAAGTAGAAAGTAACATAAATAAAATAAAGTAAGAAAATAAAAGTTACACTAAAAATTTTAATTTAAAATTGTCACTAAGATAATTAATAATGCTATGGTAGGATTTTTCCATCATGCCGGACCCAGACATAGCTCAAAGTATTTGTACATTTTTGACCTTGAAGTCTACAAAGTTCTACAAAACTAGTGAAGTTAGTAGGTAGTCTTTTTTGCAAAAAAAAAACATTTCTTACTCCTCTCGCAAACCTTTTACTCGGGAGTACGCATTGAGAATACGAGAAAAGAACATTTTCGGTGCCATTTTGCGAAAATTGCGCCGACCGGCACAATTATAGATTTTTTTTTCTTTATTAATATAAAAAATTAACATTTTATTTTACGTTAAATGATTCAAACATAAACTCTTTCGAGTTTTACCGTGAATCATAGGCATCGCTTTTGATTTATACAATTCAACCACGGTACTAAATCAAAAATGATAAACAAACACTTAGTTTAAATAGGAGGTGTGCGAATACTAGAATTTTTATAAAATATATGATATACGAATAGATGGTTTGAAATGCTACATTGCTTTGAAAAAATCGATATATTATTTTTTTCCCGTAATCTTAAAGGATTTTCTTCAAAGTAAAAAAATATTAATTGTACTAGAATCTTTTGAAGTTTTCTTTTACAACTTTGTGACTCTTCCATTTTCTCACGTCACCCTCATTAATTAGATTATTGAAATGTAACTTACTCAATCTTAATCTGACGAGCTTTAGTATTGTGCAAACTCCCCTCTTGGGCTCCTTTACCATATCATATGATAGTAGTGATATAGGTACATTTGAATGTGTAAATATTTCACATTTATGAACAGTTGGTAAAACGTATTCTAAAAATAATAATCAAAGTATGCGCATACGCATAAGGTATTCATTTTAATTATCAGTAATAATCATTCGAAGGCACAAAACGTAATGATGATTCTTTGTAAAGCACTCTATCGAGTGCTTTACAAAGAAATAAAATCATTGTGGAAGTCTCTGACTGTTTTTCAAAAAGAGAAATGATTCAATAAGTCGGTATAATATTTTGTCCCTTCATCGCCGGTGTATATTATCCAATTACAGTTGCTTTAATATGAACAACCCACTAGCAAGTAAGTTTCTCGGAATTATCTTTAACACGAGTAAAGTTTTTTTTTTTTATAATAAGGTGCAAACGAGCAGCCGGCTTTCACCCAAGTGACTACCGACGCCCATGGACAACTGCAACACCAGAGGGGCCGCAGGTGCGTTGCAGGCCTTTGAGAAATAAGTATGCTCTTTTCTTGAAGGTCCCTGAGTCGTATCCGGTCGGAAATACCGAAGCATATAGAAGTATTATCTATACTTCTATATGTACTTAATATAAAGCTGAAGGGTTTGTTTGTTTGAACGCGTTAATCTCAGGAACTACTGTTCCAACTTGAAATTTCTTTCACTGTTAGATAGCCTTATCGAGGAAGGCTATAAGCTATATATTATCACGCTAAAATTGAATCTACTTTTTTTGCCTAATCTTACGTGGACAAAGTCGCGGGCACAGCTAATATACTATATCTGTTATCTTATTTTTATATTTTTTAATTTTTCTTTATGTATTTTTGACTAAAGCGTACTTTATAAGTAAGAAAATATTTTCTCTCTTATATATGCACGAGAATTTTCATAAAAATCGGTCAAGCGGTTTCGTTTCAGGGAATTTTATCGTAAGGTACACATGTTCAAGGCAAGGCAAGTTAGTTAGAATGTGCCCAGATTGTACATACTTAAAGTATTCTAAAGTACTGTTTGGAAAGAAGACTTTAACAAAAATGGCCAAAAGCGTGTCAAGACACGTTTATATAGAAGGGTTCCGTATCTGATACGCTATAAACGTATTTGTTAAGATTCAGTTGCGCTTATAGAAGCGCAGAATACTATCATCAATATTGAAACCTGTGAAGAATAATGGGGCAAATGAATATATACATAATTAAATATAAGATAAGAGTTGAAAAAGTTACGTGGTTCACAGGCCTCAAAATTTTTTGGCAACTTAATATTATGTTAAAAATAATTTTATCATTAACTTTTAAAAACAGGACGAAAGTTTCACTATCCATTAAATTAAAATATACTATTTGAACCAAAAGTTGGAAGAGATTGTTTCATCGTCTTGAAAGTTTATTAAATAGTATTCAAAAACAAAGAAGGATCAAACATCATTATTTTATTGAATTTAGTCATTTAAAAAAATACCGGAGTCGCACTAAGTTTTTTTTATGTACCAAATAATTTTCTGACTCTTTAAATATTAACCCCACCCATCAATTTATAGTTGAATAGCTATAAATTTTTTGAAACGAAAAATGAATTTTATTTTTTTATCAATATAAACTAACATATTTTCAAGTGTTTACTTTATTATACTTGAGTATTATTTTCGATACAGACCATTCAATCAGATTATTCAATAATAATATTACAAAGATGAAAGATTGGATTATTTGTTTGCATTGAATAGACTCAGAAACTACTGGACTGATTTGAAAAAAAAATAACTTTACCATTGGAACTAAATTATCCCCGATGAATATAGACGAAGAATATTTTGAAAAGAAGTTAAGGATCGTTCGAAAACCTTGATATCAAGACCCGTGCGGGTGGGTCACTAGTCAGGAATAAATTAAAAATTCCAAAATCGTAATTGGTTTCTAAATAATTTGTCGAAAATGCGAAACTCAAAGCTGAATTGGACAAACTTAATAAAATGCTGGAAGACGAGCGACAGAAGGTTGAAGACCTCATGTTTAGGAACGAAGAGGAGAATATTAACAAGGAAGATTACAATGTAAAATATTTTCAGTATTTAATTTTGTTAAATAACAGTTTTAAAACAAAAATAATGCAAGATTTTTTTCTTTTTTTGTTTCAGAAATATAAAGAAGCGATGGAGGTATGTATTTAACGAGGAAAATGTACGAATAACATACTGTATATGAAAAAGAATTAGACGAAATTATAAAGTTTATATTCTTAAAATATTTCTTATCTCCTTTTGGTGAAGCAAAAGTTATTCATTATTAAAAATACGTTTATTACTTTTAGCGGGAAAAAGAGGTGCGTGAGGCACGTGTTCGTGACTTAGAAGCAGAGGTAGCACTTGAGGCTGCCCGTGCAGAAACAACAGCCGTTTCACTGCGAGCTCTAGAGGAGCAACGTACTGCAGAAATGAATGTTCTGGCTGAACAACACAGGGAGGAACTTGCAGCTGCACATAGTAAGTGTTATAATTATACACGCGGTTTTGAGAACCTAAATTATATAATTCATGTTTCCCACTTTGACTTATTTTATGTAAAGCTTTGACAAAAATCTTTGTTCCCAGCACTTTCATCTGAATTACAAAAGTTACTCGATGAAGCCTACGCGTTATTAAAGGAAAAGGAATGTGAAAAAGATTCTCTCGGTAAAAGTATGACCGAAGAGTTAACAAAAGTCAAAACGGAGTCAGAGAGAGCACTAAATGAAGCTAAAATGAAAATAGCTTAAAAAGGTCCGTGAATAATAATGAAAGTCTATTTAAAGTGATTAACTAACCTTATACTAGTCCCGTCTTCGCGCCATAGTCCAGTCTTTCCTCCATTAGCAAACCCCCAGCATAAGTAGATTCCCATCTATAATCCACATCTCTATCTACGTGCAGAATTTCAGACGGCAGTCCACTGTTTTCGGAATAGTGTATTTGAGTTTGTCCATCGCCGTGAACGACCTCTGATATTTTATTGGTTGTGAAATATCGGTATATTATTCTGGCACCATCACCTGGGAATACTGTTTGTAATAACTCCCCAGTGTGAGAATAATGTTGCAAATATTTTTTGGAAGACCCGGGCGGTGTGTATGTGACTCGCAAAAATCCGATAGAAGGCTGGACGCTGAAGGAATGATTTGTACCAGATGGTAGTATAACGTGCGTCAATCCACCATCATCGTCGTATACATATTTGAAATGCCTTTGACTTGCCAAAGTAATTTTGGAGACCAGATTACCCTCATTGTAGTAAATGAATTTGGTTCCATCCTGAGGGCTAGTAATCTCTGAGAGCATGCCATGTGGATCGTAGTTGTATATTTCTTCAGTAACACCCCATTTCCAACCGTTGATACGGTAAAATCTGTCATAGGATATGTTTAATGGAACCCCTGCGCCGTGAGGTGTGAAAGACAGCGGTAAGCCGGCAACATCATACGCTATCGTGAATAAGGGTATTCTATCCGCATTAAAGAATGTCTCTTTACTCTTAAATTGGTCAAATTCAATGATCAGCACCCTGGAGTCGTTCACCCATATCTCTCTATTGAGTGTCTGCTGAGGATTTCTTACATCACCCACCAGGGTGTACAACGAATACATGTTATTTATTAACCCATCTCCAAAAGTTGTAGTTTGATGGGACCACATATGTAACATTTCTGCTTCTATAGGCAATGCTGCCTCGAGTAATGGATGCTTGGCAGCCGCAATACTCTCAAACTTTCCAGACCAAGGTGTATCTATGACTAAAGTGTTATTTGTGAACATTCGGCCTTCTGTCACTTGTTTGCCATTGTTTATGGTGATTTGCTTGAATGACTGCCCGTGGAGTACGTATTCACATTTTTTGGACACGCCAACTGGAACTGTGCTGGTGGGATTTGAAACTGTCACCGCCAAACCATAGTTTTTGGCTAGACCCGAATTTATATGAACTTGCTCTCCTGAAGGCATGATGATTTTAGTGACGCGTCCCAGTTCATCATAATTATATATTACGGTGTCACTGGCCTGAAAAAGTAATATATTTATTAAATTTAGTTTTACCTTTAGCTTTTAAACTTTACAATAATTAACATTATAAAGAATACGCACCCCAGATCGACTATTTAGCAAGCCTGTATTTGCGTCATAGTCCAATTCAATTTCTGTGGATCCCTTCTCAGTTAATTTAGTCAAATAACCGATTCCGGATACTTTTAGTTCAAGTTTGTGATCTTGAGTATTTTCGATGGAACTAACGACATTACTGTAGTCTCTTAAAAGCTGAATTTTATTACCAGATGCATCTGTCACAGTGGATAATTTACCGAAACTCGTATTTTTTGAGTATAAGAATGAATATCTGGTTTTCCCTGAAGTGAGATCTTTTGTAGTTATATGTTGGCCATATCGGTTGAATACATATATTTCTGATGTGGGCGGATACGGTATTCTGAATTCGCCATTTTCATCGTGCGACGGTAGGTAGTGTTTTAGAGCCAAAATGTGAAGAGAACCTGAAAATACGAAGATACGTTAATAATATAATTCCATAATTCAAACTGACTACTAATGTTGCACCGTGTCAGTTTATATTTTTTTAGATAGTTTAACTATTACATTTGGTACTATTACACCTATAAGTTTAATTCAACAACAAAATTGAGTCTTCCTTACCTTGATCAACAACATTCAATACACCATCAGGAGTTACGGCTAAAGCAGAAATCGTTTGGAATTTGGCATTCGACGACAGGAGAGTTTCAGTATTAGTCGGGGGTTCATCTCCAGCTGCAACGCTTAGCTTGCAAGGACACCCAGCGATCTCTTCCCGAGGGTTCGTCGGGACAGCTGTGGCTGAAACCGATGTGTTACACTCGCAGCTCAACTCCTTTAGATTCTCCTGCACTTTGCCAGCAAAATGCATGATTTTCCCTGAAGGATCTATCGTCTTTATCGTATTAGTTTTCTTCGAATCCGACTCAGCTACGTACAGAATTCCGCTAGGTGCGAAAGCTAAGGCCAGAATGGTGCCCAAATTGGAATCCTCCCTGAACTCTGTGTTAGTTCTATTCGTAACTTTAGTGATAGGTTTGCCATCACTTCCTAGTCTGCAGTGAGATGGCTGACCAGCTATGACCTTTATCTTCATATCCACTGTCAGTTTAAGTATTATTCTGTCGTCGATAAAGTATAGAGATCCATCGAGGGGTGATAAGGCAACGCCGGTGGGCCACTGTAGTTGCGCGTCATATGGAGCGATGGCTCCGCGACACGGAACCGGCGACCAGTGGTTGTGATGACCGTGATGACCGACTAATGTGTGTATTATACCACTGGGGTCTACTGCGCGAATGTTGGTTCCATCTGCGATGTACATGGTTCTATCTGCTGCTATAGCAAGACCTAAAATAAAATGTGTGTTTTATTTAATGAAATAGAATAGCGTGGTGTAAAGTTGTTTTCAACACAATCTAAAAATTTATTCTGGAATTGAATAGAAAATGGATTTATTAGGATTGGCGCACTTGGAATTTCAACAATTGGGCCTAAATATGTCTGACACGTTTTTGGTTTCCTTTAAATGCCAAAAATGTTGTTTATTAATTTTCTTTATGTCATATAAGCTGTAGCATTTATTTTTCAAACTGTAGCATAAATATAATAGTTTTTTATTAAATTGCTCATCTTCATGCAATCCTAAGTTACCTTTCGGGTGGGCCAATTTCGCTTTAATGGCAGGTCCTTCGTCACCACAGTTCGAATCGTCCCCTGGAACGCAGCGGTCACCGTTGCCAACGATCGGCTCGGAGTTGGTCGCCGGGTCGCGCACTTTATCCAAAACCAATACCCTCCTAACTTGATGTCTCTCGGAATCTGATATGTACAAGTATCCATCTGCTGGTGATATGCAGATATAGTATTGGTAGGCCACTTGTGTTGTTCTGAAAATAATATATTACGTAAGTCAAAAATAAGCAATACTAATATAATCGGTTTTTTATCATATTTAAAGATGTTTAATTATTAATATAAAACAGAACAATTTAAAAATATACGAGAATAGATTTCCGCCGGTAGTGCGGCAAAGAACAAACTAAAAATTTACAATACGTGCCATCTCAAACAATAGGCCTTTCTGACAGGAGTTTTTCAGTAGACTCATTAGAAGGACCCAACCTTTTTAACACTAAAAATCTATAAATGTTGTTGAAGATTCAACAAAATTACAGCCTGAACAATTTCAAACACTTTCAATTCTAAACAGTACCGCCTTCTGTATCGGACTTTTTGTCTAAAAGTCAAGAGACAAATTTTTTAGAGTTATTTCTAGTAGTCCTTTAACTGTTACGTTACCCGGAAATTGTAAAAATCGTACCGAAATACCTCATTTATACCTCAAGTGGCATTGGAGATATCGTGATATGTGATCTTTCGCTTATTGGTTGTATAGATTTCGATTGAAAAGCAAAATTAATAGCGAAGCGGTCATCTTTTCAGAAGAAGAAAACGGAGAAGGCAGCAAAACTTACTCTAGTTGCAGTATCGTGGTCACTTGGCCCTCGGGGGTGATGCGTCGTACTAGATTGAAGTCGCCCACGTATAGAGATCCGTCGGGGCCTGACGTGAGCGCGGTGGGCGTGAGCAGACGGGAGTCGGCCGCTTTGCCGTTACAATGGTCGGGGCAGTTCAGTGATCTTTGCAGACCAGTGCCCATTACCACCTGCAACATAATATACATGTAAGGAAGATATACATTTTATATGACAGAGGTGGTCGTGGCTTAATCAGCGGTTGCTAGGTTAAGTAGCTCTTACCGTGGCCGGATGATAGATGCGTGACCACATCTAACACTGGTTTTGAAATATCCGATCTCCTTCGTGTTTCGGAAGGCACGTACAACAGTGGGTCGAATTAATGTCACTGAGTGATATTGTAGAGATTGTGGAGATTCCAGAGATGAAGTCATACGGCAGTCGGTTATCTTACTCAACTTACTCACCCCACAGCCACATCATTTACAATCTAAGCAGACTCTGGTACTAGACCAGAATGACGCTAGGAAATAATCAACAGACAAAGAAGAGAGTGCTTCTGATTCAGATTACACTGGCGTGTTAGATTTAATGTGATTAGTAAAGGAATCGTCAACCCTCCATCTTCCGCATTCTTTCTTTAAATCTAGTAAGTTTTAGGTACTGCCTCAACCGATTCTCACGTGGATTATATTAGGGTACCTTAGGAAAAAAAACAAAAAACTCACCTGTACAGTCCTCGGGTACTGTTTGAGATGCAACAAGGCGCCGTCTCCCTTCTGCAGTATGCCCTCGTGGAAGCCCTACATTGTAGTTTTAGGTAAAAACCTATTTATTTCTTATAATACTATTCTTTGTTTGATCATTTATTTCATATCCTCCTTCATTCGACAGTCGATCGATAATTCCGTCTCACACTCGAGACGGACACGAACGAACAAAGATAAACTCGTCGCGGTACACCTGTTTGTTTACATACATCTGTTTCGTTCAATCGACAGCACCGAACGTGCTATTTATAAAATATATTATAGTCTTGGCCGCTTTTTTTACTTCCGCTACATTGGGCATTTAGTACGGACAGTTCGCTCCAAAGCTAGGGCATTGACAGGTCTTGAGTCCGTACATTTTTACATCGATCTGTGCAATTACGTTCAGCCGTTTATGGTAATCGTACGCCACTTACAAGATCAACAATCTTTTTTTGACTTCCGCGGTAAATTCGGCCTAATAATGTATGAACAGTTATAAGATAATCAGTTTGAGAAAAGTATATCGTCGTCAAACCTGAACATCTTGTTGTCTTATGTAAAGTGATGATGTAATTTATGATGTTCACAAGCTAATCCGGATGTGAGCGATACAGCCAATAGTTTGATGATAGGCAGGTATATAAACAAATAGTTTATCAATTTAGAACATCCAATACTCAACGGGGGGAAGGATAAAGCGAGATTTAGTTGTAAAAAGAATGTTTGTTTTCAGCAAATGTTTCATAATGTCGTTAACTCATCAGGATGTCGGTCTTTTTGATGAGTCAGACTTAGTATTTCGGTTATAAGCATCGGGAAATCAGTAATGGCCGTTAAAAAAAGGCCGCAGTGCACTGACCCACATCTCGGGTAAATCCACAACGAAAGGACATCTAAAGCCGCACTAGTAGGATCATACCAGATTTGGCTAGGCAGGGGAGGGAACACTGGCAGTGACGGTGAGTGTTAGTGATCACTATAATTAGCGCGCTCCTAAACCTACACCTGGGTCACAAGTCCCAGGCACTGCTATGGTTCCTTCCTCTGCAACGCGATGGAAATCCACGGTGAATCCATGGAATGCTAAGAAATTTGTCTCTAATATGTATATCTTATAAACAAGTGCAATTAAATAAATGAATATGAATTTATTCATAAAAGTTATTCCAATTTATTTATGTTTACTGTACAGGATATTTCACTTTACATGGAACAATATATTTCACTTTATCTAAACTATTATTATTACAAGCATTGTTATCGTTTTATAATCCGATATTTATTGCCAAATAAAGCTGTAATATAAACTTATATAAACACGGCTTGAAATAGTTCACAAGATTGTGAGTAAAAATGTTTTGTTCTACTTAAATTTTGCTAAAAACGCAACTTTGTAGTATGCAACAAACGTACGTGCAGAGAATTTAACATTTTTTATGAATTATTGTGAAATTGTTACTGGCATCAGGCGGACAAAGTCGCTGCGTACAATTAGTTTTAAAATAAAATATTATCAGCGCGAATCGACAGCCCTGTACGTAACCTGCACAGATGCAGGTTCTGGGCGTCCCTCCCCACTTCTCCCCGCCGTCAATATTACTACCATTTCGTCAGATATTGATCATTGTTTTTTGCCAACTTTTAACGAAACCGCAGCGACATGCCACCTGTAATGTCTGCCGAGTTTTGAATTTTGGCAATTTTTGCCCGCAAATTCGTTCGCGTAAAATTAGGTTACAAAATATAGATTCAATGATGATATAAAGCCATTAGCCTTGCTCGTTATCTATTTTTTATTGAGCTAGCTTTTTTGTTAACACCTATTTATACTTTCTTATGTTGAATATTTTAATGCACTGTGATATAAAACATGAAATGACAAATTTTAAAAATACGTTTTAATTCTTAGTGTAATTAGAAATATATGTCGTATATTACAACCTATTTATGAATTTAAATAACGAAATGTAAAACTAAACGCTATCTAAAACGAACTGTACAACTAATTAAAAATAATGTAAAATAAATTAAAAATTAAGTACAATTTAAAAAAGTTAAAATTTGGCCCAAGTAATTAGTAAAAAACAATAGTACTCAGTGGGAGCAAGATTTACAAATTTATTTCTATTCATCCATCTAACGTTAAAAAGCTATGGAGCTATAAAATAAGAGATGCCAGCTTATACTATCGTAGTTTCTCAATATAAAATGATTACGTCCAGTAGACTTCTAATTGGTTGACAAGCTTGATATGGGTACAATATAGAAATAAATAATACAATTCTGCCCGTACATTGACGTGGAGGAAGATTTCGATAAATAATAAACGCGGCGAGCGTCTGACATCCAGTGGCCATCAAACCTCAAGCCTATTCTTAGGACATCACCTGAAATTGTACCTCCTTTGTAAATGTATTTTGAATCCAGGGGTTCGATCTTTCTTTTTATACGTCCGACAACTGGTCAGATCTACTGGGGGTATGCGACCCCGGATCACCTCAGCTCCTATATTCCCTTCTTAGTTTGCCTGCAAGGCAAAGGCCTTCCCTTTCTCGTTCCACTTTCTTCTTTCCTGGGACAATCTCATAGGGTGTTTCCATAATAATTTTACAAGTATGGCCCTTGCTTGACAAAAGGTAGAGGCATTATTAAGAAATATATACACAATTTTTACGAAAGCCTAAAAGTGTTCCGAGTTATATCATTATTTCACTTACCATGTCCAAATACATTGCTAAGTAATATTTATTATAATCCAGTAAAGCTAAGGTTTAATCATTATTAAACACGTCAATGCGCTTGTTACCAAAACAATTCTACTTTTGAAAGCCGAAATACAAACGCATCATGTTGAAATTTAATTTATAATAATGCTTAAATCCCTGTCACAGAATAATAATCAATTTGCTCGTGTTTTATGACATAATAATGTATTGTGAATTATATTAAAATGGAAATGAGAACACAATATATGCCAGTATGTTTGTCATATTGTCGCTGAAAGTCAAAATATTATGTTCCAATATTGTGGAAAAGGTTGACTAATTGGATATATATTTGATACGTAACAAAGGAAAATGAACTCAGTTACTGACTCAGAATAACAGCTCTACCAGAATGCTTAGAGATGTGATTCCGGTCGTTGAGTTAGAATTATGCCGTTTTTTGAAGAGGTTTTATAGAAATACTAGCTTCAACCGGCGGCTGCGTCTGCCTTGTTTTCTTCGACTTTTATACAAACTTCCAATCAGTATATCAACTTTTTCAAGTTTCATTTTCGAGACAGAAAGTAACCTATCTTCTATGTGTATGTTCAATACATCTCTATACTTACATACATATACAAAATCATTATAATCCGTTTATTATGCCAAATACTCTTAATAAATTTATCCGACTTTCAAAATCAGAAGGAGTTTCGCTACTAGTATTTGTGTCCATACTACGACGCTATTTCAAAATGTTTGTATGTTTTCCATATAAACTAAACTGAAATATATCACAGTAGTTATTATATAGATAGAAGTCCGAATAATCACCAACCTCTCATTTTCAAAGTCTATTAAAACTAATTACGCCATTAAAAAAGCTTATTTTACGAGCACATTAATTTTTTGCGATGGTAAAAGTAAGAGTGAAATTACAAAGCAATTGATGGCAAATTGAAAGCGAACAGGCGATACCAGTACGTATTCTCGCAATCTCCTCTACTTTACTGGACAATTTATTTTAATTACAGTACGACTATCTATATCTGTAAAAAAACTTGTAAGCACTTAAGTTTTTATTCGCCTTATAAAATGCAACTATTCGCTTTTAGTTCTAGAATATTTTTCTCCTTTTTTATAAACGGATGATATTTTTAGATGCGTATTTAAAGATCGCTTGGAAGCGTTTGTGTAATCTTTTATCTCGTAGACGATACGCTAAACGGTAAAGCGTGAGGAGCCTCGGCAGCCGCCCCAGCTGACGCCATCCATGGCTTCTAGTCGAGGCTAATCTTCCTTGTAGGATGACTCATCTTCACTGAGTTCGTGACCCAAACTGCGGATTTTGTTTTGTGGCCTCGGCTAACCTTAGGGATGACTAACTGCGTGTAAACACTATACGTAATCATCACTACTGAGAAATTGCTTCAAAATATATTAATACATTAATTAATCGGCAAAAACGGTTCGGTGTGGATCGCTTCAGTAAAGCTTTTACAACTTTATAGTAATAATACTGGCCCGTTGGCGCAGTAGGCAGTGACCCTGCCTTCTGCTCCAGGGGTCGTGGGTTCGATTCCCGCCTCGAGTCTGGGTGTATTATCCAAATGTATGTATTTATATATTTCTAAAAAATATATATTAGTGAATAACTGGTGTCTGTTACCTATAACACAGGCATTAAGTTGTCTACTTTAGGAATAGACATCTGTATGTCAAAAAGGTCTATATATTTATTTATTTATTTATAGCAAACGTCTGACACATTCGATCTCGCTACCCGTCTTTTTTCATACCACAACCCTTGCATCGGTTCTTAAGGAGGTAAACTCAAAAAAAAAGCTACCTCAAAACGTTGTTTAAATAGTAAAAACTTTATTGTATAATTTGTCACTCCCTAAAATAGTTATTTTGGCAATATATAACTACTATAACTTTATATTTTTTTTAATACGAGATGTCGTTTAATTTTCTGTTCTATTTCAGTTGAGACTTTTACTAAATAAAACATACATTTTCATTATAAAATAAAACGACAAACTTCATTCATAATGAGAGTTTTTAAAGCATTTGTAGAGGATTCTGCTGCGTTGTTCATGTTTGCATTTGAACGTTAGCTAAATCTACATAGTAATGAATAAAAATGGCATACATGTTTGTCGATAAATGTTCCGGTGTTCCGAACTCTATTGGTTCCTTTTCTTTTATGTTGGCTGGCCCGTTGGCGCAGTGGACAGTGACCCTGCCTACTGCACCGGGGGTCGTGGGTTCGAT
This sequence comes from Charaxes varanes, assembly GCA_024363005.1. Taxonomy (NCBI): domain Eukaryota; kingdom Metazoa; phylum Arthropoda; class Insecta; order Lepidoptera; family Nymphalidae; genus Charaxes; species Charaxes varanes. The sequence continues at coordinate 634,166 of JANCMC010008574.1, read as the reverse complement.
TCCCACCTCGAGTCATAATAACCGTCTGTTATATAAACGGTCTTGAAATTGCTTTTATGACGATAGGTATAAAAACCCCTTATCTAAATCAGACAAGAAATCTGTACAAAACTTTTTTTTTTTTTGGAAAGCAGGGGCATAATACCGTGGTATCACCCGTATCAATGATACGGACCCACTTGGCTGCAGGGGCCCGCAAAGCGTATTAAAAAATCCTAAAATGTTATCCACAATCAATAGATAATAATATTATCAAATACATAATTTCATTTCGCCTTTATAAAGAGGCACGTTTTATTTATGTTATTTTTTTATGTGTATAGATAACCTATAATCGTTTGAATATCATTATATAAATTAAATTCCTGCATTTTTGTTTCTTTTATAAAAAATTTAGTCTTAGGAGGGAAAACGGAAATATTTAGATATACCTAAAAAGTATTTACTAATATTCTTTTTTTTTTAAGTAATTAATAAAGGTATATCTTATTAATTATGTGTTTCTTTTTTGTAGAGAGGATACTGTCATTATAATAATCTAGAAGTCAGGGCCCGTGCCCGTCGTTGGGCTACTTTACCAGCAAGAGACGAAGAAACTATAGAACGAGCAGTGGCAACAATTGGACCACTGGCAGTCGCTGTAAATGCAGCGCCTTTTACCTTTCAACTCTACAGGCATGTTCTTAATCGACATTATGAAAGGAGTTCTACAATTCGTAGGAATTTTTTTAAGTTAAAAAAAAATGATCTCTTGCGTACAAAATATCTGTTCTTGACTCTCAATCAGGAAGGCTTCTTCATTCTAATTCAGTCGCTTTGACTTTCTTGATTTTATCTCTATAGCTTCATTTAAAATGTGATTTAGTTCTCCTAAACTGCAGAGTTCCTCGATTTAATCCGTGTTTTAAATGTACGAGACGAATCTTATTTATAAAAGTACATGTATATATTTTTTTTTCAGATGTTATTTTCTAAGTAAGATGTCTTTATAGTCGTTTTTCTTTGCTCTTTCTGCCAAAAATGATAATAATATGATCCTAATAAGGATTTTTTCTTATCATTTTAAAACTGTGAGCTTTTCTCTTGGCTGTTTCGTTTTATTTCCATTATCAAAATATCGTTCTGTCTAGACGCGATAAGCCGTCTCTAATTTTTTAGTGTCGAAAACTGTACAATCTTCAAAACAACGTTATGCAAATTGTTTTTGCTTCGAGCGCACTCGAGAATTATTTCAAATGTTGGTATTATTAAATAAGCAGTAGATAGATTAAAATTAAATGAGCTGTTTTAAATGTGTCTGCAGTTTTAGCTAACTGGAAAGGAGATTCATAATTTTTTTACCACCATTTTATACATTTTCATTTAGCTGGTTATTACTGTTTCTTTAAGCTGATTTAACTCTTAAGTCTATATCCATACAGTTCAATACAATAATAGTGCTCAGGAAAAAGTTTACTGCTTTACGTAAAATTAACATTAGCGAAATCAAATCAAAAGATGTGTTATTCAAGCAGTCTTGTACAATGTCTTTTGAGTCGAAAAATATTTTAAAAGCTACCACTGATTAGGAAAGCTCAAGTCTCGAGAAGAATCAGCAAGAAACTCGTTAGCCACTCTTTTAAAAAAAGATCTTACAAAAATGAGTTTAATTGCATAACCAGTGCTAGAATGGGTCACCCATCTATCACACGGTCGCAGCCAGAGCAACTTAACTTAGCGATCGACTCAAATGCCGACCACTGATTAGGCCACGACCTCCTCTAAAAATACAATACATCTATAAAAATAAATAACATCAAAGTTTTTGTGTGTTTTAAATTGATGAGTTGTTGTGTGTCAAATTAATTTTAATTATTAATAATAATGAAAATTAATTAATATTATATTTTAATTTTAGTAATTGTAATTATTAAAAATAATATTAATTTTGATATTTTAAATTAATATCTTCACGTTTCTGCGAGCTTTGTATTAGACGAAAAGATTTTTGTATTTTTGTTTGCAAAATTATTTTATTTATCCAATCTTTTATAAGTGTGTATCTTTTTTTAATACTGTTTTTATAACTTTAAGACAGTCCTTTAATATCGAGGATCCGGGATCCATTTAAATCTTTCTAACGTTGAAATATCGAGGTTTGATTCTCACAAATTTATCCAGAAATACCAAAGGCCCCAGCACGAACATTTCGAACGGTTCAAAGTCAACTGGACTTTGAAAATATTGGTGTTTGGCCTACAGAAGACCCTTCTTAATATCGACGTGGATTGCATTAGCGTTGATTTAAAGCGTGACACTATAAAGACTTGCCTCGTGAGGGCATATTACGATCATTTCCATTCTAAATAAAGTTGACTCGTCAACTTTGAACGGTTCGAAATGTTCATGCTAGGACCTCTGTGGTTTTTAACACTATTTGAAAATGACAGATTGTATTTTTATTCGAACCTGTGACCTAATAGAGAATTCAGCACAGTTTATCGTCACGTGGAACAGTTATATCAACAATCATTGCCCGGCGCGCTGATCGATCTACCAACACTATATCAGGTTTTTTATTATTATTATTAAAGCTATGATATAGTAACTTTTCAACATTACCATTTAAAATGAGTATATGTCTTATAAAATAATAACTTATGTTTTATTTGATTTCCTTTCTATTTTGCCAAAACGTTCCCCTTCTTCTATGGTGTCCGGTAGAGAAATGTTGACAGTCTCCGGTAAAAACAATACTAGAATGCTGGCTATTAACGCTAGGATTCCAAAGAATATAGCTGGTAGATTTTCATAATATAGGGCCTGAAAAATAGTACAAATCGTAAATCAAAAATTTGCCTTTTTTAGCAAATTTTAAAAGGTTTGTTTTTTTATCAAGCATAAGTTGGTTTGATTAATAATGTATTTATTTCTACTAAGAGCCAATGTCAAAACTATTCATGACTGGCTGTTTCTCGCAACTTCATTCGCGTAAAATTAGGTGGAAAATTTTAGCGCGACGCGATAATATATAGCCTATAGCCTTCATCTTTAAATGGGCTATATAACGTTGAAAGAATTTTTGAAATCGGACCATTAAAATCTATTTATCTCTTGGCTTAACCTTTTCTGAAACTCTAGGAATTCCACTGCATCATTGAGACTGAACGAATAATATAACATTTAAAAAGCTAAGAATTCTTTAACGCAATCCCTCTTTTATATTACAAAGGGTAGTAAATAAATAAATAATAATAAATATATACAGGACTATATGACACACAGACGTCTGTTCCTAAGGTAGACAACTTAATGCCTGTCAAGAACCCATATTGATGGTCAGTGACAAAACGTTTAAAATAACTTTGAATTTCCGGGCAGACTAGAGACTCAAAAACCTTGGGAAAAACTGAGAGTATAGATATAGGTCTATAATTACGTATATCATTGTCAACACCACTTTTAAAAATAGGTACTACTTTTGCTTGTTTCCATTTTGTAGGAAAAATTCCAGAACGTAAGGAGGCTTTAAATATCAAGAACAGAGGTAAAGCTAGAGCTGTAGCGCATTTTTTTATAAATACTGGCGGTATTTCATCTGGTCCAGCTCCTTTAGCGATTTTTAATTGTTTTAGTTTATTTAAAATATCAAATTGAGTTAAATTTATAGAAGCAAAACCCTCGTTATCATTTGAAGGTGGTAAGTCTCGAGTATAGCGTAAGTATAGAGAGACTATAGAAGTCTTGTTATAATTATTTACTAGATACCTTATTTGGTTTATACACCGATTTCAATTATATCGATACTAAAATCATTCCCTACTTAAAAGGCAGATTATCGATAAACGATAAACAACAGCAGTATTTTTTTTTATTTCATACAGACGGCATCGGCGAAGTAACTTTTCAACGTAAACCAGACCTTATTCAATGAAATATTTCTGTTGGGCATTTAATTTAGATCAAATCAAACCAATCCAATAAAACCGAGACGGGCCTATAGTTGATATATAATTAATCAAAGGTTTTGCGGTAAAGGGTCATTACCTACATTGTGATGATATGAATTCGGAATGTTCACGTTTTCTCACATATACTCATGCATAATCTCCAACCAAAACGCGGTGGCGGGAAATAGGAAGAATATGGCCGAAGCTTTGCCAGTACATCTCGAGAACTGAGATGATAGATCCGCTCATTGATTCTACGCTGATAAGGAAGTGTAATATATCTTGCATACTGATTCTTGCTTTGGCCGTTGGTAAGATATTTAAAATACTGTTAGTCATTTATTGAAACATTTGCCAAAGAATCCCAATTAGTCATTATATTTTAACAATACGATAGCCACATTTTCTAACATTAATCTATAACTTAAAACTAAATATAAAGCCAATGAACTAGCAATAAGGAAAGTAATGTAAACATTATCTACATGATATAAACCAGAACAAATAAATCTACTAAATTAAAACTGCTTAATCTCCTTGATACCAAAGATAAGTCAACAGTTGGTATCTTAAGGTAAGTTAAAGTTACTCAAGTGCTTCTTAACCAAATTTGTATTTCTAATGGAAAATCTGTTAGGTTGACTAAATTTATTTATTGAGAAAGAATGTAAATTACTATTGGCCTTTAACATTCGTAACTAGCATCGTTTCTTTGCAGTGGAACACGCATTGTCAGAAATAGCGGGATTCTCTCTAATTACAGACTGCAATTCGGAACGGGTTTACCAGAAATTCATTAAGCTCAGTTTTCCATGGTTGGACACGATTATTCCCTACACACAGGCCCTTGGAATCTTTGCACAGGTACAATCGTAGTTGATTTAAAGTATATCTTTACAGTGGAACACGCTTTGTCAGAAATAGCTGGTTTCGTTCTGGCCGTGGATTGTAGCCCTGACAGGATATATGAAGCCTTCATAACCCATAGTTTCCCTTGGGCTGTGGCTGTCTTGATACGAGCAAATTATCGTATACTCATGTTTGATTGAGACGAGAAGACAATTTCCTTCAAGAAATTCAGGTTCACTTACATGGACTTCTATTTCACTCCGAACATATACTACAACACCATCATTTTGATTGTGGCTGTCCTTCGTCCAATATTTGTTGTAATTCTGCATGCTCGGCGGTAAATTATTATCGCTAGTCCAACATTCTGTAAGTACGACGACATCCACTGGAAAACTTAAGGCAGCAATAAAAGCCAAAAATAAATCAAAATTTCTATTAATACTTCTTATATTAAGAGTGATTATTGTGAAGGGATCATTATTCATATCATAGTTTAGTACTTGTGAACAAAGGTTAATATTATCAAGAGTTACACAGTCCACCTGTTCCATATCATCCACCTCTGTGACTATACAGTTCTTGTTACTGTTGAATTTTAAGTTTGTACCTAAATGACCTTACATAGGTCCCATTATAAAATTCAATATCCATACTCTGATGGATATCTAGTGTTATTAGATATTCAGTATACTGAAATAAATTAATATGGTATATATAGAAAATTTGTCTACTAATTGAGCTTTTAATGTAGTGATGTTTGTATAATAAATTAAAATATATATGTGTGTGATAAATGGTAGGGTAATTAACAGTGTATAAATTGTAATGTGTTGTGTACAAATATGGTATAATTATAAAATCACGCAATATAACAGAATATAAGCATATAATTTCCCGAAGTTTAAAAGCAAAAAGAACATTTTTGTGAAACAAGTAGCAATTAAAAACATGCAAATGATAAAATAAAGTTACATGGAGAAAAATTTTTGGCGCCAAAATTATGTTGGACTACACGTAAGCCGTTTGACAATTAATTCAAACTTTTTTTATAAAAAAGTTTACTTTTTTTTAGCCAGTTTTTAAACTTACTTTTTTAATAGAACAAGGATAATATTATTAAGTTGTTTCTGGCGGTAACGTTGAAAACATACTTATTAATTTTCATCGATTTTATTTTTATTTATAAAATAGGATAGGAAAAAAGTAAGAAGAATCGGGTTTTCTTTTGGTAAAAATCAATTCTTTTTTTTTCAAGATGGCGTAAATGGATTTTAGATGTAAATAATAAATAATAAACAAATATTTTCATAATTTTATTTAGAATTGTACCTCCGTTACAAATAAAAACATGCTTTTTTTTTAAGATTTTTACAAACCCATAAAGCTCTTGCTGTTTTTTTCCAAAAAGCTATCATCTGTTTCGAAAACATATCCAAAATTCAAATTTATGAGTCACATGTTTTCATTAAATATTTTTTTATGATTTTCTCATTTTTTTTTTAAATGCTAATAAATAGAGATCTGAAATTTACAGAATCAAAGTATCTTACTATATCTAAGATATTCCATAATGATGAACTAATTATCCTTCTGGAGCCGATTTTCTTAGCTTATCGACCTTATACCCTTTGCAGATGAATTAAAAAATTTCGCCCGAAACTTATTCGAGATACAAACATTTTTGACGACATCTCTACAACCGAATATAACCGAGTACTTCCTGAATCAGTTAGTTATAATTGCTGATTTAAAGTGTCCAGGAGTAGACACATTTTTATTAAAGGTACTTTAATTTTATAGTTTTGATATGCGTGGCGTCCTCCTCGTCCTCTGCCGACCAACGTCTTCTACTTAATACTAGCTGTAACCCCCGACTTCGTCTGCCTCAAATTAACCTTTCCCATAGACCCCCTTAATGGGACCCTATCTTTTATTACCTTACCTTTAAATTTAATAATGAAAGTAATAGATCCCAGAGACATCCCAATAAACTATGTTTCGCTACGGCAACACTAAAAATATATCAAAAATATTCACATTACATGGCTGTTAAATTGTATAATAAACTGTCCCAGTAATGTTAAATATGAATTTACCAAATTAATTAATTAAAAGACGACTTAGTGAATTTTTATTAGATAAGTGCTACTATGACATTAAAGAATATTTAAATTAATTAATGACTATGACATAATATTTTAAATATAATTCATTGACTACGGTTTATATTTATTTGACATTTTTTTTATTATTATTAATATTCTATTAATTTTATTTTTTTATATTTAAATTTTTTAATGTTATAGTTTATATATGATATTAATGAATGATAAACGAATTAATTTTAAATTTCTTGATCTATTTGCACACAAAAATTATAGTTGAATGTATTGGAACTAATTACTATATAACATCATTTGTGCCACATTCTTGCAAATAAAGATATGATTATGATTATTATGATTATCGAATAACCAGTTCTCAGCGCATGTACACTAACAATAAACTACCAGCATGCCGAATTTCATTTTTGTGCATTGTGTAATACATACATTTCGATGGTCCCTATTAACAATGTCGGTTCTGCAAAAAGACAACTTTTCAGTAGAGCAGTTCAAAGTTAATTTTCCGGTTGGCGAAGGCCAATGGGCTGTACTATCAGATATCTAGAACAGTCATAGGTAAACGGGAATTGAGTAGAGAGGCCAAGCTTAGACTTTTTAAGTCAGTGTTCCTTCCGGTGCTCCTGTACGGATCGGAAAGCTGGACAACCCTAGACAAGCACAGAAGTAGAATTGCTGCGGGTGAGATGCGATTCCTCAGACGAATCGTCGGCAAGACCAGGAGGGACCGTGTCAGGAACGATAGGATACGGGACGATCTAGGGATACGCTCAGTATGTGATGTCCTGGAAGAGCGACAACTAAAATGGTACGGGCACGTCTGCAGAAGGGCGGACACCCGAAAGGCTAGGTGGTTCCTGGAAGCTAGACCGGAAGGCAAACGTCCTCGTGGCAGACCCAGATGTATTTACTCCGATTATATCGGAAAACTGGGAGCAGCAAGAGGATGCACCATCCCGGAGATGAGAAGAATGGCAAGGGACAGAGACCAGTGGGCTGGATGGACCAGGACTGCTACTCCACGCTTAACGGCACCAAGGAGTTAGAGGAAGAAGAAGAAGAAGAAGGAAATAAACTTAATACATTATACTTATAATAGAATAGAATAGAAAAATAATTTTATTCTGGGACCAAGTCCCTTAAGAATAACAGATATGTACAATAATAAATGAATATATATCTGGCCAATAGGCTATATAATACAAATCAAATATTGTATTTACAATTACTTAAGAGTAAATAAAAATCAAAGAATTAAGTTCTGGTCATGGCCCGGTTCAAATCCAGCTGTGGCAAGATAATTTATTATTCTACTAACAGCAACGGATTAGTAAACACTCAGAAAACAATTTATACCTCAGGCACCCCCCACCACGTCAGCGCTACCTTAAACATTCTAAGCAATGGCGAGCTTTGACGCAATCTTATAGTAAAATGTATACATGTGTGTATAAATCTTTTGGCAATAGTGTGCGTGACGTTTTATTTTAAAAATGTAATAATGCATATTTCTTAAAAATATTAACATTCGCACACCGTCCTTTATATGAACGACATTTTTGTAAAATTTCATACTCCTCCGTTCGCGCGATTTTCGCAAAATGGTACCGAACGTCTTCGATTCACGTTTTAATATGTAAATGGAAGATTGGCGTGTAAAAATGCCCTTCGTAGGTATTCAAGGCGCAGCACAAGATGACGGGCCAGCTCGCCGCGGCCAAGGTTTGCGTGCTGGACAACGAGGACGACCTGGCCGACTTCACGGTGGAGATCGACATCCTGTCCGAGTGCCGGCACCCCAACGTCGTGGAGCTGCACGAGGCATACTTCATCGACAACAAGCTGTGGGTGAGTGGATGTTGCATCATGTATACATTGAGCTTTTTTAGGTTACCTTTCTCTTATCGTTATCTCGGTCCAGTACCAGGGTCAGCATAGATTGTAGAGGATGTGGCTTTGGGGCGAGTCAAGATGACCGATTGCCGTCTGACGTCAACCTCGGAACCCCAACGATCTCTACAATCTTACGACTAATATCACAAAGCAATTTTTATTAGCAATATTTTTGTCTAATACACACAAAAAAAAAAAAACCAACAAACACAACCACAAAAAAAAAAACACACAAAAAAAAAAAAAAAAAAAAAAAAATATTATTTGTTGTGAGACTACAAATTAAAATAAGTAAAATGACGTCGACAAACCCATGTGGCGCCATCGGTTTAGCGGGGAACCTATTTGGCATGTTACCGACTTCAACACATCAGCAGGTATCTACTAAATCACATGAAAGTACCAACTATTTTTTGCTTTTTATTTCCTTGGTGTTTTTTGAATGTGGTTTTTTTTACTTTTGTTTTATATTACAAGAGGTAAACGAGCTGGCGGTTCGTCACCTAAGTGACTATGGACTCCCACCAGAAGGCTAGCAGATGCGTTGCGGGCCTTTAAAGAGGGGTTTAGGCCTCTGGGAACTCTCACAAACTGAAGTAAACGTGACGACGAGACTATTACATGACGTGACAGCATTGCAACCACTTCACGCCGATCTTATGTGAGAGAGAGGTAATGGTACCAGGATGCGCCGGCCCAATTTGTCTGCAAACCAAAAGAACTGCAAGCGGGGCGCTACCTCTAATTAGATAAATAGAAAGGAGTAAAGGAAGGAATGGAGTAAAAGGATATAAAAGTAGATGGAAGGGAGGGAAAGGATGCAGATACTACTGTCACGGACGGTATAGGGGTAGTGACAACAGCTAGGGTAGTCCAGGGTGACTGTCATCTGTAAACCAAAAGAACTTCAAGCGTGGCGCTAGCTCTAATTAGATAAACAGATAGGAGGAAAGAAAGGAATGGAGTAAAAGGATATAAAGGTAGATGGGAAGGAGGAAAAGGATGCGGATACTACTGTCACGGACGGTATAGGGGTAGTGACAATAGCAGGTAGGGTAGTCCGGGGTGACCCACGTGGTGGCTAAATCGCTGCCCACTCCGTTGTCTATGATCCTCTGTTTGGTCACGTTGGTCAACTCTCGGTCAACTTCAAAGACACCAACACCGGGAGTGATCACAACGCTCAACTGACCGGTGCGGTCAAAACACCTGTCCAAGTAGTGTTTCTCGAACACTGAAAAAATTTAAAAACAATATCAACAACACGTGCCTCAATTAGTGTCTGGCGTTTGAGTCGATCGCTAGGTTAAGCGGTTTTCACCGCGGCCGGGAGATGGATGGGTGACCAATTCTTGCACTGGATCCCAAATATCCGACTTCCTCCGTGCTGATGACCCATTTTACGTCCGAAGGCACGTAAAATGCGTCATCAGGATTAATGTCAATGAGTGATATTAGTCGTGAGATTGACTCGTGGTTACACCTCCTTAATCTGGCCCTATCGAAGAATACCTCCTTGCCAAGATTCATCTTTGCACGTCCCGCGGTTTTCGAGATTTTTTTGATAGGTGACCGTTTCGTTTATATCCTACTAATATTATAAGCGCGAAAGTTTGTACACATGGATGTATGGATGTATGTTTGAACCTCTTTCACAAACAAACGACTAACTTAATTTTAATAAAACTTTAAAATAATACAGTTTATACATCAGAATGACACTTAGACTATTAATTATAAAGATATTGTATGAATTGTCCAAAATATAAAGATAAATGTCAAGGAAGTAGGAGAAAATTCTGCCATCTGCAAGCTATAGCGGGCATGCGTTGCATAAACCATTAGAGTCACACGTATATAGAGTATGAAGAAAATGTTTATCTTAATTAGTTCAACAAAAAAACGTTCACTTTTATAATACATAAACTTAAGTATAATTCTAGATATATTGTAGAGCTTACAGTTCCATGGGAGACCAACATCCCTAAATACCATCTGATAAAAACTAACTTTGACTTTTAACCTAACAACTCATTTGTTAGGTTAAAAGTCAAAGTCACCTAATATGGTTACAAATCAGCTTATACGCAGTAGAGGTGGGAGCGAGGAGTATACCAGCAAGATCCCTGTACCACCTGCCAAAAGACCTTGGCTTATCAAGAAGTATGATAAGTTCATTATTAGAAAAGACATCTAAAGCCGCACTAGTGAGATTATACTAGATTTGGCTAGACAGGGGAGTTAGTGGCCACTATAAAGAGCACTCTTAAATCTACATCTGGGTCACAAGTCCAGGGCACTGCTATGATTCCTTCCTCTGCATCGCTAAGGACCCGGCATCCGCACGTAGAATATGGCTGCAGACCAAAAGAATTACAAGCCTGGCGCTACATCTAATTATGTAAATAAAAAGAAGTAAAGGAAGGGATGGAGTAAAAGGATATAAAGGTAGTTGGAAAGGAGTAAAAGGATGCAGATACTACTGTCACGGACGGTATAGGAGGCGATTTATGTTTATAAATAAATATATACGACTATATGACACACAGACATGTTCCTAAGGTTGAAAACTTAATGCCTCTATTATAATAGGTAATAGACACCTTTTATACACAATTACTTGTTTTTTTTTTTTTGTAGAAATACATAGAAGTACATTTAGATAATGCACCCAGACCCGAGGCGGGAATAAAACCCACGTTCCCCCGAGAGGAAGGCAGGGACACTTCGAGGTGGGAATCGAACCCACGACCCCCGGAGCAGAAGGCAGGGTCACTGCCCACTGCGCCAACGGGCCAGCCTAATATATCCCAAATGCGAGCGAATTTAATTCGTAGGAACGTGCGATGAAAACATTGATGTCTAATGCCAGCTTCACACGTATATATAAATCGTTGCGATTTAACTGTGCTGTTTGAACTGCGCAGTTTTATAGATACGTGTGTGAAAAATCGTTGTCGATTAAGCTGCACAGTTTTTCGTTGCGTTTGGTTGACGATCACTCATTTTCAGTCATTCACGGAACTTGCTTTAACACTCGATTTAACTGCACAGTTAAATCGCAACGATTTATTGATACGTGTGAAGAGGCTATAAGAAGTGTCCTAATTTAAATGAACGTCCCTATTTCTAATTGCTATTGCCTTTTTTGAAAATCGACAACAATACCATCACTTGACGTGATAGCATTGCCACCACTTCACTACTTGTGGTGGTACCCGGAAGCGCCGGCCCAATTCGGCTGCAGACCATATGCAAGCGTACCGCTGCCTCTAATAAAAATTATTGGACATAGGGAGATTTCTTTATCCTGGCTTTTCCGCCCGAACGATGAATTCAGCCAGGGACAGACTTAAGAGTTTTGTGAGCGTGTTCTTTCACATGATGTGGCCTTATAGTATGTTACCATTCATCTATATGAATTTTGATGACTTTTTCAATTGTTTTAAATAGAAAGAAGATATGACTGATTGGTCTATATGATTAGGCTGTACTTATATCTATCACCAGCTTAAAAAATCAAGGTTACTTCAGAGTAACCAACAAAGTGAAATGGGTCAGCCCCATTTCACGTTGTTGGTATGTATTCCCAAGGATATCTTGCTGGGAAGCTTCTAACCAATAAAGGCAGGAATGACACCCTTGCTTTTCTGTAGGAGGGAGGGGAAAAAAATCCGTCTTCACTTGATTTGAAGGGCTTAAAGATTTCAATGACCCAAACGTGGACTGTTAATGGTTGAGGCCAGCTTAGACTAGGTCGAGGTGCTTCCATGTTTTGAAGTCTAGACTCAACCCATCTTACTATCAGCTAACCACAGAAGTGAGTGCAAACCAGTACTTCCAAGGTTTCGACTGCTGTATATCTTACTCGTCGCGCCATATTGGCGCCGCTCTTGTATTTTGAAATTAAAATTGAAATTAGTACTCGTGTGACCGGAATCCGCAAGGGTTTTAATACGATACCGCTAAGCTATTGTCGCATCCATTCCTAACACAAACACGTTAACTTAGTTGGTAGAGTAACGGGGTTATTTGGCAAACTAATAAGGACTGTAAACCACCTTATAACACAGTGCTCCTATAACGCATTAATATTATTCTATAATATATAATATTCTGCGCATTCGAGGTCGTAAAAGCACGTTGTACGAGAATATTCCTTCAACGCGTTTTCATATAATGTGGAATAAACCTACCGTGTTACGGCGGCTATTACAGTGAAATGAAATGAAAAATAATTTATTCTCTGCAGATATCAAAGACAGCCACTTAAAACTACTAAGATTCTTTAAAAAAAATGTTGATCGCACGATATTAGTTAAAGCGTAAAAGGTAAACGGAATAAAACTCATTCGGATTTATAAATTTACTTAAAATACTTTTGTTTTCAGATGCGAAGAAGAAGATTGCCAAATGTCCGGAGACGCTTTGACAGTTCTGACCCGAGTGGCGACCGAGACCTCTCTGCGGTATGCGATACAGCTCATAACCACCGCCTCTCTCGTCGCGAAGCGAAGAAAAGCGACAGAAGTAAGGAGAAATATAACCCCCACACAATCTATAAATTATTATATATATTTCTTTTATAAACCCAATCTATATTTTTCCTTATAAATTATAAATAGGCTTTGTCAATGGATGATGTTAAAATTTGACATTTAAAAACGACGTCGGTAGCCATACGTTAAAAAAGTCACCTTTGTTCAAGGGTTTCAAAGCGCCCTACGCATTGTTAAATTGGCCGAAAAACGTTTTTTATTTCAAATTTCTGAAAATCTTATTGTGAATGAATTGTATCGTAAATTTCCAAAATACATAAGAACGTTGATCGCGTTGTGTAATGCCCTACCTACCCAATATTTCTGTTATCAAATAATTTATATTTCCAACCAGGTCAGCATGGAAGACGTAAAGAAGGTCTACTCATTGTTCCTCGATGAACATCGCTCAGAACAGTTCCTCAAAGAGTACCAAGACGAATTTATGTTTAATGATGGCTCTGGAGGTTAGTTGCCATAACAAAATTATTCTTACTACTTTAGTAGTATTTCTACTAACGATTGGATATTTTATATAAGTTTTCGTTTAAGTCATTATTTTTAATGTTTCATTTTATAATCTGTTTACTCCAAAAAAATTATTTATTATAAATTGCCAATTACCTCAATATCTTTTAAATTTGACCATCTTATCATTCACAGACTGACACTTCTTATTCGTTTAGTTTAATTTTTTAATATTAAAAGCTCTTAAGATTTTAAACTGCTGTCAAATATCATTAGACAATATATATTTACTATGTGAGAAAAGGAATATAAATAAAATAATTGTTACAGATGGACCGCAAATGATGGAAGTAGCGCAGTGAGCAGAAAAATCTTTACGACACTTGAAGTATTGACGAATATTCCAAAAAGTGCTTTATTTTATCGTTTACTTTGATCGAGGGTAATTTTAGTTAAGTTGAAGTTTTTCGTTAGTCCGTGGACTACCATTAACCCAGATCTTATTTTCTCGTGTACGATTACGACATTGGGATTAATTTCTATGGTACTATTAGCTTCATTATATCTTTTCATTCATATGTACCTCATGCAAACCCATGTTTTTTACTTTTTTTTAAATTTCTCGCATAAATGTAACTTCTACCCGGGTATATTATTACTCGTAAAAATACATCAGTAAGCCATTTAATTTTAATAATAAATTTAAGTAGCTATAACGTTTGTTTTATTTATTCTTTACATATTAACATTATTATATTATAAACCTGTAACGTGCAATAAAATTACATAAGTAACTTGGCGTAAAACAATAATACGTAATGCGCCGTTTGCCCCTTGTTTTAAGAAAAAAAGAGACTTGATAGTACAGTAACATTTTTCATTGGGATAATTACACAGGCCAACAAAAATGCGGTTTGAAGAAACCTATATAAATTTGTCTAGTTCTTAATAGTTTTATATGGTGAAAGCAAATTCAATACCAGTTTTTTTGTATCACCCACAGTTTTTAGAAAAATGACATTAAATGTATACTTAATAGATAAGAGGACTTTGATAGATAAAAGTCAAAAAAAATATATTTAATAGTTCATAGTCTATACTCACAAAAATTTTAGGTTATGAATTATTAGATGTTTATTTTAATATATTTTCTCTTTCTTTTCTCTGTGAAGTGACCAACAGTAATCACCTGTTATGGTAATATCATTGACAAACGTTTATATTTTTGGCAATCAGATATAATTACAAGGATAACTTTTCAATGTCTATAAATCAGTAAGCGAATTGTTAAGTTTTATTTTTTTTTGATTTCATTTATATGGGCCGAATGAGTAAAAGGAAAATTTAAAATCGAAATATGAGAAATTGGTAGGTGATATGACTTTTTCATTAAATTTTTTTGGATTAGCACACTAAGTTACACATAAAATAGCTAAAGTTGTTAAAAAGTTTTTCATTGTTGGCCTATGTTGTAATTTCAAATGCATTAAAAAATAATTACAAAGAGGATAGTTTTTATTTATTTATAACCTGTAGAAATATTTTGTGAACAGTAGTTTTGGTATGGTATCACTAAATCAATTTAACATAAGCACTGTTTCGGTTTCGAGTGAGGTCGAATTTTCTTAGAGTTCCAAAATGCTGGCTATCAGAAATCTTCTTAGAACCAACCCTCAAATTGTTAAAAATGTTGTCCAGCAAAGAAATATGAGTGCCATGGCTGTACCTGCCAGAAACAAGATTTCCAAAGCTGTAAGTATTGATAAAAATTTTGTATACATTTTGCATTTTATGCGTATTAAAATTATTTAGGAACACAATATAGGTAGTTTCGAAATGATTTAAAATGAAAATGTTAAATTGAACATATTCTAGCCAATATAAATACGATGTTGCATTACGTAATTTTTCGTTGAAGATTTAGGTTATCCTTTTAATCCGTTATCAATATCCAACACTTAGTACTGTAGTCAAAAGAGTGAAAGAGTAGAAATTAAAAATAAAATTACTAAATTAACAATCTTTTTAAAAGTCAATTTCATCTTATAACTCACACAAAAACATTGGTTTTAAATGTTTTTGTGTGATTTGTGTTCTAGTTTTATTGTCCATTAAACTACATTCCTCATTTTTACGTTTATATTATATTCATATAAGTTGTCTAGTATTATAAGGAGAATAGAAAAAAAATGTTAGTTTATCTGTACTATTCCAACATTATCAATGATTACTAAATCATTTGAGGCATTGTACCTGCATGTGTTCTTCTTCATAGCGTTTCGTTGGCAAGCACTAAATCGTGTCGGCCCAGAACTTAGCCGTCCATGGGCGCCGGTAGGCACTTCGGTGCCTGCTGCCTGCTCGTCTGCCCCCTTGTAACATAAAAAAAAAAGTTTTCTTCTATTTAGAGTTATCACGGTCCAGTACCAGGACCGCTTAAATTGTAGAGGTTATGACTGTGGAGCGAGTTAAGATAAGCGACTGCCGAATGACGTCATCCCCGGAACCCCTACAGTCTCTTTGTCACGGACTTCTATAACTCAGTGACATTAATCGAACCCACTGTTATACTTGCCTTCCGAAACACGGAGGAGGTAGGATATTTGAAAACCAGTATTAGAATGGGTCACCCTACTATAACTGGTCAGTAGTAAGAGCTGCTTACCCTAGATCGACTCAAACGTCGGTCACTATTAAGCAAAAACCACCTCGAAGTTTTAAATATGCGTAGTATTGTAGATTTTTACCTAGTCCTCAATTTAAAGCTGTAAAATCATCACAAATTGAACGTTTAATTTAAAATTTTACATCAGGAATAAAAAAAAACTGAGATCCTCCCAAATTGGCGCATAATTAGCACCTGTGAGAAACTGGGTACTTTATAAGAGGATCCACTAAATGCTTTCAAATATTCCCTTGGACCCAAAACGCTTTAATATTTATAGTGACCTTACGTAAGGTTTCAATTAATTATAATTTGTTACTCACTTCAAACACTTATGAGTGAAATAGGTTTTGCTATTTAATGGTGTACAATTTGATAGGTTTAATGCTCCACGACGTAAGACCCCCAAGGTGGGAGACCTTCAGTCTTCCCTGCGCTCGACGAGGTCCTACAAAAAAGGTCCCTTTCCGGGAGAGACAATACTAACTACTGAGGTTTGTAGTCCCTTGAAGGTGTGAAAAAACCAATTATCTAAGTGTACCGGGTTTCTCCAGCCCAATCTAGGCCACCACTCAGTTTTTCATATAGGATAATGCAATTGGCTCTAAAGACGTGCTCTAAATTCTAATCTGGATCTCTAGTATATTATAATATGTATAAGTGCCTATCAAAGGCAGTTTTTATGATTATCAAATTTTGACTTTGTCTTTGTTTTATAAGAGATAGTCAGAACTCCATCTTAAGGAACCTCAAAAGATTCGCTGCGCTGTCTCCTCAACTGCTTGCCTACCCTGCTTTTAGGGCTAGTCTCTCTCTAGACTCAGGCAAGTCTGTTTGTGTAAGTTTAAGTTGATCTAAGCCGTAAGTCAAAGTTAGTTCTGTAACCCCCTATAACACGGTAGGTTTATTACGCATTATAGTATAACGCGTTGTAGGATTATTCTCGTACAGCGCGCTTGTACGTCCTCGAATGCGCGTAATATAATGTTTTCTATGTTATAATATTATATATTTTAGAATAATATTAATACGTTATAAGAGGACGGTGTTATAGGGGAATGACAGTAATTTCCTATAGTCGCATATCAATTGGATGCACTTTGTTATGAATATCTTCTGGAATAAGAGCATCTGTTCAAAATTATAATAAATAAATATATACAGGACTATATGACTTACGGACGCCTGTTCCTAAGGTAGACAACTTAATGCCTGTGTTATAAGTAACAGACACCTGTTATACACAAATATATAATCAGATAAATACAAACATATGGATAATACACCAATACTCGAGATGGCAGCGCCATCTAGTTTACTTTGGTGTAACCTTTTCCACTTGACATCATTGCCATCTAGTTATGTAGCAGCCGCTACAACGGTAAATAATTTTTATACTGACTCTCTGTCTATATATATATATATATATATATATATATATAATATGGGGCAAACGTGCAGACGGATAACCTGTGTAGCTACCGACGCCCATGCAGAACCAGAAGCCTCGCAGATGGGCTGCCGGCCTTTGAGGATTGAGTGCGCTCAAAAATAAACGCGTATTTAGACCGAAATAAATAACCAGATGACTCTAATCAGTACATCTGACCGTCATCGATGCCGGCGAGAGGCTGCGTGTAATTTATTTTAATTAAGAGTCAGTCCGACGTGGGCGCGTGATTGAAGAGCTTAAGGGCCGGAATTCCGTCGGGTATTTTACCACTCAAGGGTTATAGCTGTATGTCTATAAACTAGGTATTTCCTTCAACCTAATCCGCGTAAATTTAAACATGAATAAGCCGTTAGACTGTCATTCTTCAAAGTCCGGCAACACATCTGCGAGCCCTCTGATGCTGCAGCTGTCCATGGGCGTCGGTAGATACTTAAATGAAACTGTTTACTACTTTCTTCAATTCTTAACTAGTGTAAAACGATTGGAACCTGGTACTTGCCGATTCTAAACCCACTTTTTAGCCGGTTTCTGAGGGTTTTCATTTTTAATAATAATAATAAATAACGTTTATTTGGCCAAAATATACATTTCACGTAATCAAAGCAGTATTGGCCCCCAAACTAGGATTCCCTGTATCTTGAGGGCCGCCTTCCAATGAGAATTATTCTATAGCTCGATAAAAAAAGCGGTGTAGTGTGAATATAAACTTGGGATTCATACGTTCTCTTTTAACGCACGGTAAAAAAGGGAAAAAAATATTTGTGTATGACAGGCGGCTGTTACCTATAACACGGGCATTAAGTCGTATACCTTAGGATTTTTTTTTTTTTATGTTGGAAGTTGGTAGGAACGGACGTCCGTGTGTCATATAGTCCTATATATTTATTTATTAAGTTGATTTTTTTTTTTTTTTTATAGAAATGCATCGACATACTCATCGAGAAGGAGTACCTGGAACGCACTGAGGGTGAAAAAGATACCTACAGCTACTTGGCGTGATCTCTTCACAGTATATCAATAAAGTAACAATATTATCTACGACTGTGTTTTATTTGCCCCTAGCTTCGACCTGCGACTTTGATCGAGTTTTTTTCTTCGACTTAGTCAAATTTTCAACACCTATTTGACCCTTTTCATACTTTATTATCGCTGTTAAAAGCAGCCTATGGTCCTTCTCCAAGAAACAATCTGTGCGTATACCGAAATTCATTTATTCAATCATATTGAACCACCCTGGAAGGATATTACATCGAAATCGGTTGAGCGCTTTATGTGTTAGGCAACAAAGATATTTTCACATCTGTAATATACATAGTTTTTTTTATATTTTACGAGCAGGCAGATCGCATAAGTGGCTACCGAAGCCCATGGACATCTGTACCGCCAGAAGGCTCGCAGATGTGTTGCCGGCCGGCCGTTTTAAAGAATATTAGGAATACTTTTTAGGTATGTCTAATATACCCTTTTCCCCTCCTACTAAGCTTAAATTAAAAGTTGTCCAAAATATAACGATAAATGTCAAGTAAGTAGGAGAAAATTCTGCCATCTGCGAGCTATTCTAGCGTGCGCTGTAACAACCGTTAGAGTTACACATATATAGTGTATGAAGGCAATGTTCCTCTTCAATAGTTCTACAAAAAAGCCCGAGACAGCATATATCTATCTTTCATGTTTAAGCTATTAACGCCAAAATAATGAACCATTATGGAACGGGAAAGGGAAAGAAAACGGGGACAATATTATAGCGTAATAGAATGTAGTAAATAGTAAGTAACCCAATATTCGGGCACGACAGCGTTTGAAGGTCCGCTAGTATTTGATATCTCTTTGCGCTTGTAACTTGATAAGCCATTGATAACATATGGAGCAAATCAAACACGACGCAGAGACAAATGTCGCTACCGATGTGTTACTGTCACAATTTGTACCTTTTCCCCTGGAGATAAGGCAGCAGGAGTCCAGGAAAGATGAACAATGGGGTCACTTCATCAAGGTACATTCCTAAGCCGTCGTATAAATTTATGTGCCCTGAATGCTGTGATTCTTCCTTAAGAAAAATACACTTATTAAAAAAAATAACTTATGTACTTTGTTTATACTACTATATATAAAGTATGTATTTAAGTGTATTAGATTTTAAGGAGGTCGTAGCTTAATCAGTGGCCGGCATTTGAGTCGATCGCTACGTTAAGTAGCTCTTACCGCGGCTGGGTGATAGATGGGTGACCAGTTCTAAGACTGGTTTATATTTGATATCCGACCTCTGTGTTTCGGAAGTTAGTTTATACACACATATACTATAGATTTACATCTGCATCTATATGACACACGGACGTCTGTTCCAAAGGTAGACAACTTAATGCCTGTGTTATAGGTAACAGCCGCCTGTTATACGCAAATATTATTTTTTTGGAAATAAATAAATAAATACGTGTGGATAATACGCTCAGAGTCTAGGTAGGAAGAAACCCACGACTCCAGGAGCAGAAGGGAGGGTCACTGCCCACAGCGCCAACAGGCCAGCCAAACGAATGTGCGAACTCAGTGATTTCGAAGAGGAACGCGATTGACTGAGTTATTTTGTCGTGTTTGTTGTTGTGTTTGAAGACATATCGCGAGGTTTTAACCGAGAACCTTGAGGTCTCGTTACGGAGACTCGGGGCGTTGCGTGTCGCGTGCGGCATGTAAGGTTTATGAAGACGCAATCGCTTCTGCGTAAATGCACTCGTGCAACGCAATAATATGTTTCAGTTCAGTGCGGGCGGCGCCGGCAAACGCAACGCGTGACCCCCCCTTTTTATCACGGATAATTCCGCCCATCATGGCATTGCGATGTCAGCTGACGCTTGTTTACTAAGTTTTTCTTTAATTAATGATTTATAGCATTAATGAATAAGATCAAACAGCAACATGCGCGAATTGCGGTTACCTTTTTTCCCTAACTCTGACCGAAACTGCGGTATAGATATGTAATTGACGTACATTTTCAGTGAACACAATCAATTATTAAAATTATTATTCATGTTCATATGTGGAATTTATTATCTCGGTGATTATGTATATATACTTACTTACTCCTCTGGCGCAACGACCCAAAGTTAGTCTTGGCCTCCGAAACAAGAGAATGCCATCTGCTCCGAAGCAAATTTAATCTGTACTAATTGCGATCGTAGCCACAGATCGAAAAGAATATTGCGTTTTAAGAATATTATTTTATAATGCCACAATTAAATTTATTAAAAGCACCTAGCCTAATAATCCAATATTTTTATTATATTCGATTCTGTGTCACACTATAAATCGATTGTTTTCATTTATATTAAAACTTAAAAATAATTACCGGTTAATTTTCTACTCATATGCATTATTCATCACGAAGACTCAAGTATAGACATCGAAAATAATGACAAGTAGACCAAACTAGCCGCATTGGTATCAATAGCCCTAATTTTGTATTTTTATCCGCTAAGGTGTTGAATAATCGTTGCGGTATCTACATATGTGAAGCTTAAACTTTCGGTATAATTTTATGACACGGAGGAATATGAAATTTTACACATTTTATAGTTTATATAGCGGAGGGTGTGCAAGTGCTAATATTTTTTTCATAATATTGTAACGCCACCTAGTGAGCAAGACTTGACTATCCCGAGCCACCCAATGTGACGCCATCTAGGGGGACAGCGTATGCCAAGCCTAGTTAAGCCAAGCCAAGCCGGGCCAAGCCAGGCCAAGCCAAGCTGGGGCAAGGCAATGCCAAGCGAGCCATGCCAGCCTTCCCTGCCTTGCAAGCCTTGCCAGCCTTGCCCAGTCTAGCCATTATGTGCCAGTGCTAGCATTAATATTAAAGAGTAGGTCAATGGACTATAATGGCCTCTCCATTAGTTCTATTCATAATTGTGGCGGGGGGGGTAGTTCTTATAAAAGCCGAGCACTATGCATTTGGGAGATATTATTAATTTGTGGATCAGTCCGTCCGACGGCGTCCACAATCGAAGACGCCGCCATACCGTTCCTGTATCATCTGTCCGTAACAGATGGCGTTAGTACAGAACTTTCGTCTGACCATAAATCGGGCTACATAACGTCTGCCACGTCTTCTATTACACGTATATAAACTCAGAGGTCGATACGCGATGCCTATTACGACTCCGAGTGCCCAGCAAGTTGGTGCATTAACTGCCCTACACAGTTGGTACTAGATGGACATTAGACAGGTTGCTAAAGGTCACTTAACAAAATTAAAAGAATATTTAAAATTTGTACTATATATGTAGTTAACATAGAAATATATTGTACTCATTTTTGATTTTTTTTTTAAAGAGCGGCTAACTAGTTGCTTGCTGATTCTTCTCGTGGCTCTACTTTTCCGTATCAGTGGTGGCTTCTAAAATATTTGACTATTCAAAAGAGCTTATAATAGTCTACTTGAATCAATCATGTTTTGAATTTGAAGGTATTCCTGTCATATATCCTTAAAGTATTTTTTTAATGTTCCGAAAAAGAGGAAGATTCTGTTTTGGTTTTTACCGGTATTAAAAAAAAGTGTCATATGTGTGAAGTGACATATGTGTTCAGCTCTTACAGCCCATTTCATTAGCAATTATCTTATCGGGCTATTCATACGAAATATCGTATGTGGGGATAAAACAAAAACCTTGTAAGTATAAAAAAAAACAAAAAAATTGTCATGTCTAGTAAGCTTTAGGTCTATGTTAGGCTTACACGGCCCATTTCATTAACGATTATCTTCGGGCTATTCATACGAAATATCTTATGTGGGCTTATTCTTTGTGTTAGTTTGTATTGTGTGTTAAATTATTGTATAAGCTTAGAATAAGATAGTCTTTGAGAGCCCTATCTTACCGAGACACCATGCCGACATCGCAGGTTACGTATCCAAACAATTCATATTAAAATTTAGCACAGGTAACAATTGGCGACAGTTGGCGACGTCGCCAAATTAGGAACGTAGCCACGATTACTACTGGCTACTCATTTGGCAACCGCAGATATCCATGGCAACGGAGCCAGCGACGTCGCCACGGCGTATCAGTGATGTAGGAGTTTAAAAGTAAGGTTGCTGTTCTATAGAATAGCTACTAATTATAGCACGCATTCCTGTAGTCCGATTTAGGGACCTTCAAGGAAAGAACGCACCCGTTCCTTAAAGGCCTGCAACGCATCAGCGAGCTTTATGGTGTTGCAGTTATTTATGGGCATCGGTAGTGAACTAGGTAAAGATGTATTCAAGAGTTACGGACATGACCAGTACACCCTATACTAAAATTTCAAACCACATATATAGTTAATACGTATATGTATTTTTTCCATTAACGCGGATTTCAAAGAGAAAAAATATAGTAAGTATAAACTCTCTCTATAATCCTTGTTCGGTATTTTTTTGACGAAAAGCAAAAAACCTTTTATATCTCGTCCCGTATCGTTCTTTTTTCTATTGAAATTCAAAACTAACATGACGCATACAACATAATAAATATCAGAGTCTAGTCTGACATTTATTATTATGTGTCGTGTTCTAGACCGCTATGCCAAACACTCGGTGCTCTGAAATTGCGAATTTCCCAACTCGGTTATAATAAAATACATAAGTATAATCTGTATACTGTCTGTATATATGAGGAGGTCGTAACGTAAACAGTTGCCGGCATTTAAGTCGATCGCTGGTTTAAGTAACTTTTACTGCGGTCGGGTAATAAACGGGTGACCCAATTTATCACTGGCGTACAACAAAAGTGAGGTCCCATTAATGTCACTGAGTGATATTACTAAGAAGAACAAAAAACATAATAAATAAACGTGAATTTATACTGGACACACGGAGGTTTGTACATAAGGTAGACAACTTAAGCCTGTGTTGTAGGTTACAAACGCCTGTTATACACATTTTCTTTTTTTGAAGAAATATACAAATACAAACATATAGATAATACACCCAGACTCGAGGCGGGAATCATATCCACGACCCCGGAGCGGAAGGCAAAGTCACTGCCCAATGCGCCAACGTGCCAGTAATCTGCATATATATAATAAATGAATCACTCCATAATCGGAAAATGACTGGACCAATGTAAGTTTTTTAATATTCCTTGAAATACGAGAGAAAAAGTGAATTATGCTCCTGAAACAATAATTAAAAGCCATAAAGCCAGAAGACTAAAGCTGCAGCTTTAATGAAGGAAAAGCATTGGCCGCACTTCAATCATAGTGATGACCCCTCATCCTCATTGAGGCGTGGTACGGAACCACTATAAGGTACCGTCGATCTTTTCTACCCCATACGTTTAAGACGTGGAATAAATTGCCTCCTTGACAACCACGATAATACAAATTGCAGATCTTTAAAAGGAGAATAAAGGAGTTCCTCAACAACTGGCATCGCACTAGCAGCTCCCCTGGTAGGTGTCCAAGGCTAGCTTTTAAAATATTTGACGATTCAAACCCTCATTCGCACGAGAGCTAAGTGTTCAAATAATACATATTCGCAATTTTATGTTCACGCGACAACGCTTTTCTAACGGACGCGTTTTTATCAAGCACTGTTCTATTTTCAATGCTATACTGTATATATATACGTTATATTTTCGTTAATTAACTGTCGTGCGAATGAGGGCTTAAAATCTATTTAAATAAAGCATCTTTTGATATGGAATTTGATTGGAATCCACTGTGACTCTCAGCTACAATATAGTGGGTGACGGCACCCCCGACGCGCTGTTTCCGATCCTGTCGGGCCGCACCGAGCTGCAACACCACCCGTATGTGCGCCAGAAACACTCCAAGCGCACCTTCATAGATCCCGATCTGTTCATATTTCGTACGGCAAAGGATGATGGGTGAATATTCTTAATACAGACATCCTTTTTAATCGCACGAGTAAATATCAAAAACCCTAAATTAAATATCAAAATACCCTCCACTTCTCAATAGAGAAGCACATGTATTTTTATCGAAATAATAATTTTCGATAAAAATTCATGTGCCGGGGCAACAATATTCTGTCCGGTATTTAAATAGAATTCCTTAGAATTAAAAAGAAAGAAGTGTAGGAATATATTGAAATAGGGGAGTCAGTCAAAACACTTCTGGCATTGTATTCATCTTTTAAATCGCTCCCTTTTAGCGGTTAATAAACCGTTCCAATTGTCACAGGACCCAGGTCTTACATTCTATTCATGTCATGGTGTATAGACGGGACAATGATTGAGGACAGGAGTTGGCATCGTTACGGAGACGAGTTTACGTATAAATTACAGCTCCACAGTCTTTTCCAAAAGGATTCAAAACGGCCCTAACAATAGAAAAGTTGGGACCCTCGACTCAGCAAACACTGTGAAAGCACTGCGACAACGTGGCAAGCCCATAAGAATGCGAAACCCATTATTATATGAATAATGATTGATTGTTTAATTGAACTTTTCAGTTATCAAGTTGCTTACTACGAGGACATGCCGTGGATAGGGTCCTTCCAGTATCGCTACAACGGGTTCAACAAAGCCCCAGCGGACCACTACCTCAGGTCCTTCTTGATGGAAGAGACCAAGGAAGGCGCGAAGTGGCATTCGGGTTTGAAAGGCCTACTGCATCGGGGCGAAACCCTCCTACTTGGTTCTGTTACATTTAACTAGACAGGTAAAACATCCTGCGTCCGTCGCCCAACTTCTCTGTGCTTTTAACTAATTGTCACCTGTGATGTTTATTCCTGTACTTTATACAAGACTAAGTTCGTACCAAAAATATTCTTCTCACGTGTACTTAACAATTTTATCATAATGATGTAAATACGTATATAGGTAATGAGCACATGAGCACTCAAAACCTAAGGTTTCATCCTTCAGAAAATAAGTTATGTTTTACAACTCTGGGATCCTCATCTATTATTTATTATTCGTAGAATCACCGAATTTATTTCAGTTCATGAGCCTGAAAAGGAAGCGGTTCTGCTTCACGTTCATCGCGGACATCTCCCACGATAACCCCAACAGACTGGCTACGGCCGATGACGATCTGGTTGATTTATTGCGACACGTCAAAGATTCGGGTGTCTTGGAGGATACATTACTCATTGTGATGGGAGATCACGGACCAAGGTAACGTATTAAATAAAGTATTCATTGTTAACAGCCATCCCATCGGCTCATGGGACGATCAAGGTTTCTCTAACCCAATCTAAAAAAATCTTAGGAAAATCATAGAACCGTCAAAACTCTCGAATCTTCAGTATTAATTTCTGAATGTAAACCTTGTTTTTTCATAAGATCATCAACAAATAATACTAATGATACATCGATTTGTAAAGACCGGAAACGCTTCTGAGCCTTCTGGTCGCAGAAGGAAACGCATCGGTAGTTCTTCGGCTAAACCAACTGTCCGTTTACCCCGTCTTTATATAAGAAAATCCACATTCAAAAATGAAAGTAAATTATAGTAAATTTAACGTTATATTTTCAGATACGAAACTGGTAACAACATCCAGGCTCAAGAAGAGGGATACCTCAAGACTATTTCAGTTGGTGATCAAAATGAGGAGATTCCAGCCCTAGTGCAACATGGATCCTACAGCTACACCGCTCCCGACGGTCAGCTCATCACTGTAGAATACACTGCTGATGAATCTGGATTCAGAGTCTCGGGTGACCACCTCCCCACTCCACCACCAGTGTCCCCCGAAATCCAGAAAGGTCTGGACCTTATCTACGCCGGAATTAAGGCTAACCAGGTAATTTAATTTTATTTTTGCACCACCAAACGAAATGCGACAACAACACCATCACCTGCCATGACATTGCCGCTTCTGCACTCCGATCTTATATAAGAAATAGGTACTGGTACCCGGACGCGCCAGCCCAATTCGACTGCAGTTCAAAAGTACTGCAAATGTGGTTCTACCTTAATTGAAGATGCAGTCTCGGCAGTTGTTATTATCATTAGTGATTATAATAACATCATTATAATAAAATTAGCTGCCAATACTAGCAGTAATAAATTCGCTACTTTAGACTTTAAAGTACATATCTATATATTAATAAATATAAATTTTATCTATTAATAAACTTCAAAAGCCGCGGGACGTGTTAAGGTGAAATTTGGCAAGCAGCTGATTAATAGTTAGTAGATATCCGCTTGGTTCAGATTAATGGACATGGCCGGTTTAAAGAGGTCTTAGGGCTTTATTAGGCTGTTGTGAAAATCCTTAAACGCGGAGAGTCGCGAGAACAGCTAGCTAACTTATATTTGACTAAACTTCAATATAAACTTTTAATTTAATATATTTAAATTCTAGGAACGCGCTGCTTTGGAACTCAAGAACAACCCAGAGGCCGCTAGGTCCCAAGAAGAGAAGGCAGCTCTCGACTACAAAGGACAATACTACCAGAGAGAATAAAAACAGTGACATCAAAGACTTTACTTCTACAGCCTACCCATAGTAGTGTCACAATCTTAGATGTGACTGGTAACAAGTGCTCTGTGAGCACGATCAAAGTCAATTTAGACATATTTAGCGTAATATGAAAGTAATTCATCAATTATAGATTTATTTTAACCAGAAATCAGAGTAATGTAGATTCTGGTCCTCATTTATAAAAATATGAGTTTAAATATAGAGCAAATATTTTCATGAATGAGGGTCAGAAGGTTTTAGATAGTTACCGTAAAGCTAAATAGTTAAAATCTAATAATTGTCGTAAAGCGTCCTATCTCTTAAACATTGAAACGTGTTTTCGATATTCGTTGCCATTTTAATGAGGTCTCTAATTGTTGTTAAGCTTTTAATTAACCGGCTAAGTAAAGATTTTATTATAATCTAGAAATCAATCTATATCTTAAAATGATACGATAAAACAAACCTTATTAACTAAGGTTATAAGTACGTGATTGGTATATCTGCCAAAAAGGACCCGTTTACACTGATAAGATACTCAATATCTATGCTCTAAGTTGTTGGTTTTTGTTATATTGTGATATGAGTAGCAAAAGCCAGTATTTTTATTGAATGAAGTTACCTACTTTAAACTTTTGTACATATCTTTATATAAATTATCATTATGGTTTTGATTTAATAAAAAGTGAAAGATTATACGTGATGTCGTGTGCAAGATTCCTTTTCCATTCCTTTCTTTTTTCCTATAGTTGTTAATATGCTACTATAGTCTATGCCAAATTACATTTCAGTGATAAAATTGACAACGCCTAATCTGACGGCTGAGATTTTGACAATTAGTATAATGCGTACATCATTCATGACTGGCTAATATACACTCGTATTATCTTCACTGTGTATACAAGTCAACTGCACAAGCCATTGTCACTCTACTCTTTTTAAGACGCAGGACTGATTTGGATAAAATTTCGTCATTAAATTCCAAGAGGTTAGAAGATGGTGTGAAAAGCCAATCAAACTAGGGAGGTGGCGCCGCTGTAGGCATATACCCCAAATTAGGTATATTTCTTGACATATAACTCAAAAACAGTTGGACCCATTTAGCTTCTGTCTGTTCTTTATGCTTATTATTTAAGACAATTATTAAAAAAAAAACAAGCAAAGAGAAACTCAAAGGAATATTTAAGAAATACTTAAAAATGCATTCATACCCGACCTGTTTGTCCGTAAATCGGGCAAAATATCGTCTGCCGGGTCCGCTAGTATTTTTGTGAACATTCAAACCCCATTCAACAACGTCTATTCTATGTTGCCATCGAATCTTTTTTATGTTTTGCTATTATTATGAAGAAAACTAAATTTTAAGGGTAATTCTTTATTTCTATCGCCCTCTCCCTTAATCTTTCAATAGATTTAAACATGGCGTGCATGAAGGCATTTTTATAAATGCAGGCAAATTTATCATTATTATACTAAAATTATCATTCCAAAGGTGCAAAAATCTAATCTTTGTTAATTAAAGTATTGTTAGAAGCATAAAATGCTATATAGAACAGAAGGTTTACAAGGGAAACGTTTAAAAAATTCTGGAGAATAGTAGTTGATTTAAGTTACAAAAATGTTTTAAATGAGGCAATAGGTACAGCCAGACACTTGCTGGTGGGATGCAGGATTCTCCTTGATAGAGGTCATTACTCACGACGCCGTGATAGAGTTTTGAAACTCATACGGCTTGAGAGTACCGCCTGCTCGTTTGCCCCTTCTAACATAAAATAGACCTACATATAGTATTTGAGTCTCAATAGCTTAACCTACAGTATTAGAGCCACAATAGCGCAAGCTACAATATTTAAGCCATAATAGCTCAACTTACAGTATTTGAGCCATAATAGCTCAACATACGGTATTTGAGCCTCAAAACCTACAGTATTTAAGTCTAGATATACTCAACGGTAGAACAGATTTAAATCTGGGGATGAACATACATCTTCAAACATATCAGTAGAAATCTAGCACATTCTATGTAAGTACCAATTATTTTTTTGCTTTTTAGTTCCTTGTTGTTTTGAGGGCGTTGTTTTTTTATTTAAAAACAATTTATTCACATAGTCAAGTTAAAATCTCAATTATTAATTTGACTGAACTCCCGTTTTATTTTTCTAAATGTCAATATAGTCTGATGTTTGTAACAAACATTATCAGAGTTCAGACGAACTGTGATCCAGAACGGAGCATTGATATCCGTCTTCAATTGAATCTCTTTAAACCCCAAAGAATATACCATAACGCTTACTAATATGTAAA
This sequence comes from Charaxes varanes, assembly GCA_024363005.1. Lineage (NCBI taxonomy): Eukaryota > Metazoa > Arthropoda > Insecta > Lepidoptera > Nymphalidae > Charaxes > Charaxes varanes. Next base: position 604,538 of record JANCMC010008574.1, on the reverse strand, counting down.
CCTACTTTATGTTCGTTTTTTACTCTTAGTTCGTTCGATTATTTTTGGGTAGAATCTCTTCTTTTATTAAGATCAAAGTGTCCTATATTCTCCTTATAACATCAGCTACCTGCCAAAGAAAATCCTCTAAAAGTCAGCACAGCCATTCTGTAACAGAAAAATCGTATTCCACTTGTGGATTCGATACGAGTTGGAATTCTGTTCTCGTAAAATTAGAATACACATGACCCGACCAGTGACTTACACGGAAAGTGTGATTTGGACTCTACACTCGACGTTTTACATCGTATCGAAAGTTCTGGAGACTGACTTGGTTGGATTGGAAGAGACACACAATGGAATTCTAGTATCATAATAGCGCTTTAGGATTTTTACAAAGCGTTTGATAGAAATTATTCATTGAAATCTGTGGAAAATAAAATAAAAAGTAAACCCTCAAAAAACTACGGCAGATGTGAAACGTTAATTATTTTGTACAAATTATAAGCAAGAAAGATCAAACTAATTTGCTTAAATCAGTAAATTAATACAAGGGTAAATCTGTGCAATACGGGAAAACAAAAGCAACACCACCAAACCCGTCATCAAAGTTAGTTTTTGCATAAGTAATTATTACTATCATTTAAATCATGAGCATTACATTATACCTTACGAAAGAATAAGCTTATAAAGATAAAATTGTCTAATTGGTCACATTTGTAAGGGCCAACCCTATCCTCTTTCCAAAAGAGTTCTACCAACCTACTCATCATCAAGTAATATTGTTAAATACTGATCACCTTGGTCTTCGTCCTCTTTGTTTCCTATCTATGTAATTGATTTATCACGTCATCATTCTTCATCATCAAAATAAATTCTTTATGATATACGTTGATTATAAAAAAGAATAGCGTGAACAGCTTCAAAATAGCAGTCGCCATTTTGTGTTTAATTTTTCGCGTCCAACTTAAACGGCATGAGGCGAGCGTTCCGCTCTAGTTCACCATTCTGAAGTTTATAATATTTTTCCCTATCAAATGTTACCGTAACATCTTTATAATCTGGTAGGTTTTTAATTTTGACGTGTGACTACATAAATCTTCCCCCCCCCCCTCCTCCCTGGTCTTTGTCACACAATGACACATTTTGGTGATACCATACCGAACGAAGACTTGAGGCGGAATTGCAACCAGCTAACATAAATTGATTTTTACAAAAAATCATTAAAAGTTCATGTTGGGGAAGTGAAAATTTATACGCATTTTTGCTTTAAACTCTTACAAATACATTTCATTTCAAATAATCTGCTATAATATAAATATTTTTCTAATTTACAATCATATCAATTCATTCACTCTTAGGAAAGAGAAATATCTTCACAGGATCATTCTTACATCAAGATTGATCCATGAGAGATACGTATCAGATATTTATACTCAAAGAAACTAAAAATTTCTAAGCAGTACGCTCTAAAACAAAAGAGGAACATGTGAATACCTTTAACCTTTCTGATTTCTCTTCGACTGAGCTTAAAGCTAATAATTGCTTGAGCTCGACTAAACTACATTGTCACCATATATTTCATATGGCAATTATGGTTAAATAAGGAGGATTGTAAACCTCCAAGCGAAAAAAAGCCCTTGCGTACTTCAGATATTTTTGTGTGTGAAACTTCCATATTATTTTACGTAAGCAACAGGATCGACGTAAAATTAAGTCGTCAAAAAAGAATGGGAAACACGCAGGCAGATGAGGGACATTTTGTATTACGTGGAGCGTAACAAAGGCATATCCGTCATATGAGTTCTCATATTTTCCATACCTTTCGGAAAGCCTTAGCATGTTGCCTTAAGTCTTTCCATGATGCTGTCTTGCAGGCACAGCATCGGGTCTGAAAGAGCAACCCCGGTGCTAAAATATACCAGCGCTCTCCCTACCGTCCAACGAGGGCGCTTGTATATCATAATGTCATAACTAAACGCAAACTGCCTCCACGCCTACATATAAATAATAACATTACCTATAGCTCCTTTATTCCTTAATAAAATGTATATTAAAAATCGATTAGTTGTATGCCGCGACTTCGCCCGCGTAAACTTGAAAAAGGCTTCAGACCTCTTTAATGTAGACCTATTGGAAAACCGGATAACGGATGCCTACTATTATAAACTACCTCATTGCCAAATTACATCTTTGTACGTTTCGCGGTATTCGGTTGCCGGCCCATTGTGGGCCAGTCGCGGTTTAATCTATCTACAGCTGCTGTGGCGAGCAAAGAGCAATACTATTTCTCACGGTTTTGACATAGTTTCTGCGGTACTCGGAATTATATCACCGAGATTCCGTCAAGCTGGCCGTGCAACTGGGTTACAATACTGAAATTAGCTTCAATGAATTAAACATAAACGGTCTCATTGACTTTTCTCGTGCAAATGCACAAACAACGGAGTGAAAATAGTGGTTATTATTGAAAATAATAATATATAATTCCAGATGCAAAAGTCAGTGTTTAATGACTTGTTCACAACATGAGGACGAGAACGGCACATAAGTTTAGCATACATATACATTGATTTATCAACTCCACGGGCCAGCGAAAGAGAGCCAGGATAATAGGAGTACGGATCCTCCGTCTTATCACTAGCTGTAACCCTGTTGCCAGCATGAATTCAGTGATTTTGTTAAATGAGGGCTTTTATTTTTTGTGCAGAACCGATGGCCAGATTGATGATGTTAGAAGGAGCAATATAGTCTACTTCTTTTAACAAAATAATTAGGGTTCTTCGAAAAAATAATGAAAACCTTCAAAATTTAACTAAATTCACTGAATTCCCCGGACGAATTTGCAGGGTACAGCTAGTGTAAAAGAACTACCTAAATATGAATTGTAAGAGATAAGGGACAGAGGGAACTGATGTTTAGCAGTGGAATATTGATAATAAGAGTATTATTTTTATATTATACTTATATATAAAGCTGAAGAGTTTATTTTGTTTGCTTGAATGCATTAATCTCAGGAACTACGGGTCCGATTTAGAAAATTCTTTCAGTGTAAGATAGGCCATTTATTGAGGAGGGCTAAATTTTTCACCTTATTTTACGCAGACGAAGTCGCAGGTAACAACTAGTTTCATATTTAGGGTCTATTAATGAAAAACACTTATAAAAAATTAAGTAATTTTCCTTATTTAATTTTAATAGCAAATTTGATTGTAGTACTTATTATAAAACGGTTTTTAAACATACATGTTATATAACATACACGTAAGTTTAAAAGTCGTTTCATAATAAGTATGAATTCCGCTCACGAAAGTCTTTAAGTTCTAAAATTGTTTGCAGTATAATATTGAAACCAAAAGAACGGTATGCCCATCGGCCGCTGCCGTACATCATTGGATCGCAGGCATGGAAGGCAAAATGGCATGTTGGTAAGTTAAATTATAACACACATTAAGAAAGTCAGACAAAAAAGACTACAAGCGTGACGTTACCTATAATTAAACGTTACAATATTATAGATATTTCAGTCTAAAAATGCACGCCCATCCTATTCACCTCTATATGCAAAATAGCGTGTAGACGCAAACACGCAAGCTTGTCAACATCATTGGCTTACGGTGCGTGGTTGAGTATGAGTTAACAATAAAAACACTGCACTCACACTAGCAGGCGTTGGGTTAATTAATGGAGGGGCGTGCATTTTTAGACTGAAATGTCTATCATATAGTGTTAGCCACAATCTGCCACAAAATAGCGTACAATTGTAAACAAATTGTTATTATCATTTATTAGCGGACTCGGCAGATGTTGTCCAGTACGAACATTGGGCTACTTACTACTTACCGAATTTTATTATCCTTTAATACTATTCCAGTTCCCGCTTCGTTTCCCTTTCCCTTTCCCGGTCCCGTCCCCGTCCCCGTTCCTGTTCCCGTTCCCGTTCCCGTTCCCAACAATTTAATATGGTGGTTAACTATTATTAAATTTACAAATTTTCCTCGAAATTTTCTTAATTTTTTCTTACATCAGAAAAAGAATTAACAAAATTGACTCTTCACAAGTGATGCCGTAACCAAGGGAAATTGGAATTCATTTATATTAATAGATAGGTCTTACAAATTAGCAGATATGTCAAAACTATAATAAGTACCAATAATCTAGTATTTATATGATTTTTTATCGTATTCTAATCGTAAAAAACAAAATACACAAAATAGTTACTACACTACAAAATTATACAGTTCGGCAATGTTCGAGATTGCTTTCTCAGACGTTATTTGTGAATTTTATTGTTAATTTAATGTACTGCACATAAAAATAAACACTAAACACACATATTACATAAGGGTCGACACATTATCGCATTTCTTTATTTTTTGTACGTTATTTTAAGACCTAAAGGCTATGTTTATAATATAATTTAAACTTCAGTTAAGACGATATAAACTTTTAAGGGTTCCGTAATACCACAAAGAACTGTTACAGTTTCGCTTAGTCCGTTTATCCCTCTGTCTGGCTTAACTAGCATCTACAATTTTGAAGGTAAATGCATGAAATTTAGTACATTTAAGTGTTGCGTATAGATTTTAATTTTGGCAACTTAAAATAATAATATTTTTTTATTTTAGCTGGTGGTCCCCATATATGGAAAGTCAAGCTAAAAATGTTTTGTCGTTCAAGCCCTTCGTGTGGGGTATCATTGGACAGTTGTTTCAAATTAAAGGAGAGGTTTCTTACACAGCTTTTTGTCATGGCTATAATTTTCGAGTAATTGGACTTCAAAATGTTTGGAAGGTGGACCCCCTCCCCCCTCCCCTAGCATTTCCAAACTATTAGATCCAGAAACCTGAACTTTTCTGCTGATAAAAACTCAATAGGAAAATTATTTTGAGCGAAATCGCACAACAACTTTTGAAGTTTTTTAACAAATACATTTATTGCCTACAGATACGGAACCCTTTCATACAAGCGTGTCTTGACCCGCGTAAGCTCTTGGCCAATTTATATATATTGTTATCCCTTAACATAGTTGAAAACTTTGCTCCACCAAAAATAAATTCGGTGTGGCCTATTAAAATAAAAAAGTCCAATAACGTTAGGGATACCACTGTGATGTATGTTGTTTTCCAAAGTATATTATTTTATAGGGTTGTCGCTACAGCGCTCTCGTTTACCCCCCTCCCCACTAAATTCCATATTTGAAAGTGTGAAAGTAAATATTAAATACAACGCTTGCCTGTTTGTAACAAGGGACAAACGAGCAGGCGACATTCACTCGAGCGACTACCGACGCCCATGGACAACTGCAACATCTGAGAGCTCGCAGATGCGTTGCCGGCCTTTGAGGAATTAGTATGCTCTTATCTTGAAGGTCTCTAAGTATCGGTTCAGAAATACCAAAGCCTGAGGTACCTGATTCCAAATAGGTAAAAAGTGATTTGCAAACATGATTAAAAATCCACTGATATTGACGAGCTTGCGTGTTTGCGTCTAAACGCTATTTGCATGTAGGGATGTATAATTTGGAGGGGCGTGAATTTTTAGTCTGAAATATTTGTAACTTTAAATCTAGACGTGTATGCCTCGTTGGGCCGCGTTAACTAAATAAACCGACTACAGGCCGGCACAAATGACCGCCGGAAGTGCCGGAAGTGCCCGGCGCCGGATCCTATCATACACTTTGTATGACGCGTTACATACAGACAGCTTTTTTTATAAACGATATTGTATCAAAAGCCATACTTCTCTGATGACTATAGATTATAAATCATATATTTTTGTTTACAAAATAATTAATTGTTCAGTAAGTTTCATTCATTTGATATACTTGACAGGCCTGTTGGCGCAGTGGGCAGTGACCCTGCCTTCCGCTCTGGGGGTCGTTGCTTCGATTTCCACCTCGAGTCTGGGTGTATTATCTATATGTCTTTCTTTTATCTTGCTTGGCTTCATCATCAACTTCTACAACCCTTACTTTATATATTATTTTTCTTATTTTGTCTATAGACCTATCTCCGTTTGTACCACTCTTAACATTCTTGAGCTAATCTGGACCATGTTTGACTCGCGCTGAAGTATGGTTTGCTTAGAACTTGGCAAACTTAAAACATCTCATAACTCTTTCCTATTGTAGTTGATATAAGAGGTAGTCTATCTACCCATGAAGTTTTTAGGTAAACATAAACATTTGAAATTAGAACAACTTTCAAATGACACGATGTTGATGATCTATGGGCTTTAAGAAAATAAAACTTCAATAAATAGTTTAAAGAAAATTAAAATAATCTGAATCTTTATGTATTGAGATGATGAATGATCTATTAGAAAGATCAATTTTGGTAAACCTTATTATTAGGTAACCTATTTTAATACCAATACACAAATATGTTTACTTTAAAATTTTTACCTAAATAATAAACATATTGATGATGCGATTGCAATTAAAATTTTTCAATTGCATGTGTTCTCAGAACTGTTGTTGCCTTAGATCATCTGTTACAGATGCTAAAGACCTATGATGATGATGACTTTATTAGAGGTAAAAAACTGGCATGAATTTAGAAAATTGTTTAAAATTGCAAGGTGCCAAAAATCGGATAATAGATAATAACGCACGAAATATAAAACATAGCTCGCCGCCATTGTTCATCATAGCTACCGTATCAAATTAATTCCGAGTCAAGGTTTCTGTTTTTAATAATCTCACTGACGTTGAAAAATATGAATGGCATTACATGTTAATCCAACTAATTATAGGCCACGCCGAAAAGATTCATACTAATTTTAAAAAGGTGGACCCTAATACTGGACCAGGATAATGCTAGGAAGAAGAAGAAGATACTAGTTAGAAAATATATTTATTACAAATTAAACTCTTATAGCGGCTAGATTACCTAGTAATATAGGATGTATCAAAAGAGAGTTATCAGTCATAGCAGATGATGTAGATGCCAGGGTGTGCTTCATCCGAATGTCCTGTTGCGACTGAATCATCAGTTATACTTTACTAGATACTGCCATTTTGGGATCGCACAAGTGTTTGGTTTGGACCGCACGCGCGCTAAGGAGAGTTATCAGTCAGAGCGGGTGATGTATATCGCAGGCGTGCGGTCTGTCCGTGAGTCCAGCCGCGACCCAATTATCTGTTTCACTTCCACTAGATTACTTGCACGGGGACTCTTAAAACATACTATAATGAATGTAGACGGAAATTAAGGACACAAATTTAAGCTATAGTAAAGTTTATTCTATTTTCAAATAACTTCCTCTTCCTATCCACATTTTCTTTTAGATCTAGTAGTCTAATGTCAGTCCCGTACATTTTGTGTATCAGGTTCCCAACACCCACTAGATCAGGCTTAACCGTTGAGCAATTTTCTTTCATCTTGGAGTTTAGCGATGTTGGCAGTGACCCTTATTTCTGTTGTGAGTTCAATATCCGCCTCGACTCTGGGTGTATTTTCTATATGTACATATTTACAAAAAAATAGTCCTCTGAATTTATGTAATTTTCAGAAATTTTCTTTAAAGAAGAACAATAAAGTAAAGTCACCATTTAAAGTAAGCAGCTTCCAGATTTAGAGAAAATAAAATAATTCGTTGATAAATTATAGATTCTCAGATAACAATTATTACTATTATTATAGAAAATACCATGCATAAAGCCATCCTATGTTTGGGAATGCTAGGAACCTAGCTAGAAAAAGCATTCCTAGTAAATTAAACTCCACTAGAAATGATATTCTAGCTAGCTTTAGATATTAATTTAATTTTCTTTCTTGAAAGTGGATTATCGCTGTAAGTATCAGTATATAACTTCAGTAGGTTATGTTAATCACATTTATTTTTCTATTTTATTCTAGCATCTTAGCATTTAGAATACCTCTAATTTACCTTGACTTTCTAATTTCCTACTTATTGATTAAGCAACCATTTTAGACTTCTACGATTATTTAGAGATCATTGACCATAAAAAAATTTAAATCGAAAAATACCCGTTTGTTTGTTTAAAAAATGAAGTTGAGGGTCAAATTTTTACTTCGTCAATAGTTTAGAGCAGCGGTTGGCAACTGGAAAAAAGATTCTTATACCGGAGCCAGATATAACCCAAAGTGTTTGTACATTTTTGTCCTTGAAGTCAACAAAGTACTACAAACTTTTGTACAGTTACACAAAATCCCCGGCCACACTACATGATCATACAAATGAATATATCTGGCTCCGGCATTATAAATAGATAATAATTACACTACACAAGTGCAAAGTTTATTCGTGATGTATTAAAATTTATATAAAACAACACATGTACCTACTCAAATTTAGTTCTTTTAATATACCTTGTAATATCTGCCTACATGAATTGGTATCTGGGAACTTTTTTCAAATAATTATTTTGCAAGTACGGCCCGTCTACACTATTGTTTTTTAACGATATGGCCCTCGTGCATCTAGTTTTTTCGATGTGGCCCTTTCCTGCCAAAAGGTTGCCGACCTCTGGTTTAGAGAATTTCAAGTTTTATACTTATATATGTATAATTGTATGTATATACGAGTATGTGACTAACAGTACGTCACGCTTCCTAAAAGTCATCGGCACGTTCGCGTAATATACCGTTTACAACTTTTAACCTACTTTACTTTGTCGTATAATTTTTAAGGTTCCTTATAAAACTTTGTCACTAGCATTAGCATCTGTTCGGCTACAAATATTTTGATCCCCACAAATCATGACTTCTTGCTTACCGATAGTGCAAGTTTAATTAATGTAAAATTATCTTATATCGTTTGAATTGGTACAGTATAGAATATATGTTGTTTGAAGAGGTCGTGGCCTAATGGGTGGTCGGCAGTTGAGTCGATCGCTAGGTCAAGCAGCTCTGGCTGCGACCGGGTGATAGATGGGTGAACCATTCTATCATTATTATTTGATATCCGATCTCCTTCGTGTTTCGGAAGGCACGTAAAAAGTGGGACCCGATTAATGTCACTGAGTGAGAGATCGTGGGGGTTCCGATGATGACGTCAGATGGCACTCGGTCACCTTAAGACGCTCCACAGCTACATCCTCTGCAATCTAAGCGGACCCGCGTACTAGACCCGGATAACACTAAGAAGAAGTAGAGAAAATATATATTTTGTTTCTCCGCTTCCTATTTCGTATGAATGAACTCTTTTACCATTTTACTTCACATCTTCGTATGTGCTTCTTTTACATATGGTGAATTATACATATTTTTATATTGATTATGCGTAATAATTAGACAATGCCTAAAGATGAATCCACGTGAAGTAAAAATATAATGTTAACTCTTTAATCGCATCACCACGGGGCAATCCCGTACACATGTGACTACGTTATTGACACAACAAAATATAAAAATAACACGTACTGTTTATAAATATAGCGTAAAGATATAGTTCATTTGTTAATAAAAGATATAAAATAGTTGCAATAATTTCTTAAGCAATTAGAAACATACTTATCAAAAATTCATATATGCAAAGAACAATCGCGTTGTTTTATCAACAATAAAAAGAAAACATCCTATGTCTCTATATACAAGCCATTATCTTTTTAAATCGTGAAAATAAGATGTCATTGCACTTTTTTTTTATTTAATTCATTAGCCTGTAATGTCCCGCTGCTGGGCAAAGGCCCCCCCCCTCCTAAACCACTCTCATCTATCCTGAGCCATTCCAATCCACTCCTTTCCCGCAAAGGCGTTCAAGTTGTCGTGCTACCTGTTCCTCAGTCTACCTGTTCTTCAGAGGCCATATTGGTTGGAGTTCATATAGCCGCAATATTGGCCCAACTTTGCGTGCCACATGGCCAGCCCATTCCCGCTTGAGCTTTGCTGACTTTTCCCCCACATCCATTACCGCAGTGATGGAACGCAGGGTGGTGTTCCGAACTCAATCAGTCCTTTTAAAACCAGTTATGCTACGTTCTCCGGCTTTTTGGCAAACCTTGTCATTTATGATACAAAAGATATATTGATATAATTTTTAATATACTATATATTAATTTATTACAGTATAAGAAAAAGTTGCCTTTTTATTCCGCGTCGAAGTATCCTGTGAGAAACTTATATTCTGTGTGCTCTTTACCGTAATGTAGGAATGAAAGTGTAACAACGGACAATATTATAAGAGTATTTAAGTATGTGACCTATTACAATATTAAAAACCGCGGGAAAGAGGTAGTCTGTTAGATATTCGCTAAGACCGTATTTTTTTTAATGTCGCATAGGCATGCGCTTGACTGCATTCACACCTGATCTAAAGTGTTGGTGCTGTCTAGAGTGTAACGCGCCTGCCCAGAATGGACTAATTCACTCTTGCCTAAGATGCTAAGATGTTATAGTAATCAGAGATTTGTCGATAGGACCAGATTGTGATAGTCTAAGGGCTCTTGCAATTTTAATTTTACTGTTTTATAAGTAAGTCGTACCCAATCAATGTCTTTAAGTATTTCTAACATAAAAGTCTCCATTTTAATAGTATTATCGGCTAATGACAAATTACAGACTTTTTAAGGCCATTATATGCTTCCGTTGAGTTTTAACATTATTTCTATAGAATGCTGTTTTAGGTAAAAATAATTAAAAATCTGCTTTACTTAAATAACAATTAAAAATATCATATCCTGCTATTAAAATAAAATATTTAATAACTAAATGATGAACGCGACTTCGTGCACATGCTTTAATGAAATTTTAAAGTCACTTTTAACTATATCTTTACGGATACTTAAACCCATCCTTGGGACTTACATAGCTTTTGAGAGCTTTCTAGTGCTTTTCTCTTTCCCCTCTCTTATGAGATAAACTGAACCCTAATTTTAATCTCGTACAATCGCTTATACTCCCATGGAAAATCGAACAAATAATTCTTAATTACTACGAACAAACGGAAGAAGAAAATCTTTTTAAAGTTTTGTTTAAACACCTTTAAAAAATATTTTGAATTTGAATAAAATACGCAGTTAAAACATAGAAATACTACAATGTTACTTAAATATTTAAGTAACTTTTATTAGTCTCTTAAAGCTAACTCCCGCCATAATAAAAGGTGTCTAGATTTAGATATATTTCTGATATTTAAAAAAAAAAGAGTTATACCAAATTTTAGCTAATAAGTATTAATATGTCATTTTTGTTTTCATTTTGTATTTTTAAGTTCTTTTGTTACAGTGGTAAATTTACTGATTTATGCTTTTGGTTTTTTTTTTACTAATTTTATTAGTGCCTTTATAATTGCGTGTTTCAAATAATAATAATAATAATAAAATAAATATAAGGTTTTAAAAGTATCTTTCAACGCTACTCACCACCCTGGGACATGTCGTGTCGTAAAGTCGATCGTACAGATATTCCCTGGATTCAATGTTTTTCAGCACTTTCGGTCTGGTTACTTTACGCGGCTGCCTCTTATCGAGCTTCGTTATTTGGATCTTGGCTTCGTCCCCATTTTTGTTCACGCCATTTTGATCGTTACCGTCGGCCAAAACAAGATGGTCGATAGGGCATGTTTTGACATCACTGGCGATCTCGCTAATGAGACCTTCGTCGTGCGCTATTGCTTCGAGAGTATTGTTGATAACAGCTTCAGAATTTTGAATAACACCTGGAGCCATTTTATTTGTACGGTCCTACACTTAGTCTTTTTTTTTAATTTGATGTTGTGAAGGCTTTAAGTGGTAATGAGGCGCAGACGCAAAATCGCGGCGCACTAATCACAAGTGGGTGTCACCGCTGTATATATAACAGTTTTATCGTCTGTAACGAACTTAGCATCGGTTTGTTTTTAAATATTTACAAAGATACCTTTCTTGATTAGTTGACGTTTGTGGGGGAAAGATATTTATTTGTGTAAGTTTTCGGCTGCGACAGCGCAACTGTTCCACGTAAGGTGCGTATGCATATAAATGCGAAAGAATTCGCCATTGTGATACGACACTTGTAATTGTTGTAATAAATATAAAAACTCAATCAAGTGTTATTTTGGTACAAAGATCGTATTCTAAATTTATTTATCTATGAGACGAATTTTTTAGCATTCCATGGATTCACCGTTCGGGTGCCGGGTCCATCGCGTTACAGAGGAAGGAACGTGTCTTTCCTGCGCGAGCTGGAGAAGCAATTGGAGCTGATGGAGAAACCGCATCCCGAATACTGGACTACTAGTTTTATTTATTTATATATCAAGAATTGCATCTAATGAAAAGATAAAAAAATTTTCATTAAAAAATACGTATTTGACCGGGATAACGCTAAGAAGAAGATGTACATTGTGCTATTAAAATAAAACTTCACGCACACCAATGCCAAACGATTTACACACACGTGCATGCATTTTGATTGCGTACACTTAGAAAACTGATTCTTATACAGCTTCAAGGAACCGCAGACTTCAATATTTGGTATTAGATCAACTTTATAGCTCTACGCGTTCCTGAGAAAAAACTGACTTGACATTTTTGTGACGGATAACGAAGTCATCCTATAAGGGTTCCGTTTTTTACCTATGAAAGTACGTGTTCGACCTAAGTTCAGGTTAGCACCGTATAAACTAGAAAAATGCAGAAGAATTCTTGTCTGCAGTCTCTTTATTTGATTTTTATTCTGACACAACTTGACCAGTACCCAGTACAGTAACCAGTTCCGAACATACAGAGAGTAGAGATAAAAGACACATTGTCTATGGACAGCCATAGACAATTTGAAAAGACACTAACTTAACTGTTTATGGTAACATTATATATTCAAATTTACCAACTCAATAGTACGGAACCTTGAAAATCTTATGGGTCTAATCAAAACAAAAAACTTTTCGTTTGTTAGAAAATAGTAAAACAGTGTATCAACGTCGAACGTGACAAAGAAAATTGATAAATTGACATAAGAGCATATTTATGTTCCACGTGTATTGGTAAAAAAATGTAAGTGATCTGTCATAGCCGTCACTGTAGCGTTTCGCCTCTTGGGTATTGAAAAAATGTTTCGATTATACAATTTTAGTGTTAATTCTATACTTATTATATTACGTGTGTGTGTTTGCGTGGGTGCATTTGTGCCTCTATCTATTGAGTAAAACCGTCTGACGTCATCCCAGGAATCCCCACGTTCTCTACAACCTCAGGACTACTATCACTTAGTGACATTAATTGAGACCCAATGTTTGAGGAGGTCGGAAATGAAATGTAAACCAGTGATAGAATGGGTCACCAACCCATGAGCCGGCCGGGGCAAGAGCCACTTAACCTAGCGATCGACTCAAATGCCGAATACTAGCTATGTAACGACCTTCCTCTGCACGAACAAATGATGATTATTATATATATGCCATAGATGTTTTGTAATTTAGATCGAGCTTTTGATATGCACAATGATACGCCGAAATTGTCGAACTTAAAACTGAGCACTTTACGGAGTTCAGTAAGTTCTTCTACCGTTGAACTATCTTAACTGTACAAGCCTTTATCACCCACTAATCTTCAGTGGCTGGACCAACTTGGATGAAATTTTGGGTCTATATTCCAAGGGGTTCGTAGATTGTTTGCAGAGAAGTAGGTGGCGGTACTGTCGCCGTAGAACCTAAATTAAGTATGTTTCTCACTATAACTCAAATTGGACCTATTTGACTACTATGTCTGTTTAATTTTATTCGTATTATTTCTGTGAAGTCTTAAGAAGAAAGAAGGGAACGACAACTAAAAAGAACATTACATTAAATAAATAAATAAAAATAAAAATGTTTATTTCATCAACTAAATATTTCTAAACTATTTACAGAAATTGGGACCATCCTTATAAGTTACTAAAAAATCCGTTTTTAGCAGATTTCTGCTGACTATAAACCTCTCTATCAAATTTTCTTTTTACGTCCCGCGTGTTTCGTGATTTCAGATTACGTTATCCTTTTTATGTATATCTATACTAGTATATAAAGCTGAAGTTTGTTTGTTCTCGAACGCGCTAATCTCAGGAACTACTGGTCCGATTTGAAAAATTCTTTCAGTATTAGATAGCCCATTTATCGAGAAAGTCTATCTATATATATATATAATCACGCTAAAATTGAATCTATTTTTTTTGCCTAACTTTACACGGACAAAGTCGCCGGCACAGCTGGTAGATTAATGAAAATGGTTATTCATAAATTGTTTTGTTTTTTAACATTGAATATTTTTTTGGATACGCTATCAATCCTTCCTTATAAGTAAGTACGTAATTTGGCTATAAAACATATGCTGATATCTGGGTCCTATATTTTTCAATGTGTAATCCATATGTAACATATCTTACAATTATATGTACATAAATCATTTTATAATTACTATATGATTAACATTATCCTGTATAAATACTTTTTATCTTTTTTTCGTCTACTATAAAATTTTATACGACTGTGTTTTTTACACACTTCGTGCTAACAAACATTTCTACTGTCTAGGGGTCAACACGTTTGGGTTAGGGTATCGATTAAATGTGACATGTGTGACAAAAGGCGGGGGAGATCAAAAGCTTTGTCACGACGTCACGTTAAAATAGAAAAAAAATAAAGTGCTGTTTTCTTTTAATTATTTATAGTACATAAAATTTCAAAATATGTGGTGTCACATCAAGGGGGTGGGGGTTTCGAATTATAATTATTTTCCAACAAATTGGATAAAATGGCAAAGAGCGTATAAAGACACGCTTATATAGAAGGGTTCAGTATCTATTGTTGAATAACTTCAAAAGTTGTTGTCAGATTTCGTTCAAAATAATTTTCCTAGTGAGTTTTTACCATGTTCTATCAACATGGAAAATTTCAAGTCTCTACATGTAACAGTTTGGAAATGCTAGGGGGGGACCACCTTATGGCCGGACAGACGGACGGACGGATGGACGGGCAGAGCGATATTATAAGGGTACCTTGTAGTGCTACGGAACACTAAAAAAGTGTATTTGTGTGTGTACAACTATAAAAACAATTACTACCTTGGGCAACACAACAGTGTCGAAAAGCATGGCCCCCAATTGGCAAACAAAGAAATGAAGTCGTGACAGTTTGTAAGTCATTACAAACTTACTCAATACTGTCATTCTGATATTAAAATTGCCCCGGCGCTGCCGTGCGGTCTAAACCAAAGAGTAGCTGTGGCACAATTGACCTCATTTGTACAAACAAATTATTTAGTTTTTATTATGATACAAGTGGCAATCGAGCAGGGAGCAGGCACCCAAGTGCCTACCGACGCCCATGGACATCTGCACGACCGATATAAAGAATATAATATTAGTTTAAGTATTAAAGTTTTTTAGTTTTCGTTAATGACGAAAAATACGAAATAATTGACAATATAATAATAGTATGTTATGACGTTAATCTAGAAATAAGGAAGACACAATCTGTATCAATTTATGTTACAAGGGGCAAACGACGGGGCACCTAAGTGCCTACCGATGCCCATGGACATCTGATCCTTAGCCCATATCAGTCCACCGCTGGACTATGGCCTCTTCCAGCTTTTGATATATCATAAAAAATTCTATGAAATTTAAACCGGATTCTTAACGATAAAAATCCACCCTTTCTATCATTAGGCTATTCAGGCTTTCAGATTTAAATATCAAACTTTGGGTTTTAAAAAAAATACACATGAGTAGATGACCCTAATTCGCGACATAAGTCTCTTTGCCTAACTTGGATCTATACATCTTGCTCAATCTTTATTGGAAGTCAGCTATAATGAGTTGTAAACATCTGTATTTTTCCGTGTTTCGGAACGCACATAACACATTGAGCACCGATAAATGCCACTGAGTCATATTCGCCGTCGCAGGGATTGTGGGGGTTCCGGGGAAGGAGTCAGAAAGTGTTCATAGGCATCCCAATATAAGTCACAATAGAATCAGTTGTTGATTATTTCATATTTATGAACTGGCTGGGACTTATCTCCGTGGAATAATGAGCAAAGTTGGAACATTTTCGTCGGAGTCCTCTTAGTGGGTTTTAAATGCCGACTTGTAAACTTGGGCTGTAAATTAAGCTAAAACTGACTTGTCACTTTCCCAACTTGCTGCAAAGTGAATTATGATTAATGTTAACTTCATAAATACATAGCAGTTATTAAGTATAAGCTGTAAGTCCTCTTATGTTTGTGTATTATTATTTTAATTATTTTTTTTTATGTTACAAGCAGGTAGCAGACACCCAAGTTCCCACCGACGCCCATGAACATCTGCTAGACCAGAAGGCTAGCAGATGCGTTGCCGACCTTTAATGACGAGTTTAGGCCACGGACATGGACGGGGAGAGTTAAAAATCGTAAAATTCGTGTGACGTCATTTATGACTGACCCCAAACCCGTGGTATGAATCATAATATAGTATGATCATACACTATTGCCTTAATAAATGCATATTGTTATTGCACTATAATGCCGCGGTGCTGACTGATATTGGACCAAATTAAGCCCAAAATAGATAAAACGCCATAAAGACGAAGTGCCATAACACTGATGAATAATACACCCAACTATAGACTAAAGCTATACTCATCGTTCAAAAACCGCAGCCACAGTTAGGGTTGCCACATTTTTATTATAATAATCTTAGAGTAATATGTTTTTTAGTTGATGGTATTGTTGTCGAGTTTCGTTCGGTTTGTCGGTATCGGAAGGCCTAAACCCCTATTTAAAGGCCGGCAATGCATATGCGAGCCTCTTCGTGGTACAAATGTCCTTGAGCGTTTGAAGTCCCTTACCGTCTACTCGTTTTTCCCTTGTAACAAAAAAAAAAATAGCGTACACTGTCTCATTGTTGTTATTACTTTGTAACACTGTTAATTATTTGTAATCTACAAATAATGTAGGGAAAAATTACTTGCCTTTCACGAGACGCCCGACAGATGACAAAAGGATGAAAAATGTTGATATTAGAATTCATTATCAATGAAAAAGGTCCTGGCCTAATCAGTGGTCGTCATTAGAGTCGATCGCTAAGTTAAGTTGTTCTTGCTGCGACCGGGTGATAGATGGATGACCCATTCTAGCACTGGTTTATATTTAATATCCGACCTGCTCCGTGTTTCGGAAGGCACGTAAAACAGTGGGACCCGATTAATTTCCCCGCGCATTTGTTGGAACTTTGTTCTTTGCTGTTACAATTTGTTTTACGACGTGATGTACTGCTAAATGCCTATTTACAGCTAGCTCAAGGCGCGAGATCCTAAACACTCTTAGAACTATACCTTATAATATCTAGATGGGATTTTGTTATATCCCGGAGATAAATCTTCCTTTTTATCGGCCCCATAATTGGTAGATCCACAACGGGTATGCAACTCCAGACTACCCTTGCTGCTATTGTCACTCCCGCTATACCGTCCATGACAAAAGTATCCGTATCCCTTTTTGCCTTTCTATCTACCTTTTTACCTTTTTCTCCATCTCTTCCTTTACTCTTCCTATCTATTTATTTAATTAGAGGTAGCATCATGCTTGCAGCATTTTTGGTCTGCGCCGAATTGTGCCGGCGCGTCCGGGTATCAGTACCCTTTCTTACATAAGATCGGCGTGATGTGTTTCCAATGCTGTCACGTCAAGTAATGGTGCTATAGCGCGGTCCCTTCGATTTTTGACTGCCCAGTGGCCTAAATCTCTCTTTAAAGACCGGCAGAGTATCTACGAGTTTCCTAGTGATAGTGATAGTGGTGAGCAACAAAATCACCAAGACCTTGAGATATTACTTGAGTATTTGCACGCCCTAGCTCTATTCGTATAGTAGCCCAAATCTTGTGTTGAAATGGAATAAAGTAACAATCATCATGAGATAGATGGAAGTCATAAAAGTAAAATTAAAATGACATTAAAACGCCCAACTTTATTCCACTCGCACCATGAATAAAATTAGGTACGACCTCCTTATTCCAAATCGGAATCCAAGAAGGGTGTAGCAATAGATGTCGATACATTTTCCACATCTTAACTTTAATATTATTTAAAATTATTCATAAATGGCATAAATAATAACTTAACAGTTAGTATTCAGAAATATTATTATACATAAGTAATGACTTTAAATTGCATGTCATATAAATAAATATTTGAAAAATATAAAAACGTATATTTTCTACATGATAGAAAAATAAGGAGCTTGAGATAAAAAAATATTTTACTTGTTTGTCACTTTTACCTTATAAAATAGAATCTAATTAAAATTTAGCTACATCTCATTATGATTGTCAAATTATGCATAATTAACAAAAGCAATAATACAGACTGGAAGAAGTTGCAGGCAAGTACTTATAACATAATTATGCATTGTTGTATTGAAACGTGGTCCAGTGACTAGAAGACGTAGATTCTATTAGGAATATCAGTGCCTAGGGATGGAAAAAGAGATCTCTACTAAAATCATGTCATGAATTGAGAATCACAAAATTCCTTTGCAGTGAAAAAAAAACAAATACATTCCATCTCACATTTCTGAGACATTTACAATCTTTTGAATGTAGTGGAGAGGTGTATAAAACTCTCAAGTCTGCATAGAAAATCGTTTGTTTGCTTAAAAAAATAATATTTTATTAGGTTATTTACTTCAATATCAATTTCATGCAATACATATGCAAAATTATAGCAAATAGATATAAAAACGCCTTTTTTTTAATCCGCTTCTGAATGCGTAATGATATTTTTTTATTTTATCATTAACTGCATCCAAAAAAGTACCAACACATCAGAAATTCCCAATTAGGAGCATTCTAAACACGGTTGTGGCGCAACATGGCCGATAATCGTCTGATGTCATCCTCGGAAACCCTACAGTCTCTGCGACGGTTAATATCACTAAGTGGCATTAACTGGGACCCACTGTTTTACAAGCTCTCCGAAATACGGAGAACATTGGATATTCGAAAGAATTGAAAGTAATGATAGAATTGATCACCCATCCATCACCCGGCCGCGGTAAGAACTGCTTAACCTAGCGATAGAATCAAATGCCGGCCACCGCTCAAGGTACGACTTTTAAAGTTGCCCTTCATAACAACTACGATAATAGAGGAGTGGCGCTATCCTGATTTATCGCATCGTACTTGTCTCATTTCTATATATAAATATGACACCGTATTTATTGTGTATTCCGCGAGGTATAGTCGACCAAGAAAGTATTACCATTAGTATTTATTAGTACCATTTTGGATGACAGTTCCTAGTTAAAGCAAATTTTGCTAAGAGCTATTGTTAGAAAATAACGTAATGCATAACAAGCAAAAATGAGCCTTTTAACTAATTGACGTGCAAACGCGACATTCGACCTTAGTGTGGCAAACCAATTTCTTAGTCGACTATACATTGTATCGTTCTCGGAATTATCAAGTTTGTTTAACCGTAAAGCAAATTCAATCCTACGCGATAACGAAAATACTTTTTGCAATCAATTGGACGCCATTTCGTGACACCTGATAGTGTATTTAGCGATAATAATTATAAACAATTTATGTTACAAGCGGGAGTAGGCAGCAGGCACCGAAGTGCCTACCGGCGCCCATGGGCATCTGCACGACCAGAAGGCCAGCAGATGCGCTGCCGGCTCAAGATACAATATCTCTATGGCAAGGCAGGAAATACCAACCAAAAATTTAACGATAAATGAGGAGTAAGTAGGAGACAATTCCGCCATCTGCAAGCTATTCTGGCGTGCGCTGCAAAAACCGTTAGAGTTACACGTACATATATAGTGTATGAAGGAAATTTTTATCCTAAATATATCTACAAAAAAGCCCGGGACACATATCTATCTTTCATATTAGAGCCATTCACGCAAATATAGTAAACCATTATGGAACGGGAACGGGGACAATATTATATGATGATAGAATGTAGTACATATTAAGTAACCCAACGTTCGGGTAGGACAGCGTTTGGCGAATCCGCTAGTAAAAACATAAAAGCGAAAAACTAAATTTACGCAAAGCGAGACATTTAAGAAATTAACTGTTTTAATATAAGGGGTTCAAGCACTCAGTAACTACTTTAGGACTTATATAAGAACCTGAGCTTTGTAGGTATGTTTCACTTAGAACTTGTTCCCCTCTAGGTCCCCTAGGTCTCGAGTGGTCTTCACAAGGCAAGCGATGCGTGCTGAAAGTGTTTGTAGATATGTGTGTATGGATGTGCCATAGACTAAGAAATTTTAATAGATACGACTGTTTTTTTAAAGTGTAAACCTCTTTAAAATTAGAGGTTTAAAAATTAGACGTAGAGCCACGCTTGCAGTCCTTTTGGTCTGCAGCCGAATTGTGCCGGCGCGTCCGGGTACCAGTACCCCTTTCTCACATAACATCGGCGGAAAGTGGCGGCAATGCTGTCACGTCAAGTGATGGTTCTGTTGTCACGTTTCGTTCGGTTTGTGAGCTTTAATGGTTGTAGGACTAATTTTTCCTAGCGTTATCCCGGTATATTGCTAGGGTCCACTTAAATTTCAGAGGATCTGGTTGTAGGACTTAAGATGAACACAATCTCAAAATCCCAATACCTCTACAATCTTGACAGTTATCACTCGATGACACCAATCGGGACCCACTGTTTTACGTGCCTTACATAGTACGTAGGATGGCGAATATTTGAAAAATTAGTGTTAGAATGGGTCACCTATCTATCACTTGGTCGAGATAAGAACTGCTTAACCTAGCGATCGACTCAAATGCAAGCCACTGTTTAAGCTACGACCTCGCTTAAAAGATTGTAGGATATTAAAAAAGTACTGCACTGATTACTTATAATTATAGTAAAAGTAAACGCAGCTTCTCAAGAATAAGATTTAGATAACAATATAATATCACCGATATTATATGAAAGATGATAATAAAGGAAGATAATAGAACCGCACAATAAAAAATCCTGTTCTGATTACGAATAATTATAATAAAAATAAACGCAACTCCTTAAGAAAAGGATTTAGACAACAGTATAATATCGCCGATATTATATGAAAGGTGATAATAAATGAATGAAATATGAAGATAATATAACCGCATTGGTTCATCATCTTTCATATAATATCGGTGATTAAAACTCATTCCGGCTCTCAGTCAGTTATTGTCATCATTTGCTATGATTTTTTTTTAAATTCTGGAATTTAAAGTACTGGAAATATATACATAAGTTTCGAGATTTACTCAGTTGCTATTTAAATTATACGTGTAATGAATAAAAACAATCAGTACTCGATACTGGGGTAAAACTGATTTTAAATGAACGATTTCGGCACAGACAGTAAATTACGCATCAGTGTAATTACAAGAGCGTTAATTGGTTTAAATGCTATTTAAAAATGTATGAAGCTTTCTTTATTACATTTTTTGCAGCGGTTTATCTATATGGTCATTTTATGTAACTTTTTTGCATAGATATTATAATATATCTGGCAGACGCTGTACTGCTTGAACATTGGGTTACTTACTGTTTACTACGTTCTATTGATCTATAATATTGTCCCAGTTCCCGTATCATTATGGTTCACTATTTTGGCGTTAATGGCTTAAACATAAAAGACAGATATATGCTGTCGCGGGTTTTTTGTAGAACTATTTAAGACGAACGTTTATACACTGTATACGTGTAACACTTTAGTGGATTTTTTGCAGCGAACGCCAGAATAGATTGCAGTTGGCAGAAATTTCTCCTACTTACTTCACATTTATCGTTATATTTTGGACAATTCACACAATATCTTCATAATTTATAGCCTATATGTTATTCTTATGTATAAAGTATATTATTGTAAGGTTTTAACAAAATCAATTCAGTAGTTTTTCCGAGAAAGAGCGTCAAAAATATATCCAGACATCTATACACCCATACACCTAAGTGTACAAACTTTCTTGTTTATTATAATAGCCAAATGGTGACTTAATACGAAATTTCGAAAACCGCTGGACGTACAAAGACGAAATTTGGCAAGGTTTATAGTTAGTAGACATCCGCAAAGAACAGCTTTATCGATAGTGCGATATTAAGGAGGGTTAAGGGCTCTCGCAAGTTTACGCGTACGGAATCACACAAAAACAGCTATAGCAACAAAGATATTTTATGTTATTTTTTAAGGTTATTGTTAACCAATAACCTTTTTTTAGCAACATCGTAAAGGTTTCCATTTTCCATTAACGCTGTCTGCACAGCACAATGGAAGCTTTGTAGCCTTAGCGAGATGCTCTTATCGGAAGTCCTCAGTCACCAACATTTTCATACTTGCCATGATAATGAAACTAAATCTACTTCTTTTGAATGTCCATTTTATATTGACGTTACCCGCACAGCACATTTTTTTAAACATAGACTTTGTTCTTCTACCTTCGGATAACACGTCAAGTCTAGTACCAGGTTCAGCTCCAGTTGCAGAGGATGTGGCTTTGGGGCGAGTTAAGATGACCGACTGCCATCTGATGTCATCCCTGGAACCCTCACAATCTCTCCGACTAGTACCCCTCAGTGATTTTAATCGGGACCCACAGTTTTACGTGTATTTCAAAACATGTGGGAGGTCGGATATTTGAAAACCAGTGTTAGGACTGGTCACCCATCTATCACCTGGCTGCGGTAAGAGCTACTTTATCGATCGACTCAAATTCCGGCCTCCGATTAATTTACGACATCTCTCGATTCTAAACAGATTCTTTCATGAAATAATTTTAATTTCTTTACGTGATTTCAATAACGTTTTTATAATAATAAGGATAGTACACACTTTCATTTATTAGAAGTATTCATTAAGTGTATATACTGAAATCGTATCTAGCGACTGGGTTAGAATAGTTCTACTACTGTTTTTTAGGGTTCCGTACCCCTTTAAGAAACCCTATAGTTTTGCTCTGTTCGTCCGTCCGTCTATCCTCCCGCAAGCTGGTTATTAAATGTAGAGACTTGAATTTTTCCGTGTAGACAGAACATGTTAAAAACTCATTAGGAAATTAATTTTGTGACATCGGACAAGACAATTTTAAGTTATTTAACATACAACTACCTTTATCACGTATGAGATACGGAACCCTTCTATATAAACATGACACGCTCTTGGCCATCTGTCAAGTAATTCTTTACTAATCACCTAAACTCATGTTTGCCAATTTTTCAAATACATTTTCTTTGATATCGAAATAAAGTTAACTTTTCAACTGTACAATAAAATGACTCTTTATTTCTTGCTTGTTAAAGTTTGAAAGAAGGTTAAATAAAATTCTCTCCCTCTTAGTTGAAATACTTCTAACGTCTGTTTCAGACAGTGCAGTCTTTTAGGGAATATACAATTTATTTGGATCCGAAAAGAGTAACCCAAATTACGTGACATTGTCACCGCCAACCGGTGGCCTAAAAGTTTTTTAATACAATGGCATACAAATTTGCCCCGTTTAATTTTTACTTCAAATCTAACAGAAACGAAAATTAAGTTAAAATATGTAAAGAATAGATACTTAACGACAGGTCTGTAGGGATTTCTCATTCCGCTGACCATTTGTCTCATTCAGTCTTTGGACGGAAAGAAAACGAGGCAAACATTACGTATTTAGGGTTTCTTTCTGCTATAAGGAACCCTTTTCGATTTACTCGTCCGTTCCGCTGTCTGTCTATCTGTTGGCCCGCAAGCCATTAGACTTGAAATTTTTCATGTTCTACCTCAGATCCGGCAATTAATGTCGCCTTATTTTGGGCTTCGAAAATACAAGGCCTAACTTACTATATGTTGGAGTGTATGATCCCTTTTTTATAAATGTATAGACCTAATGACTTTGTGCCAGACACTAAATTGCTTATATATCGTATGTCTGTAGACTTATGGACAACTAGATGGTGTGTAAGTAACTTCAAGGGCTACAATAGCCGGTGCTGAAATATAACTGCCGATATTTATTTAAGCCATTTTTTTGTAATAAATAAGGTTTCACATGTAATTAAACATTTTACCACCTAGCCAAAATATACCTTAAATCTATATCTGTACTAATATATAAAGCTGAAGTCTTTATTTGTTTGCTTGAACCCACTAATCTCAGGAAGTACTTGTCCGAATTGAAAAATTTCTTCCTTGTTAGATAGACCATTTATCGAGGAAGGCTAAAGGCTCTCTATAAACACGCTAAAATTGAATATCTTTTGTTACTTAATTTTACGCGGACGCTGTCGCGGGCACAACTAGCAAGTTATATTTTTACCTGTTGTTGCGACAACAAGTAGAAATCTTAGACGTTAAATTAAAAAAAAAAACAACATCACTATGTTAAGCAAAAAAAATCGTAAAATTATCTTTAGTGAACACTGTTCTTTAAAAAATAAAGTCTTTTAAACCTAAACTACATACAGTCTACATAGAAATCCAGTGGTCACTATGTATGTTCCCAGTGAACTCTTTACTGAGTCAACGACGAAATTAACTTAACTTAAATTAAATTAAATTAACGAGACGATTTATGCGTAGACGTCCAATTTAAGATAGTTATTTTTGGAGTTTAACACAATTATATTATATTATGTATGGAGTAGTAGAAATCTCTGACTGCGTCCAAATTATGGATATTCCATTTGAGCGAAACACACAAGTCCTTTACAAAAGCAAACTGCTTTTGAGTCCGGAATACGTAACAAGTTAACGCGACTTGATTCTCAGATAGTGTAACTCTGCTCTCCTCACAACTCTTATGCGCTTTTATTCAAATTTAATCGCATTAAAATTTATATATTTGTCTTCCGTCTGTCTGGCAAGGGGCTTAAACTCCGCGGAAAATTGAAAAGTTAATTTGGCGCCAAAGTTCGATGGCACAGAGGGAAAGGGTTATATGTAAATGAAAATGAATGATATGTAAGTCATATGTATAATATTATTTCTAATCGTCATAATAATTAGGTGATAAAATTTACGACTTATATGCTCAGTTTACAACCTCTCATACCAAAGCGATCCAATATTTTCTGAGCATAATGCATTTGTGACACTTTTAAGTTTCCATTGAGATCCTTTATTTGCAGTTTTTTTGGTCTACAGCCGAATTGAATCGGGCCATCCCAGAAACTAATTTTTACATAAAATCGGCGTGAAGTGGCGGCAATGCTGTTACATCAAGTGATGGTGTTGTTGTCGCGTTTCGTTCGGTTTGTAAGACATCCGGGTGGCCTAAACTCGTCATTAAGGCCGGCAACGCGTCTGCTTGCCTCCTGTTCGTGCAGATGTCGATGGGCGTCAGTAGGCACTTAGCTGCCTGCTGCCTGCTCGTTTGCCCTTTGTAACAAAATAAAAAGTTTAGTTTGTTAATTCATTTTTATATTAGGTTACTATAATCTCTTCCACCACCTTACTTATTTTTACTTTAATTATTTTATCTGTATAATCAATTATCAGGTAGAAATTGCTCTGAAGCGATAAATTCGCCGATAGTACCTGCAATATATATTTGTGTTGTCTATGAATCCTTCCGTTTGTACGTTGTGTTGAGGTACAATAAAGTATATTCATTCATTTTAGCCTTTTAAATAGTTATTTACACATTGTTAGTACTGCATACATAAGTTTAGTTGAAATTGTAACGGAAATGTTAGGCACTCTTGTAAGTCTTTCTAATGCCGGAGTCAGACATAGCTTCTTTTGAATAATCATTTCAATGATAATGTAGTGTGGCCGGGGATATTGATACTGTGTATCTGTACAAAATTTTGTAGAACTTTGTAGACTTAAAGGACAAAAATGTACAAACACTTTGTGCTACATATGGCATTGCCTTATTCTTTAGATGCTTTGACTCATATCGTAAATACATCTCTTCGTAGTGGACTCTTTCCAACTTCTTGGTTTTTAGTAAAAAACTTTTTAAAAAAAGCTTTTTGTTCGTAGACCCACGTTCCTTGTTTGTAAAAGTAAAAAAAAACAAAAGTAGTTTCATCCTAGGGAAATCAAACCATCCAAGGGAAATCGCCATAGTTGGAGTTGGCGGTGAACAAGTGGCAAAAGGGGAGACCACTTTTGCCACTTGTTCACCGTTTTTTTTTAACTAATGCAATATTGACTTAGTATCCATGACTCCTTTGCGAGGTCTATAAATAAAAAAAAAAACAAAAATAGTTTATGGTTCTTGCTTACTTCAGGATTGCAACCATCCAAGGGAAATCGCCATAGTTGGAGTATATTCCACTGTCAGCGATTTCCTGGTTTGCTGGCTGGAATATTGATATATTGGGATTGTTCCAGCCACACTCTAAGTAAATATCTAAAAACATAAATAACATCTCTAAATCACTAAAATCGGAAAACCACTGGGCAGTTTTAAATAATATATATTTTGCCTCATTCCCCTAATTTCAGGGAAGGTTTAATAGAAAAAAAAAATAGGGAAAAATCGAAAGATTATTCAAAAATACCGAGGCAAGTGCGAGTCAGACTCGCGCATATAGGGTTCCGTACCATCGTGTAAAAGACATCATAACGAATACGCATCGATCGACTCCCCAGTGGTGAAATTTTTCGTCGGCTTTTTCTTGAAATGTACAATTTTTTACCGTTTTTTTTTTATCTGAATACTGCATAATATCGTTATTACTCACCCAGTAGATTCTGCTAGACAAAATTTGTCTGCAACTTTTGTCAATGCATTTGTTAACGCTGGTTTTGGAAGAGAGCGAATCGGAAAGGAGCTGTGTGATACAAAGCGCAGTAATGCGGTGCGATGCAGTGAATTGAGATAGGTTACGATGAGAAAAGTGCTTTGTGATATGGAACGGGGCGGTGCGGTACGGAGCGGTCATATCTGATGCAATGCAGAGCGATAGTATGGTGCACTGCGTTGCAGAACGGTGAGCTACCAAATGGTACATACGATGCGTTGCGTTACAGTGCGATCTACAGTGATGTTGTGCGGTACGTAGCCCTCAGCCTATGTACAGTACAGAAACTAAAGTAAATATCATTAACCAGACTTACATTTGTATACAGTGAACTTTATCAAGCTCTATTGAGGGTCGAATGCATAAATCGCAGCCGTGAAATAGCGGCTCATGCTGGATTACACAGCATTAGGTTCTCATTCATTTCGCTCACAGCGACTTTATTGTATACCGCATTTTTTCAATATATAAAAGCCGTAGAGGTTTTATCGTACGATGCGTAAATTGAAAATTCAATACTGCGGTTTTAGAAGTGGATATTATTTATTCATTGCTTTCTGTTGAGATTTCTTTCACGTTTCATGACACGTGTAGGTATGTTCATAATAATATGTGTTAAAATTATTCAGCAAATCCATTCACAAAAAGGTTAGTCGCATACAAAGCCTATATGTAAAGGTTATATATATGAAAACATACAAAATATGTCGAGAAAAAATATGTCAACGTTCACACTCGGATGAAGAAAAAAAGGGGGATCGGATTGGCGTCGATATTCTAATGCGGCGATATCTCTCCATTGAACATATTTCTCGATTTGTTTTCACATTGGGCGCGACCACTGATATCAGTAACATTAATTGAGACCCTGTTTGACATACATGGAGAACGTCAGATGTTGAAAACCAGTGTTATAATATTGCAAATAATATGTTCCAATCTTTAAGAGCTCCACCTTTGCTTGGGTTCATAACAGCAATGGACAGAAGTAAAAATTATTATTATTTATATTTACTAAAACAATCAAAACTATGAAATTGTTTCAGGTTCCTACAGGCAACAGAGAGATTGTTTGCAGCAGAAGGGCAACGCCTAATGCGAGAGCTGCCAGTCCCCGAATATCTGGCACACGTAGAAAAACGGCTGAAGGAGGAGAATGAACGACTATTAAATTACTTGGATCCCTGTACTAAGTATGTAATATTATTACAATATTATAGTAGGGGAGGCAGCGATGCCAAATTTGTAGTCACTGAAGCATTGTTGGGATAGTAGTTTCAGAGTCAATTCAATGCAAACAAACAATCAAATCTTTCCTCTTTATAATATTAGTATAGGTAAAACAAAAAAACATATAAAATTGTAAAATCTGTTCACGGACAATAATTTTACATGATAACGCCCAATGCTTAGGCCGTTTTGACTATGGCGTGCCTCTCTATCGCTTGTTCCGAGCTCCCGCTTGCACGCTCGGCTCAGGTGGAACGTGACAATGAGTCATGCTTTTTTGTGCTTGCTGCCGGCGTTAATCTATTTATAAAATATTTTCACGTCAAAAATGAATAATTTTTTGAATAATATGTACATTCTTATATATATATGTACAGGACTATATGACACATGGATGTCTGTTTCTAAGCTAGACAACTTAATGCCTGTAGTATGAATAAAAATAAAATAAAATAAGTTTAAAAAAAATAAAATAAGTTTATTGATACATTACAACATACAGATATACAATTCGATAGTAACCGCATTAGTTAGAAACTGAGGCGCAGTTACTAACACCAACCCCTAGCGCTACAACCATGTAATGACAATTAAACTATATTAGCTTAAAACATTAAGTAAATTATATTAGCTTAAACATAAAAAAAAATGAATCAGAACTAATAGTATTATTATAGTAAAGCCCAAATCAATTGCTGCTTGTTGTCTGACGTCACAAAGCGTTCGCGAAGAAATCTAAAGTTTTACTCATCTTGGGTTTTTACGATGGTCACGAAGTTATTTTGTAAGTGCTACAAAGGCTGTTGTAATGCTTTTTGTTTTAATTCCAGTAGAATAATAACAATTGTAATAAAAATCGGGGATACATAGGTTAGATGAATACAATTTGCCATTGTTATTTTCTATAAGTAACGATATTTTTCAATTTTTATGACATATATCCATATATCTTGATCAATAATTAAGGTATATAATCCATCCGACCTTGAAGTCGCACAGATAAGGGGTCATTGATAAATTGCGTCGCACGTTAAGGGGGAGGGGGTCACCAAATGTGACACTGTGTGACAAGGGGTACGGGGGGGTTCCGTAGTACTACGAGGAACCCTTATAATTTCGCTCTGTCCGTTCTTCCGTCCGTCCGTCCATCAGTTTGCCCGTAAGGACCCCCCCCCCCCAGCACTTCCGAACTGAAAGCTCTGGAGGTGCGGACCTTTCGCCGTCGAGGGTGAATGGTTAAAGCTTTTTAAGAACGCCCCATCTCCATTAGGTATATCCTCTCCATAGAATATGACTCTGGCCTAATGTTTTAAGAAAAAATAATTTTACAAAGCACGTTAGTCAAAATTTTAAAGGGTAATAAGTACTAACGTCAACAATTTGAATTATTCTAAAATATCGTACAAATCGGATTTTTTTAGTATTTTAAAATAATATTTTGACTTCCCAACAAAACAAACAGAACTCAGAACAGTTCTGCCGTTTATGAGTTTTAGCGAGACTAGCGAACATCGATTGATCTATATAAATAGATGAAGACAACCTCAACAAAATGACCTTTGAAAGTTTAAAGTCCATTGGTAGACACAAGTACCCAGCATAAGAAATATTCACTTTACCCTAATATTAATTTTACAAATAGCATATTATAAAATGTATTTTAAATTCATAAGGTTCTAGAAGATGCGTGCTGTATTTTGAAAGCTGCTCTTCCTTGCTGCTACTACTTCTTTTAAATATATATACACCGAAAGGTGAGTAGCTACCTAAATATTGTTCACATTCCGAAAATTTAGGGCTTGTAAAAATGACGTAGATTTAGAAGTTTTCATCTCTCAGACAAAAATAAAGTTATCTCTTGCAATTGGTTGTTTTGTAGTTTTACAGGTTTTATCTCCTGCTAATTCTTTCTTTCCGAAATAGTAATAAACCTCGTGAAGAGAAGACAAAGAGAGGATTGATATAATTTTTTTTTTTCTAAAAGTAACCCCTCATTAACGATTGCGTCTATTTTTACACGCCTCCACATGGCCTCATATAATTTGGTTTAAATGGCCTCTATTTCATGAGATAAACTACTGGTTTTACTTTTTAATTTTTACATCGAGCTCAGACTCACTTCCGAACTGGATTTGTGGATTAGGACGATCATTATTTGTAACGTCACTTTATTAGAATATCTTATATATATAATACATAAAAGCGAAAGGTTATCTATTACGATATCTCTAATTATATTAGGAATCTTTATATTTAGTAGACGGACAAAGAACGGATTTGTCGGTAGGGCCAGATTAAGAAGGTATACGTGCTCTCGCAAATTTACGCGAGCAAAGTCGCGGGATACAGTTACTTTGATATATAACAAGGGGCAAATGGGCAGAGTGTATAACGTAGCTACTGGCGCCCATCGACAACTCCATCTAGCATTTGTATAAGAAGTGTTTAATTCATTTGTGATGAGGAGACAGACATGCCCAGTCTTGTCGCTTATTAATTCTTTGAATTACTACAGGATACAGTAATAGAGATGTGTGAAAGTCAACGGAGGAGGCCTATGTCCAGCAGTGGACGTCATCGGGCTGAAAGAAGAAGAAGAAGGCAGTCATCAAGTATAACATGTCTAGATTTGTTTCTTGCTGTGTGTTTATTTCTTATTAATAGTGTAGTTCCCCCTGTAACATGGTGTTCTTATAATGCATAAATATTATTCTGTCTAATGTATAAAATTCTCGTGTCACGGTGCTTGTTGTTAAACTCCTCTGAAACGGCTCGACCTATTTTCATGAAATTTTGCGTGCTTATTCAGTAGGTCTGAGAATCGGTCAACATCTATTTTCATCCCTCAAGAAAAGTATTCATACCTCTAATTAACGAATTTTGTCAACCCAAAACCTTTCTTTATATTAATTAAAATAAAGTTTTATATTGTACCAGTACCTCTTTCTCGCACAAGATCGACGTGAAGTGGCGGCAATGCTGTCACGTCAAGTGATGGTATTGGTGTCGCGTTTCGCTCGATTTGTGAGGATTCCCGGTGGTGTAAACCCCTCTTTAGAGACCGGCAAATGTCTATGGGCGTCTTAGGCGATGTGCCATCTGCTCGTTTACCCTTGTAAATAAACCACCTTTGTCGGTTACAGTGAGCCAGTATATCAAAAACGAATACCATTTTTATCCGTATTTTATAAGCGTCACAAATTTTCCTTTACGTCCGTGGTAATAAATCTCAAGGCAAATGTCTTGCGAGCTATTTAATTAAAGAAATGGAATAACCGAGTACTGGCCACTGGCAGTGTATTAAGTTATATTTAAAATAGGTATGCGAATGTTTTTGATTCCGTCGAAGCATTTATATCTATAGATAGCCTGTTGGTCGAAATTCGGCCACAATTCTTTAGATTTGCATACTATATGCTTATTTAATGCTATATAAAAAATAATAATTCTTTGTGCAGTGACTTTCTTATACTTATTTGACACCAGGTCGTCATGACTTCGCTTTGACACAATTTTATACTAAAATGTATACATGTGTATATATGTTATATGATTAATAATATACGTGATTTGTAGACGACGGTAAAAATATTAATTGAGAAAGGTTTTGATTTTTTTTTATCCATATATTAACTACAGGACCTGGCAGACGTTGTCCTGACCGAACGTTGGGTTACCTCCTATTATCTTATAATATTATTCCCTGTTCCCGTTCCCGTTTCTCTAATATTATAAACGCGAAAGTTTGTACACATGGATGTATGTTTGGCGCTCTTTCGCGGAAAAAACTACTGATTGAGTTTTAATAAAACTTTATAACAATATAGTTTATACATCAGAATAACACATAGGCTATAAAGTAGAAGGTGTTTTTTGTGAATTGTACAAAATTTAACGTTAAATGTCAAGTAAGTAGGAGATAATTCTGCTGTTTGCGAGCTATTCTGGCGCGCGCTGCAAAAACTGTTAGAGTTACACGTTTATAGTGTATGAAGGAAATGTTTATTTTAAATAGTTCTACAAAAAAGTCCGCGACAACAATGTTTCATATTTAAGCCATTAACGCTAAAACAGTGAACCATTATGGAACAAGTAGGGAAAAGGGAATGGAAACGGGGACAATATTATAGGATGATATAATGTAGTTGTAAGTAACCCAACGTTCGCGCAGGACAGCGTCTGCCAGGTCCGCTAGTATTATATAAAGGAATCAGTAGAAAAGGCAATAATATGTATCATAAGGGAGGACATATAAAAGCCGTCACAAGTACCTCTGAGGTGTCAAATTTCACTTTATAGACATTCATATTGCCAGATTTATGGGATATATTAATTTACGGGTTACCGCAATGAAGCAATATTGTGGATAAATTTCCAAACATTGTTTTCCCAAGTATTGGTAGCTAATTAGAGGTAGCACCATGCTTGTAGCCGAGTTGGGCCGGCGCGTCCGGGTACCAGTACCTCTTTTTCACATGAGGTTGGCGTGAAGTGGCGGCAATGCTGTCACGTCTAGTGATGGTGTTGTTGTCGCGTTTCGTTCGGCCGGGAAGTCTCACAAACCGAACGAAACGCGACAACAACACCATCATTAGACGTGACAGCATTGCCGCCACTTCACGTCGATCTCATGTGAGAAAGAGGTGCTGAACTGGTGGGTACCAGTACCAGGACGCGCCGGTACAATTCGGCTACAAGCGTGGCACCTCTAATAAGACATATTAACTGGTACAAACAAACAGGGGGAGAGAGAGAGACAGACAATTTGTGTTTTTGTCATAGGTTTTCGTATAGTCGAATGCAATTAGTAAGAGAATTTAACATTACAAACAGGTATTTTAAATTTCATTGATTTCATTATATCTTTTGTATTCAGGGTTTGCGCGCGGGCACAGTTTGGGTGAACGACTATAACGTATTCGGCAACCAGGTGCCCTTCGGCGGTTTCAAGCAGTCGGGTATAGGGCGCGAGAACGGACCCTACGGCATAAAGAACTATACGGAAGTGAAGGCTGTAGTCGTCAAACTGCCTGAGAAAAACTCATAAATCACCTTCTTTACAACACTTTAGACTAGGGTTGTTACTGATGATAATTGGCAGTTGGTGCGTGCCGTGTGTTGATGATTTTGTTTTGTAACATTTCCACATGAAATTTTAAATTTGATTTAATTGTATAGATCGCCTAGTGATTATCAATACGATCACAATTAGGCGTTCGTTAAACGATCAATTATATTGTGCAATATCACATATTGTACAATTTTAATATTGAACATTGTGCAATGACGTATGTGCGAATGTAATTTTTTTTTGCACCATATTTTTCCATTTCATCGCGTCTAAAGAGTTTCTTATAATAAATTAAACTCTAAAGTTCACTTTAACAAGAATCGAGAATTGCCAGCATTGTATTTTTTAAAATTGAATAATGTTTCGTTCTTGTTAAATTAGGTCCGACTTCAAAAGGATTTCTTTATGATTTGTTATGGTAAACAAGTTTGCGGGAGTTCTTTGAAATGTAGTTGTAAAAATTGCATACTAATCCAACAATCACATTTCTAGAACAATTTAAAATTCAACAGACAATTGAATAATAATATAATTTAAGGATGAAAGAAGCTTATCCCTGAGAGATAAATTTGCAAGCTGCCCTAAGGAAAATGAAGAAGTACTTGTTTTTGATATTTTAAAAAAAAGGACCTATTCCTATCGAAATTGTAGAAAAATGATATTTAAATTACAGTACAGAAGCATATATGTATTAACTATATTGATACAATCGTTAAACAAGAAGATAAAATAAGAAAAATTGTGGTTTTGATACAATTATTAGTTCATTTTCTTATAACTACGATCTTAATCTATAATTAATGTTGTGACGTCAGTAAAATAACATTTTCGGGTATTCCCTTATTGGTGTACAAGCTTGGTCCCGATGCGGCGCCAGCTTAAGATATATAATTTTTTCAATGGCTTCTGTTTTTTATATTAAATGATATATATTGGATTAAATAAGAATTTATAGAGAGGAAAATTACCATTCCCGATACAGTATACAAGTTTGTTATAATTTTCTTTCGTTTCATGATCCTTCCAGCACAGTCCTTTGAACAAGTAGCAACAACACGGTAGTTGCGCTTTGGAATTGGTGTCATGAGAGCCGTTTCACCAGATTCGATACGCGCCATACCCTCCCCGCTTACTGCTAGCTCCACTGAACACCCAAGACTGTTGAGGACAATGATCCCCGTTTGTTGATATCCTGGTAATTGTAATGTAGATCGCTACAAAATTTAGATAATATTACATACTCTAATAAAACGTATGATGGTACGTCATCATTTAATGTGCCATCTGTCCTAATGATAGGCAATGTTTTGAGATAAATATTATAGATAGAATTATTTAAGCATATGCTAATTATACTGTCATTATTTTTATATAAAAACTATGTGAAACGTATTCATAAAGTTATGTTATTAAATTTATGTCTAAGAATACAAAAACACCATCTAGATTTTACACTCCTCAAATATAGGTATTTTGTTACTATTAATGCATAATAAATGATTATTACTACCTCAATACTAATTTGCAGAATTCCAGCGCAAACAAAAGCCATTGCTGCTAAAATCCCGCCAGCGAACATTTTGTGCAACGGAGAGAGATCTGGTAAGATTGGCCACGTCCCACCAGGACACACCGGCATCATAAAGAGTACCATGGCAGGATTCATAACTTGTAGCTGATCGGGCATTAGAGTTACGCCGAATACTTCGCTTTTCAACCTTGAAGCTTGGAAGGTCCATCGCGATCCCTGACAAGTATTATATAAGTTAAAAAATACGTTTACTTAAAATAAAAGAACACCAAATGCGGAGTTACAATACAAACGTACTTGTTGATCAAAGAGAGACCAAAATATAGGTACAGGTAAATATAAATACAAGATGGAAAACACAATTTTCATGTCCGTTACGAGTCTCTCCCCGTATTTATCTATTGAGTAATCCAGCCAATGGGTTAGCGGTGGGCCGTCTACACTATGGTCGTAGCGAATACGTTTCTTAAGAGCATACTGAAAAA
This sequence comes from Charaxes varanes, assembly GCA_024363005.1. Lineage (NCBI taxonomy): Eukaryota > Metazoa > Arthropoda > Insecta > Lepidoptera > Nymphalidae > Charaxes > Charaxes varanes. Next base: position 569,607 of record JANCMC010008574.1, on the reverse strand, counting down.
AATTCGAAAATTTAGCATTTATACAAAAGCATTTTCCGTGAGTGTCGTGAACCACTATTCCTATCAAATGTATTATATTTCAAAGTAGCTTAATACGCATTCTATTTTATTTAATGACCTTAGGCATCAATTTTTTCCTTCGAAGAATTACAGTAAAATACACAAAAAAGAATCGTCAAAGGAAATTCATAAGCAACGAAAATATTACATTATACATTCATACAACATTCGTTGTTAGACAACACAGAATTTATTCGATACAATTTTTTGCATCAATTATTTTGAAATGATGGACGTGTCCTAGTACCCTTTAGCATTATATTGCCGTCTAACCAGCAATAGCATTCACTATAAAATTTATTGCGCTTAAAGAATGACAGCGACTGCTTCTGGATGTGTAGTGGGACAGAAATATTACAATAGTTAGTTGAGGTAATATTAGGCAGGCAAAACTAAACTGTCCTGCATAATTTGGCGAGTAAGGTGATATCGACAATACAAAAAACCTTCGCCTTATGGCAAATCAATAGCTATGCAGCTATGGGGAGAGCTCTGGATTTCACTGCTCGATACGATTTGTAATGAGGAGACACGCAGAACTAAAGTCATTCCTCTCAAAATAATCAAGTTGAAGTAGCAATGGGCACGACATACAGCTTGAAGATCTGACAATCGTTAGGGTCTGAAGGACAAAGTGGCGACAAGTGGGAAACAAAAGGCAGGATGACCTACAGCACGGTGGATTGATGATGATAATGACAGGAAGCCGTTAGATACGAGCGGAACAACACTGCAATTCGTGGAACTTCACGGAGGAGGTCTACGTTCAGCAGTGGACACACCCAGACTGAAATGATAATGAATGATGACCAAAAACAACGTACAGTCTAATACAGAAATAATTTGCTACTTAAAAACGCTTATTTAGTTTGCAAAGACATAATACAGTTTGTAAAGATACATACATTAAATATGAATATACTCGTAGATGGAAGAGTAAATTCACAAGAGTATTACATATCAGGTTAACAAAAGCAAATTTCAATACGCAAATCTAATATGATCCGTATCATGATCATATCACATCACAGGGTATTCCCTGTACCATAATCTCTACAAATTTCAATAAGTACCCACCCATTTAGGATTGCGGTATCAAAGCGCTCAATTCCTCGAAATATCCGATTTGAGACGGTTATGGAATTAATTGTAATTTGCTCAAGATATACGAGATATGAGGTATAGGCTACGTTACTGCCAAACATAAAATTAGGTTGTATTCTTTGGTGCTCGCAATAGGTTTTAGCGTAGGTACTTTGGAACTAGTTTCCAACTAAAGTTCTTATTATCGTTGACACTGTATGTGACATTGACGACTATTCTTCACACATATATTACCTGATTGATTCCGCTAGGACGCTGAGATCGCTATTATTTCAGATAGGTAGCCATCCGAAGTGCTTAACTGCGTAGTAACGCAAAATAAATAATTGAAAAAACCGTTGAAAATCAGCGATTACGCAAAGCATAATGACGTAGCTTTTGGTGAGACCTAAAGTTAATTAGAAACATAATAAGCTGAGTTTGGTCTGAACACAGATAACGAATATAGTTAACGGATATTGCACTCTCGGTTGCGGGGTTGCGTACCAATGCGTAGTACATTTTAAGCTTTGTGATTTTCTGTATATTAATGTGGTTTAAAGTGAAATGCGATCGAATAAATAGTAGAAATTAAATATTTATCAGCTTGTTTAAATTTTAGATTAAATATTATATATATACGACACATGGACATGTTATGACAGCAGCTTTGCATATGTCTTATTGGAGTACACGTCGGGCATAGTTCAAGGAGACCCTGACGAGCACGTCATACCCCTTCTCTCCTGAGACGCTGTAAAGACAGCATGCCTCCCTTAGATGTCCATTGAGTACATACCACTTTTCTTCTCTTCTTACCAATGATGGTGAGGAGGTTATCACAGCCAAGACCATCGTTCACATAGATGAAATGGTATATATTAATATTTACTAATGTTATGTAAAACTCCAATTATTTCTGTCGACTTATTGAAATTTATTAAAATAGAATACATATTTATGCGTACAATAATCAATTTCAACATTGCTTGAAATACCTAAATTGGATTGTGTATTGATGACAAAGAAAAAAAGAGTGTGTTTATTTCTCAAGCGCATCAAAACGCCTGCCTGCTAGACAAGCCTACTACCAGAAGGTAGTTCCCACTGAACCACCTGAAGACTCGAAGATGCGGTCCACGAACGTCGGTAGTCACTCCGGTGTACCGCCAACTTGTTTGCCAAATATTATATTTAAAAAATATCTATAATATTATTGGGTTGGGACAACTCTTACCATACATCTCTATATATAAACAATGCTTTGCAATCGGGCTTGAAATTGTACTTTAATTAATACATACTAGAGATCGCCGGCTGGTCGAAATTCGCCCACAAAACTTTTTGCGTGCAACGACCTATATTGTTCTATTAATACAAAATAAAACTTGACAATCAATATAACATACGGTTGTCACGATTAAGCTTTGACAACAAAATATGTAAAGGGTTTGGCATATATGTGCGTGTGGTTGTATTTTAAAAATTTAATATATTATTAATATTGCATATTAATAGATCAAATATTAGCATTCGCACACATAATATAGAGGATATGTACTACAATTGTGCCACATTTCATACTTCTCCATCCACGTAATATACGTAACATGGTACTTAAAGATTTCACTTCACGTATTAATATTAAATATTTGAGCAAATAATGTTTCGATACATATTTATTTTTATACAAAGATATACCAGCAAGCATGTGGAAAATACATTTAAAAACTTAATAAATCAAAGAACATCAAAAGTTAAATAATTTTACAGATACAGCACATAGAAGAACATTTCGAAAGGGGAGAGGAGAGCGGGTCATCCACATTAACAGCAGCTGAGAGAGAAGCTCAGAAAAACAGAGAGGAACATGAATTCCAACTGTTAAGGGTAATTTTTTTGCATTATTCTGATACCTTCTCTTACTCAGCATATATTAAAATTTCATTAAAATTTATTTTATAGATATATAGAATAGATAGTTAAATATTAATATTTTTATTATAAATAATATTTTTAATATTAACTATTTACATGCTGTAATATTGAGAGCACTGTTGCCTATATATAGTACAGGTTTTAAACCTAGTTTAGGTATAGCTGCTGTTGATATATCAACAGTGCAACTGTGATAAAGGTATCCGACTAAGTCAGTTGGAAGAATTGGAAATAGTTAAACATAATAATTCTGGTGTTGGTTTATTAAATGATCAAATTAATATCTCAAGCTCGCCATTGCTTAGAATGTTTTAAAGTAGCGCTAAAGTGGTGGGGGTGCCTGAGGTATAAATTGTTTGCCGAGTTTTTTACTAATTACCTTACAAATAACCTTTGTAGAGTCGTATCTCTTGATTATGCTTTAGGGTCGAAGCGAAATGTGCATTAAGGCACATCAGAGAGTTGGTGTAGTACTGTGCTTTGGTGGTGTAGCTAGCTTTCGGTATGCAGCCTTGCACCGATTTTTCCTCATATTTTTTTGCAGATTTAAGCGAAGTAGTTTAGTGTTTCATGTATGAAACAGATAGAATTTTTTTTTAAAGAAAATTAGAAATACTTTTTTATTTAATTTTAGCGAGACGATATATAGCCAATATCCTTTCTCTATAAATGGGCTATCTAAACACTGAAATATTTTTTCAAAACGGACCAATAGTTCCTGACATTATAGCATTTAAGTAAACAAACACACTCCTCAACTTTATATATTATTAAAGAGTATAGATTCAAATAGACTTCTATAAGCTCTTATGAATGGTCAAATGTTTAGAAGCCACCACTGATTGGGAAAAGTCGAACCACGAGAAGAATCTTCAAGAAATTCGTTAGCTACTGTTTTAAAAAAATAATTCACAAAAAGAATGAGTTTATATTTTCAATGTCAAAATCTAAATTTGTACCGAAATCAGGTAAGCCAAGCCAGTACGGTTTGGATAGGACATTTGCCGGTATAGCTATATATAAAATATGCAACGACTTTCCGTACGATTAACGCAGAAGCCGCAACTCCGAAATTCACACAGAACTGCGAGTGCCAAGATATATGGGCACTTCCGATAGTCAAAAACAGTTTCTATAGCCCTTACAATAAGAACTCCGTAGACGATAAACGCAACTGATTTCTGACGTGCACACTCATAAATTTACTGGTGCTCACACTCTCTAGCGACTGGCGTTCGTCACTACTCTCCCAAATTGCTTTCCAACAATCCAACATGGAGGAAAAAAACTCAAAATTAAATGTTACATAAATTACAGCGAATCTCGTGTAAAAGAGCATACATATGTAGAAAAATATATATGTAGGAAGGCACACCAAGGTGGGAGCGTAGGTCAATATGCTCACACACGGGAACGAAAGATCTTCAGTACGGACTAGGTGGACTAAGAAGTAAGTTTAAAAATTAGCTCTATCAATAAGGATATTCACATCTGTAAAACGTTTAGTCGGCACAATATCGCCTCGTTGGACAGAAATCACGTAGAGCGACGTGCGATGAATGGAAATGCATTTTCTAAAGCGGAACATTCTCAAATTACAAGCCTTATTGCCTTCTTTAATCGAGTTTCACGCCATAAAAACTATCTACGATCGTGAGTGGTTTAATATTATCTACTTTACTTCGTGAAGGAGTATTTTAGTTTATGTCTAATACTAGTTATTTTAAAAGTAACACTATTATTGTTATTTAGGGCCTGTTTTTTCCCACTGCAGGGCAACGGCCTCCCTAACCTCTTTCCGTAAGGTTCTGTCTTAGGCTATGCGTTGCCAATCTCCATTATTACGATCCAAGTCATTCCTCCATCTCATTCTTGGCCTGCTACGATTTCGTTTCCTATCTGAGGTCCATAAAGTGAAGACTTTGGCCAAAAGATCATCCGACGTGCGGCAGACGTGTCCAGCCCAATAGTACTTTAACTTTGGGCCACATCGGCGATTTGTGATTTTGCGATTTACAAAAAATTGCTAATGTATCAATAAGTAATATTTACATATTTTACGTATATTTATATATTTTTAAATTTAATATTATAATAACGAAGAATTTAATTTTATTGTATAGTAGTTGAAGCGACAGACTTTGTCTTCTCCTTGGCTCATCTGCTATTTCCCAATTAAATACATACACACATACAGGACTATATGACACACGGACGTCTGTTCCTAAGGTAGACAACTTAATGCCTGTGTTATACGTAACAGCCGCCAATACTAAACTACTTTGCTTAAATCCGCGAATGAATATGAGGGAAAATCGGTGCAATGCTGCAACCCGAAAGCTACACCACGGAATCGCAAAGGATCATCAAAGATGCAAAGGATGCATAGTCATCCTGTATGACGCTATTTGCCGCACGCATTCATTCTGTCAATGTTATATCAAACGCCGGTTACATTAGAAATAATTTAATATGGTGGAAGTATTCTTAAATTTTATAATTTTCCGCGCATTTTTTTTTTAAATAAGAACTTTCTCTTGACAATAACGAACACAATAAAAAAAGAATTAGCGAAATCGGTCCAGCCGTTCACGGGTGATGCCGTGACTAAGGAAATTGGGGAGTTATATTTCTATATACTAGAGATCGCCGGCTGGTCGAAAATTCGTCCACAAACCTTTTTACGTACAACGTATATTTTATTATTTACAGGAAAATAAAATTTGACAATTATTATAACATACGATTGTCACGATTACGCTTTGACAACATCCAATACATGTGTGTGACACATTTGCCAGTCGAACGCTGCATTCGCGCATACAGAACGTTTCCCTATTATATTAATAAACACTATTAATTAATAAGTATTAATAATAAAACAATACAACAATCGTTCATGTTACGAAATCGATAATTGAGTTCGGTGCGTGATTCGTGATTTTTTATGACAGAATTCGGTTTTTTGTGATTCGCTGCAGTGTGTGTTTAATTTTTGAGTTTTCTTTTGGGTTTGCTAGTGTTATTAGTGGTGGATCATTAGTTAAGGTAGGTCTTTGTGTTTTTATTAATTTTTCAATGAATATGCATTGGTCAAATATGTTTAAATCAACCCCACTGTCTGTGCACTTGTTCGTAATAATGCGCCATTTCACGGTATTAGAGCATGCGATATAACACGTTCAAATAAAGTAGGAGGGCAAATGCCAATGATGCTACGAACATTTTTTGTTAATCAGTTCATTGTATGACGTATAACACGGCCAAATAAAGTAGCTGGGTTATTACTTTGCTTTCCAATTGTCTTCCACTGATTAGGCCACGACGTCCTCGAGTTAGTAAACTTCACTAAGAACGTCATTTTCGATAAGGCTAGATTAAACAAGTCTAAGGGTCCTCGCAGACTTAAGCGGATGAAGACGCAGTAAACAGCTAGCTTATGTATAAAATTTGTAGGATTAGGATTGCCTAAAGTAAATAAAAATGTATTTACTCCACAGCTTATTAATAAATTAAAATTTACACCACGACATACTACACCTCTATTCCATATTTATTAAAAACGTTCCATAGACATCTTCTTAGATCTATGGTTTCCAACCAGTGGTCCGCAGAAGCCAAAATATGGTCCACGAATGACTTTAGATTTAGCGGGTAGTGAGTCCGAAGAGAGCGGGTGGTGGGGGCGGTATGCGGTGCCGTGCAAGAGATATTATGCCATGTCAGAAATTTATGTCATTTCTTATTGAGTTTTTAATCAAACTTTCATGTTGATTATAACAGTCCATTTTTATTGTGCCTGAATTGTGGTCCCTGCTAACAAGAATAATATCAAATTGCATGAAAAACTAAACTATTTTGCTTTAATCCGCGAATGAATACGAGGGAAAATCGGTGTAATGCTGCAACCCGAAAGACATCCCTGTATAGCTTTCCTCGGCCGCTATGAACAACTTCATTTCAATGTGGAAGCTACAACTTATGATCTAAAATAAATCAAAGAGTGTCAGAAACTCGGGAGATCAGAATCAAAGAGTAACAAAATATGCCAACAAAATAAACGAGCGTTTCCCAAATGGCGGGTCGCGGCCCAGTATCGGGTCACGGTTAGCAAACTGCCGTGTCGCGAAAACCTCGCGAAGGACTAATATTTTCAAGATACGTTCAGGTTTTTAAAAAAAAATCTTATTAAAAAGTTATCAATGGAGATAAACAAAACCTGCCCCATTATTTATAGACGTCACAGTATAGTACTTTAAATAAAGAAAATAAAACATGATTTCTTTAGTGTTTCCCAAAGACTAGTACTATTATGCAAAAAAAAAATTGTTGGTTTCACAAAAAGGGTGTATAAATGAGTCCATTTATGGTCTATATAATAAGATACTTATGATCCAAGACTCTAGACAAAAATACGTTATTGTCACTTCTCAATATGTAACTACAGCGGCATAATCCTGTGCAAATCACAAAACAATATTGAACTATGCTGCAAAAACAGCATTGCCCATTACTTTACGAACGTCCTTAAACTGGATTAAATCATTTACTGCTATTTGGCAAATATGAACATTACTATTTTTAAAAGTTATAGATTCGTAAAAGCGGGCTTTGGATAAAATAAGTTTGGGAAACGCTGTAATAAACAAATTACAGTACGTACCATCTCCTTCTTCAAGTAGATCAGTTGCGAGTCGAGGTCCGTGGGCGGGTCCTCGGCCGGAGTCAGGGGAGGGTCCAGTATCATCCACAACTTCCCCGCAAAGGTGTCCAAATCGTCGCGCCACCTCTTCGGCTCGCCTGGTCATCGGCGGCAATTGTAACGCATCCAGAAAGTCACAATAGCCTTCCGCTCCGGAGGTCGTGGGTTCGCTTCCCGCCTCGAATCTGAGTGTATCTATATGTACATATTTATATATTCCTAAAAAAAAATTGTGTTTAACAGGCGTCTTACCTATAACACAGGCATTAAGTTGTCTACCTTAGGAATAGACGTCCGTGTGTCATATAGTGCTGTATATATTTATTTATTATTATTTATATCATAATTACTAAATCAATCGGTTCAAAATCAGTTATTAATCTGGATTTGTTTAAGAATTAGGGTTGGTCACAAAAAGAAAAAAAAATCATATCATAGCTGCTGTTTATAATTCTATGTCCTCGTATATAAGATTCTGTATACTCTTTGGTTATTCCCACAGTGACGGCATGAAACCGTTTCTTTTAAGATACAGCAAAAGTATTCGTCGAAATTTGCCCTAATACCTACGTATTAATGAAAAACAAACGAGAAATTATTCTTCCCGTGGCCCGCGTCCTCGATTTTAGCAATAAACATAATTTGGCATAAGAATGCTTTGTTTCGAGTCGGTTTTTTTTTTTTGTTTTAGAGACAAAGGAAAAATCTCGTCTTCGGATTATGAAAACATTTTATTAACTTTTATTTAAGTTATGATAGCTAAAAAACATTGACCTGATTTACTCAATTTATATCTATAGGGAATTTTTTATGGTTTAGAAGGGATGGAGTGAAATCACCAAGGTAACCGGTTCAAACATTATAAATATCAGTATAAATAAATATTTTATCATTTTAAATTAAATTAAAACTTTGAAAATAATCATTTCCATGGCCTACTAATTTCAAATGTTTCAAGAATACAATCTTAAAGATACTCAACCATTCTTCAAAAATGATCTATGAGTATTCAAGAGTTTTGACATATTTTGGATTGTATAGTCAATTTCAAATTCTCCTTAAGTGCAGGTAAAGCGACTGGTACCAATATAACAGCGCGTATCACGCACGCCACACCGGCAGCGCTGTACGCGCGCGCACCCACGTGGTGCTGGAAAGACGACAGCCGAGACGAGAGGGCAAAGATATGGCCTGGATCTCGTCGAGAATGAACCCGGCAAAAATATTAATGTACATAAGTATTTCAGTAGTAGCCGCTTTAAAAAAAAACACCTACTTCACGCAGATGAAAAGTTTTAGAATAACCTTTGAAATGTTTGAAGCGGGAGAAATTTTGTTACTAGTAAATTTCATCAACCTACTAAAAGAACTTGATATCTTAATTACTACTCTAATTTCTTAAAAAGATATTAAAAAGCATATCTCAAGACGCGTTAGCGTCGTAACAGAGTTGATTAGGGGACTAGGAGACTAGAGACTAGGGGACTAGAGATGAGGGGACTAGAAACTAGGAGACTCGGGATGAGAGGACAAGGGGACTGGGTAATAGGGGACTAGGTATTAAGGGACTAGGGGAAGGAATAGTGGCATTTATTGCGCATGTCTAAAGTTACTTCTTTAAAAGTTACTTTTGATTTCCAAGTCCTAGGCACTGCTTGGGTTCGCGATGGACTCGACAACCGACAATACCCAACGGCGGTGGGGTTTGAACCGGGTTCCTTGCGGATTTCAGTCCATACCGTATACCGTTGAGCTATTGAGGCTCTATAACAATACATATATTCAAGGAACATAAAGTTAAATGTATGTTTCATATATAAAAATGCATTGGGAATCGAGAAACTCCTTATTTTTTTAAACCGACTGAAACATACTCTTTTCTTTCTAATTACACACTTTGTCTTTGAGAAGAAAGCTGGCGCATCGTTCCGACATTATCGCTAAGATACGCCTCCCAGCTGAGAGAAATTGCTACTGGCGTCATTGTAAACGTTCTTGGAGCTTTCTTTCATCCATTATTGAAGATACTGGAATTACGCTAAAAGCAAACTAACCACCCGAAACCTTCGGCGCTGTCAATAAAAGGATTATTTTTTTCAAATTGAATTTTGTAAGGGAAAAATCTTCTTTCAAACGTTATCTCGGTCTAGCACCATGATCCGTTTAGATGTGTGTTTGAATCAAGTTAAGAAGATTGACTACTATATGATGTCATCCCCGGAATCCCCACAATCTTCTTCCTAGCATTATCCCGGTATACAAAGGTCCGTTTGGATTGCAGAGGATGTGGCTGTAGGTAGAGTTAAGACGACCATCTGACGTCATCCTCGGAATCCCTACGATCTCTACAACCTCACGACTAATATCACTCAATGACATTAATCGGGTTCCACTGTTTTACGTGCCTTTTTTATATAACAACAACAACTGCAACACCAGAGGGCTCGCAGATGCGTTTCCAAGAAATCAGTTTCTTGACGGTGCCTTCCAAAACACGGAGGAGGACATGGTCATATTTTCGAAGACCATAAATAAACCTGATACAGGTGTTCAACAACCTATCCAACTTATTAAGTAGATTTTCGTCGAGATCAGGATAAAACACATCACCATAGTCAATGATGGGAATAGCAAGTGGGAATAAATTAACTGAGTTTTTACTTTGATAGACATGATGTTCTTAGATCTTAACAGTGAGTGGTAGCACATAGTTTACGCGATATGTATGACATCTTTCTGTCTATCTATCCGTTCGTCGATCCATACATCCATCCATCCTTCCGGCCGTCTGTCCGTCTATCATATTAAAATTCATTGCAGTGTCGTATTTCTGCGAATTCAAGAACACTTCAATAGTAAATTAAATTAGTGGGCAGGAAATGAGCTTGGAAAGAGGGAAACCTTAATAATGGTACCTCTTGGTTAATTCCGCCCTCGGTCCCTGACATCCTTAATTTGGATCAGATTTCAGCATTATAGGTAAAAGAAGTTCAGCAGTATAGCGAAAAGTGTTATTCACATTTCTCCCGTTCCACTTAGTAAAACTTATTTGAATTAATCATTTCTAGCTTGTGGGGCCTGCACTGCAATGCAATGCAGACTAAAAAATGCTAGATATTAAATTCTTGTTATACTTTTAGGTGCTCTTTAAAAATCAAAAATAGGTAAGAGACAAAATTATTGCCACACTACCACAGCTATCTTGGTTTTAACGACAGCTAATTAATTATAAAAAAAAAGTACCATAAACATCAAAATCTTTTACGTGTAATAAAAATTTCAATCCGTAAAAATTAGAGGTAAAGTTGCCAGAAGTGGGGATAATTGAAAAACCAGATCTCTCATTAAAATCTCTCGCCTCTTCCGTACGTTTTAGGGTTCTTGTGGAACATCATTTTCTACTTTTTTAATGAAGTTTCAAACTTTACTGGGGTTGTATTTTGGAAACAGTGTTTGAGCACTTTTCTCCCTGTTTTCGTTTAAAGTTTTAAACAAATGCTTTTTACATATAATCTGTTTATAATCCGCTTACATTATCATTTGTAGTAGTGTTTTTTAGCATTTTTTGGCTTGTGATTTTATATTGACGGTTATCGTGGTTTGGAACTGCAAGTATCAACTTTTTTATAGTAAGACCTCTTAACTTTTTCACATACGAAACGGCATTTTCATAAATAGATATTTATAGTTCCAAATAGTTCCAAAATGTATGTATGTATGTTTAATACGTATATTATTATATACGCATTATTAACGTGTTTAATAGTTCCAAAAGGAAAAACTAATCCAATAGTGCGAAAAAAACATTCTTCCAATAAACTATATAGGTCGGTTTTGGCATTTCCAGGCCGCTCATATCAAGTCAAGTCGGTTTGGCAGAGTATTTTATACACGGAAATCTATTATGTTATGCTTATAATGATGAAGTTTACTATATAAACTTAATTCCAAAATAGCCTCAAAATATTTTACCATTAGACTGGCTCGGTCTTGGCATTTCCAGACCGTTCATATCGTAGTCACGTCGGTCTCGCGGAGTTTTTACGACTCGACCAGAAATTGTGATGGCAGATAACATGAGATTTGTGCCTTACATTATACCCATGTTTAATATTAAGTGACTTTCTAGGACAAAGGAGATGTAAGTTACCTTAATATACCAGACTGAAATTAAATCTATTATACGACTGTAATAGATTTAATTTCAGTCTGGATAGAGTAACTGATTCTTTTGTCCAAGAATTTTGTTAGATATAAGACTCACGACCCGTGTAGCTTAAGGAGCAATTTAATTAATTAAGCAGTCTATTTGTTTATTAAGTAGGAAATGAAGGTTAACATAAAGATGTGAAATAGTTCATTATATTCTACTTTTCACATTGTGCAAGAGAAGAAAGCATGGGTAGTCGTTTCACGTATACCTATACTGAATATGCTAAAAATTATAATATTGGCTTCAATTTTAAGTATGTCTTTAAAAACTGTTCGAGCATAAGTGCAGTAGTTTCGAAAAAATGTAAGTTTCGTTTGACTTGCTATGTAAACTATTAAAAATGACGTTTATATCCTTAGCACGCGACCCTAGTTAAAGCCCGTTTACTCGCACACTATAACAAGTTTATATACAAGTCAACTTGAGAGCCTCAATAATTCACGGGTCTAAAATCTATAAGGACTAGTATATTGTCGCACCCTTTCCTAATACAAGCTTCATGGCAGGAGGGTAACTTGCATATTTTTTATTTAAATAAGTCCAACTGTTTTGATGAACCCTGTGACAAAAAATCTATGGTAATAGACGTATATAGACTATATCGCGTAATGTAATAGAATATAACCCAAGTTAAGCAACGGATATTTGCAACAGTGAGTTCATCACTTTGTTGAAGATCTTAAAAAAAAAATCTACAATATTAGCACTTTTCACGAAATATTTTGCCGTTTAACCATGACGTATAAATGTATGATTACATGACTCGCTAGTGTACTTGTTGAAGTGCACTCGATCGTTATGTTTCGTACACTCAACAAAAAACATTCGTACAGCTTAACAAGTAGGCAACTTCAATGATACTTTGGCATGTCGTAAAATCTTTTTATACTTATCGACATTGCATTGATATAATTACTTAACTCGCTACTGTACTCGTGTACGCTACTGGTTCAAGTGTAGTAGGTCTTTAAGTTCCTTACAGCGTTACAAGTAGGCACGAACTTTAATGATTGTTTGGCGTGTTGTAAAATCTCAGTAGATTTATCGGCATGACGTTATTATTGATGGTGTAGGAAGTTTGAGTTTCATAATGATAGTGCATTTAAGTAATGGTGACATAAAGCACCAACTTAAGCCCCAATAGCCTCATGGTAGAATAGGTGTACTGCAGTCTGTAAGGTACCTTGTTCAATATCCGACTCTGCTTGGATATAATACAACGTTTAGTTGGATGCTAAATTGCACAATATTGCCGATAATGTGCAATTTACTTTTTATATAACCGACTTCAAAATAGGATGAAGTTGAGAGCTTCCTCCTATTCGACTGTATTTTATTTATGCTCAGAACTTTCACTTGGATGAACTAATTTTGATGCGTCTTTAAAAACTGGTGCTTCCCGTATGGAGCTATTTTAATTTGGTCCAGTTGTGACAATTTGAAGTGCGTTTCTTTTATTGCGATTTTATCATTTTTTAATAGTGCGCTGTGAGAATTTATGATAGAAACTGAATATGAAAATGGTTATACATGTTTTTTTTTTTAATTTACATTAGCGATAACTAATAGATTTTACTAGAAACATAAAAAAGACAATCATTTTTTTAATCTTTTTATTCAAATTCGAAAGAAATTTCAAAATGCAGACAGTGTGTTGTTTGTCCCAGTTTAAAAAAAAACTGCCAATGAGCCTGTCAAGACGCTGTAATATAGGTTCCGTATCTGATACGCGATAAGGATATTTTTAAATAACTTCAAAAGTCGTTGGTCGATTTCGCTCATATTTTTCATAATGAGTTTTTAGCATGTTCTATTATCGTGAAAAATTTCAAGCCTCTACATCTATTAGATTGCAAATCTAAGGGGAGCGATCACTTTCTGTGTGGGCAGACATTAGAATGGACGGACGAACGGTCAGAGTGAAACTATAAGAGTTCCTTGTAGTTACAAGGTTGCTAAGGTAAGGTACGGCAGACCTTTACGGAACCCTCAAAAATAAATACAATAAGTCAAGTCGAGCTCACATTCCTGTTTAGAAAGAAGTATAACTTCGAAAACTAGGACGGTGCATTGCACTGAATATGTTCTTCAGTTCTTCAACTTGTTCGTGACCCAAATCGCGTGTTTGTCGTAGCGTGTCGCGATATTAACAGTCATTACAAAATTTCTAATAAGCTTGAAACATTAGCTGCCGTCGGCTACACAGGGAACAAAATTAATAATACAGCAGTTCCATGGTCGCGCCAGCTCACTCTATACGATGTATATCACAGTCATTATTAACCTTAATAGTTTTGTAAAAAGAGACCCAATTTCTTAGCATTCTATGAAGGAGCAATAAACATGTACATATCTACACAAATTTTTGATTTATAATTCACTAACACTCACCTTCACTCACCCTGACTAGACCATTGGCGCAGTGGGCAGTGACCCTGCCTTCCACTCCGGGGGTCGTGGTTTCGATTCCCGCCTCGAGTCTGGGTGTATTATCCATATGTATGTATATATATTTCCAAAAAATAATATATTTGTGTATAACAGACTACCTTAGGAACAGACGTTCGTGTGTCATATAGTCCTATATATCTATTTATTCTTATAAATATTGCTACAATATTTACAATTAATTTAAATAATAAAAAGAAAAATTACATATAAATAAATAAACGAATTCAAAGTTAAACTAAAAAACATATTACATAACAAAAATATGATATTAAAAAAAGAATTGAAAAAGCTGATCCGCGTCGGTGTAAGTGGAGTCAAATTGAAACAAATATTAGAAATACATTTTGTGTATGTTTGCTAAATAGTCCAATTGAATGGAGATGTTTTTTGACTTTAAGTCTATTACATAAATGAAAACAGCCCAATGGAGTTTATGACTCCGTTTAACGTCTTTTTTTATATAACAAGGGGCAAACGAGTAGGCGGTACTCTTAAATGACTACCGACGCCCATGGACAACTGCAACATCAGGGGGATCGCAGATGCGTTGAACCTTGAACCAAATGACAGTTGTCAAGCGGTTGAACCATGTGAAACTGCGAATTCACGTCGCAGTCCATATTTAGACTTATCAAGACAGCTTATTAATATTTGCAACAAGGATTCTGTTATAACTTGATCATAAATTGCGTCTGAGGCAGATATGCGCGTAAATTTCTAAATGACAGACAGACGGACGGGGCCTGATAACGGTAATTAATACTGCACTCATTATATGGGCAATGATCAATTTGTTACGTTAGGCATATAAATTAAAAAAAAAAATCAACATCAGGAAAAACTTACAGATTACTTTGTATAAATCCGTGAATAAGAATGAGTTTTTAGATAATTTGGAGAAAATTGGACAATCTATATATTTAAACAAATATATAAAGCTGAAGAGTTTGTTTGTTTGCTTGAACGCGATAATCTCAGAAACTACTGGCTCGATTCAAAAAATTCTCTCACTGTTAGATAGCTCATATATCGACCATGTATCATCACGCCAAAATTCAATTTTTTTTAATCATCTAATTTTACGCGGATGAAGTTGCGGGCACAACTAGTATAAAAGAAAGAGACACACGTAGAATGTAAAAGTTATCAGTGAAAACATCGGGAACCGTTACGGGAACGGGAACTGAAGTGGGAACGGGAACGGGAAAGGAAATGGGACCGGCCATAGTATTTAGTATGTAGTAAATAGTAAGTAATCCAACCCTCCGTGTTTCGGAAGGCACGTAGAACAGTGGGACTCGATTAATGTCACTTTGTAATATTAGTCGTGAGGTTCCAGAGATCGTGGAGGTTCCGAGGATGACGTCAGATGGCAATCGGTCATCATAACTCGGCCCACAGCTGCATCCTCTGCTATCTACTCGGACCCTGGTACTTAACCGGGATAATACTAGGAAGAACAACAATCATAGGCTAGTTTGCTTTTACCTAAATAATTAGGGTTCCCCACAAAGATAATAAAGCAAAACAAAAAGTAACAAAAATTAACTTTGAAAATACGAAAACAATATAATTCAAAAAAATCTAGAGACGAAATCATGACGACAGTGATGAAGGGATACTTGGAGTTGCGGAATCAGTGGAAGATCTACCAGAATCGGAACCCATACATCCAGGTCATACCCTCCTGAGACCGACATCTGGAACTTTAAAATCTGCAGCACAGTTCCCTCTCAAAAACGGCGGAGCAACCGCAGTGTATGGAAATTTGAATAACCTTGGCACGACGTAAGCATTAAACAATGATAATTTTTTAGAGAAGCAAATAATTAAGAAATAGTTTACACGATATAATAGTAGATTCTTGCACCGGGCGCAAAGTAAATAACTCACTTCAGCAAGGTCCGTAATCAACTTTTCTTTCAACTACCATTATAAAATATACCTACTCAAAAAATTCAAGTTTACAAGAACAAAGTTTCATTCATTTTTCTCTTAAAACTTACAATTATTATATGCGCAGTTACTAAAGTTGAACTTTGCACTGTTATTACTTACATCTCGGTGCGGTAATCTACTATTCTTTACATAATTTTCTTTAATACTAAATACATGTTTTTTGACTATTATAATTTGTGCGTGTGTGCGTTCGTGCGCGTGTGCATATACAGGTGAAATAGGGAATTCTTAATAATATATTGCACGAATACGTTAAAACCCGATTAAATAATTTATAATAAGGTGAATCTGCTCGTTTGCCACTTATCATATAGAAGACGTTGTTTTCGTATTATGTGCGGTTTTTTTTAATTATCTTGATGAAACGGCTAATATTTTTTCAGCTTTACAAATATATAGTGCAAATCTCAATCTCGATTCCCCTTACGATCAGAAAATTCTGTCTCAAGCTTACCATCAATAAATATTTTGAGACAAATAACAAATATACTAAACCTCATTTCTACCTTAATTTGATTAATTCAATGGGAAGAAAATAAAAGTTAAATTCATAATAACCTAGAGCTTATAATAAATAACTTGAGATGATCAATACATACAATTAAATTATTATGTGAAGAGAAAACTTTCGCTACCATTTGAGGAGCATAAAATTTGGCACTATTATGTTTTATATGGAAGAGAGTGTACGAATGCTAATATTTTTATACAATATAAAAAATATATATAATTCATTATAAATATAGTAAATTATTTAAAAAAAAACTACACGCACACTAATGCCAAACGATTTACATACACATCAAACCGTGATCGTGACAACCGTATGTTATATTAATTGTCAAATAGTACAATAAACCCATGTCGTTGTACTACATGTGATACGTAAAAACAGCTGCGTCTATAGCGTGAAAAGGTCAGAAGCACTATGAATACTTCGAGGGTACTATAAAATTAAGATTGGAACGCGCGGGCGGGAAAATTGACATTTCCGATTTTCCCTGGTACTAGTTTTTAATATATTTGCCCAGAAATCATTATGAAACGTGATCGGAAAAGGGAACGGGGAAGATTTTATAAGATAATTGAGTGTAGTAAATAGTAAGTAACTCAACGTTCGAGCAGGACAGCGTTTGCCGGGTCCGCTAGTATTATATAATTCATATACCAGTGTACGACGATTCGCGTGAGAACGTCGGCAGCGATGGCCGCTTGCTGCAAATCTACGCTGAGGGCGGCGTCGCTGCAGAATTGTCTCAGAGCACTCGGGGACCCCCCACAAGGGCTACCAGCCGACGCGCATACGGCCGGACAATTGACCAGGATCTTGGGAGAAAGATATATAAAAATAATAAAATTAGTAATTAAGAAAATTCTTTGGAATAATTTCTAGTCTCTAAAATTATAAATAACACTTTGTAAACGTTAAACGTAACGTAACGTAAAACGTTAAACTTTGTAAAAAGCGATTATATAAATTATTTAAGCGTTAATTTAATTATTTTCACAAATTTATGTAAAGAGAGAGGGAGAGAGAGGAGAGAGAGGGGGAGAGAAGAGGGAGAGAGAGGAGAGAGAGGGGGAGAGAAGAGGGAGAGAGAAGAGGGAGAGAGAGGAGAGAGAGGCCCACATGTTTATGTTACTTTAAAGTTCAACTACATTTTTTTTATATCACTAGGAGCATTCTTGGCATCTTTACATCTTGTGTCCAAACCTGCTCCTTGACTAGGGGACATAAATCCGTCCTTGGAGTTTGCCAGCGCGCTACGAAATGACCAAACATATTTTCTACCTGTATGAAATTTCTGTTGCGTATCTGTATTCACAATACATAATGAAATCATAATTTAATGTTGATGTCACAATCCAATTATTGAATATTGTGAGCACAGATACGCCATGGAAATTTCATACAGATAGTGTTGGTGATAAATAAGGTTGAGGATGAGCAGGCGTGGCCTAATCAGTGGTCGGCATTTGAGTCGATCGCTAGGTTAAGTTGCCGTTACTGCGACCGGTTGATAGATGGGTGTCCCATTCTAGCACTGGTTTATATTTGATATCCGACCTCCTCAGGGTTTCGGCAGGCACATAAAACAGTTGGACCCGATTAATGTCACTTTGTGATAATAGTCGTAAGGCTGTAGAAATCGTGATCGAAATAATACAAAGACGTGGTTGCACTTTCTTTCTTGGTTTCAAGGACCTAAGTGAATACAATTAACACATTGTTTATATAGTCACCGTCAACTTCCGCCACATCCATCTCTTTCCGCCATAAACCAACAATATAATTTGCTATTACAATTCTCAATTATGCTAGGACTGTTCTAAAGACATTTCATTGGTGCCACGATCACGACCGACAGTAACATTATACTTAAGTCATGTTTATCATGGTGGTAATGGACATATAACACAGGCCACATACTGAGGACAATTACTCAATACAACAACTTTTTCTTATTTTAATTATAATTATAACTAACGCTAGATATTATATTTGCACAAACTTTTCAACGTATTCGCGAATGCGCATTGTGAACTCGCGTTTAGCTATTTTCGCTCACAAAAAAGCCCAGTAATAAAGAACAGAATCAAATATTAAAATATACATAGATTAAATAAACTGATTAAAAACAGACAGTACAATGTGTCGTTACATAACTAGTTTTGACAATTTAACGAATGCGATAACTAACAAAACAATGCTTACAATTGATGGATATTTAACTACATTGGCATTTAAATCAAAATTTAACGTTTATTACAAAAACTATTCGAAAAAGTAGTTCATGCCTACTTTTTTCAGTAACCATACCTAGCATTTGTATTAGACCATTAAATTTGATTAAGGATTACGTGTATGTGATGCATATGCCAGTTTAAAAATCGGAATAGTAAAATACTTTGTTGGTTAAATGCCTAATGACGACTCTGTTAGATAGCCTTATCTATGAAACTCGCGGCGACATCAAATGAAAACGACGCGACTAATTCTGAATGGCCCGAAGCTTACGCACTTCGCAGCTCCTTTGATGCAAACGCCGCGCCAACATACAAAAACAATTGATCGAAGAAATTTTAAGTTTTGTTTACATTACGGTTTAATGTAAAACCATTGAAGAAAGTTTCTGATTGAAAATCGCATTGCATATTTGCATGCATAGGTAGTAATAATAATATTATACAGTATTCAGTTAAAAATTACATTTCATGAAAAAGCCGACTAAAAATTTCTCCACTGGGAAGTCTAGAATCAAGTACCGAACCCATGGGATACGTATCCGGTACACTTTAATTTTGATACTAGTTTTGCTTACGACTTTTTGCGCGTAAAATTAGGTAAAAAAAGATTCAATTTTAGAGTGATTTTGAATAAGCCTTCCGCGATAAATGGGCTTTCTAAAACTGAATTTCGGAATGAAAACTGGAGCATCTCAGATACCTGTAAAGAAGGTCCATATAAAGAAATATAACAAAACAAAAACTGGCTTAGGTGTTTCACCTAAAAAGTTCCATCCAACTACAAAACAAAAAGGTATTTTTTCCTACCTATTTAATTAAATCTACTATGTTGTATGTCACTCAAATTTTATGTGTAAGGCAAATTGGTTTTATAGTTTCAGAATGGGAGCCTTCAGTGTTATTAAGCAGATCAGCAAAGTTTACTAAAGGTTTGTAAAAAAAAAACAATATATAACATAATTTAAATATATACAAATCGTAATACAATACACCTTAACGTCATTTTGCAGATGCGAACAAGTCAGTGATTGTTGTTCCAATTGATAAATAAAAAAAAGGAAAAATATTACAATAAATATATTAATAAAATATAAAACTTAGCTGCTACAGTCCAGTAACAATACTTATCACGAGTACAAATAAACAGTGCAGTGATGATCATGTTGCAAATTTTATTCTTAATAATCTGTTAATATAAAAACAAAGAATAACAATAAAACCTTTTTGGACATTAAATAACCTGCTATTTTTTTTTATATACAATTTTCTTAATAGAAGTAAAATGGCCTGATACAAGGTTTTTACTATGTACCAAGTGTCTACATATATTGATGTCTGTATTAGACACATTTGTTTATATAACTTTATGCAATAATAGAACGGAATGTATAAAAGCAGATTAAGATTCGAAATACTTTTTTTTTTTATAATGTTACAAGGGTATTGATATAATATTGTGAAATGATGGCAAGACACTGAAAGTGTTTTAGTCACGGTCGCAACCAGAGCAGCTTAACTTAGCGATCGACTCAAATGCCGACCACTGATTAGGCCACGACCTCCTCAAACATATATGCTTCCTCGATAAATCTATCTAAGGCTATCTAACACTGAAATAATTTTTCACATCGAACCTGTAGTACCTGAGATTAGCGCGTTCAAGTAAAGAAATAAACTCTTCAGCTTTATTTTATTTTATATACTAGCATAGATATAATTTCATTTCATTAAACATATATGTATATATTTTTTGAGGCAGATCAAGACGCCTTTTCGTTACTGCGACCAGTAAGATCTATTGTAACTAACATATTAATGTAGTACCTATATGACTATTTGACATACGGACGGCTCCTAATAAGGTAGGCGACATAATGCCTGTGTTATAGGTAATAGCCGCCTGGTATGCACAAATATGTTATTGGACCAATATGTGTTCCCAGTAATGACTTATGACGCGCTATACGCGACTAACGCTCAATGAAGGTCGTACAACAAGCATCATTTAGCGTATAAAATCAGCTACCAGCTTCGGTATTTCAGAACGAATATGAGTTAGGAACCTTCAAGAAAAGAGCATACTCATTTATCAAAGACCGACAACGCATCTCCGAGCCCTCTGGTGTTGCAGTTGTCTATGGTCGTCGGTAGTCACTTAGGTGAACCACCTGACCGTTTGCCTCTTGTATTATAAAAATAAGAGCTACGAAGAGAGTGGGGTTTGGTGTTTCGCTGCATGATAGAATCTATTATGAGGAGATGGGCAGAACACATAGCCCGACGGCCGTAGGGGGTTGAAAGTTCTTGAGTAATGACGATCGTGCAGATGTCCACGGGCGTCAATAGGCACTTAGCTGCCTGCTGCCTGCTCATTTGCCCCTTGTACCAATGCATTCAATAGATGACGCTAATACTAGGCCTTGACTCTGACCGTAAACCGGGTAAGACAACGTCTGCCGGAGCCTCTGATCTTCATATATGTGAAGTAAACATATAAATTATAAATAAATACTCCTAAAATATACCAGATTCTCGAGGGAAATTGAAACCGAAACCCAAGCTGAAGACAAGGTTGATATGGTTGTCGTTTATATTAAAACGTGTCATAATATTAAATTAATTTTTACCTGGTGGGGTTTGGCAACTGTAACAGAGTCACCAGGAAGTCTATCCGTTCGTCCACTTCTTTGGTAGTCATGCCAGCAATCCATCCAAAATATATCATCGTCTCTCGGATTGAGAACTCCCCGAATAAGGCTGTTTCCTAAAAATAGAAAGTAATATACATATAAAATATAACCTAAAACCAAAAAAAAAGTTAATGCCGACAAAACCAAATTATCCACCCTTCAAGTCTGGGTGTATTATCCATATGTATGTATTTATATATTTCTAAAAAAAAATATTTGTGTATAATTAGCAAGTTGTCTACCTTAGGAACAGACGTTCGTGTGTCATATAGTCCTGTATATATTTATTTATTTATATATTTAATTGAAATTAAAAAATCGATGTATTGATATATTTTTAGTAAAAGGTTCATTGTAATCTGTGTTAAATGCTAGCCGCTCTGGTAGGGTCGTTTCAATTATGTCTACGCAGAGAAAGGATGTAGGCAAAATATAAAATGGATTATTTTATCTATAGAATGCTAATAAATTTGTCTCTCTCTGTCTCTAATATGTTCCGTATGGAACAAATATTAAGGTTTTTTTTAAAAAAAAACTTAATTTTTCGATGTAATGTGACATTTATAATATCTTTAAAACAAAACAAATAAAAAAAATCGTTTGCTTGGTTAACTAATTTTGTGTATTTTATATACAAAATTAGCCTTGGCACTCCTTAGTCCAAAATTGAACTTGCAAGCACCTTTAGACTTCATTAATCTGTCCCTATCGAAAAATCCATTCTTACCGCATTTCTAGCAAAAACTACCTTCTTGCCAAATTTTACTCTTTACGTCCTGTTTTCGATATTTCTTTATAGGTGACCTTTCGCTCGCTATAGATAATAACTGCAGTCTTGTCAGTGAGTGTAAATTAGATAAGAAAGCGTATCGAAGCTGTTTACCACGTTAAGTGGCTACTTTATAGGGATACTAAGATGTGGGTTAAAATGCAATATTTTAGTATCAGCTAGGATTAAGTTACTATGAGCGTTCGCGATAAGGTTCGTGTTAATAATATCCATAAAAGGGTCTTACAGCTGTGATATCTCTTGATATGGTGTTTTCCGTCCATTTGTGGACTGTATAATATGCTATAGATTTTTTTATCGACATAGGAAGCCAACACTTTGAGGAGGTCGTGGCTTAATCAGTGGTCGGCATTCGGGTCGATCGCTAAGTTAAGTTGCTCTGGCTGCCACCGGGTGTTAGAGGGGTGACCCATTTTAGCACTGGTTTATATTTGATATCCGACCTCCTCCGTGTTTCGGAATGCACGTAAAACAGTGGGACCCCTTTTAACAAAATTCTAATATGAATATTTTTAAAAGGCACATTGGAAAGTCAGTGTAGTGCTGTGCTTTGGTGGCGAATTCGATGGTGTAGCTTTCGGGTTGCAGCATTGCACCGATTTTCCCTCGTATTCGTTGACAGATTTAAGCAAAGTAGTTTAGTATTACATGCTTCTCATGGATTTCCGCAAAGTAACGCCAGATTCTATCAGTTAATTACGAATACTATAACTTCTAAGCCAACCCTCTATTTTTGCTTCAGAATATTGTTCAATAGTCTCTTTGTATTTTGAATGTTTCAGTGGATAATTTGAAACGGCGACTTGAAAAGGACAATCCAATTGATCAGTTCTGTCAGTTGAACCGAAGTTTTTGAACTTCACACAAAGAAAATCATTTTTCCACTATCCGAAATTGTAATTACTTTCCTTTTTAGGGTTCCGTACTACAAGGAACCCTTATAATTTCGCTCTGTTCGTCCGTCCGTCCGTCCGTCTGTCTTCCCGTAAGGTGGTCCCCCCCTAGCATTTCCAAACTATTAAACGTAGAGTTGCTAGAACATGCTAAAAACTCATTAGGAAAATTTTTCTCAACGAAATCGGGCAACAACTTTTGAAGTTATTTAACAAATACGTTTATAGTGTATCAGATACGGAACCCTTCTATATAAGCGTGTCTTGACACGCTTTTGGCCATTTTTTATTTGCCTTATTTTTAACTGACTCCAAATAAAATGAGGACGTTCTCAATTCGGGTGTGTATTTTTTTTTAATTTTTTTATGTATGTATGTTACGCGATTACTCTGCTATTTATGAAAGATGTTGATGATTCTTTTTTTTTTTGATTGACCATACTTCAGAGGTGGTCGCATATAGTTCTATCAAAACTTCAACTCATGAGTTAAAGTCAGTACCATCTGCATCGTGAACCTTTTTGGTTTGGTATCGACATCAACGCATCACTAGATGTCTACTAAGTACAAAAGTACTAATTATTTTTTACTTTTTAGTTCCTTGGTATTTTTTGAATTTAAAAATACTTTTTTTATTAAAAGTTTTCTGTTATAAACATGCCCACCCAGTGGAAAGCACGTTCTTTTTAATTTTTCACACGAAATTTACACAAAGAAATAAAAAGCATTTTATTACAGTACTTAGAGAGTTTTATAGCTAATTCATATCACATTAATACAGGACTAGATTAAAGAGATATGTCTGCGATTATTAGCCACTTATTAAGTTAAAGATCGTATATCACCATGTATCGTTTTAATACCAGATAAAACTTTATTTAGAATGGGTACGAGCCGTGCAATTTGCTTAGGAATTTTCCGTTTTCCGTTTTCTTCTTCTTCCTAGCGTTATCCCGGTCTAGTACTAGAGTCTGCTTAGATGGCAGAGAATGTGGCTGTGGGGCTACATAAGATGACAGACTGCTGTCTGACGTCATCCCCGAAATCCCCACAATCTCATGTCAAATATCATTTAGAAACATTAATCGGTATCCACTGTTCCACGGTCCTTCAGAAACACGGAGGTAATCGGATATTTGAAAATCAGTGTTAGAATTGGTCACCCATCTATCACCGGGCCGAAGTGAGAGCTACTTAACCTAACGATCGAATCAAATGCCAGCCACTGATTAAGCCACGACCTCCTCGATTTCAATTTTAAACTATTTTAATTTTCGCATTTGTTACAGTTTAGACAAGGTGAAATTTTGATTACTTCGCTGTCTATACATTATTTCCGAGAACGCTCGCGGTTTACGTGCGTGTTAACGTGAAAGTTTGTAAATGCGATTCCTTCAACGAAACACAGCTAAAGCGCGCGGAAATACTTGAAATCACGCATCATTTAATTTTTTATTTTTTATTTAATAAATATCTGTAATTTTGAATAAAGAATAAACAGTTTTTAAAATAAAAAAAAAAATACTCTCATCAAAAAAATCGAAACACATCCCTTCTTTTGACACATATTCCTAAATTAACACATTTTTCTGATAATCCTCACAAAACGTGAATTTTTTAAGGTTTTCGATTTTTCCGATTAGGAGTGTATATAACAAAATACCCTATTTTTTTAGTTCTCTTTATATCGTGTAATATTTTCATGTATGAAATATTTTACATGAAAATTGTCTTTCTAATTGATAAATAACTGATTAGAGTTATAATCATGTACTATAAAGTATGAAGCTTACAAATATAACGTAAGTTTTTATTTTTATTCAATTTCATAGCGCTAAAAAAGTTTGTTATAAATTAACTTCACAGATAACGTAATCCAAACTAAAACTTACCTTAAGCATATCAGACGTGAGCGGTTGTAACAATAAAGTTTAAGAACCTGGGAGAAGTTTTTAAAACTAAACTTATTGAAGATTAAAGTATTGCTTAAGGGCTCTCGTTGTTGAGAGTTAGTCGTAGCGAGTCATCGTCGAGGTTCGCGAGTCACATGGTTGTATGGTGTGAACGTTACGGCTGCGCGACGCGGTCTGTTGGCGCCGCCCGCCCGCCCTAATACGGCCTGCACTTCGCGCCGAAACCAACCGTATTTGACTACGCGTTCATCCCTGCGTGCTTGTTCTATTTTTGGAAGGGAAGTTTATCGTCTCCATATATTGAGACGCGACGTGTGTGTACACGATTTCCAAGTGTATACTCCATAAGGGTATTTTTTTGAGTTGGGAAAAATCCCGCATTTTCGTCATAGTCACCGAACGCTTTCCATGAGATACGTATACATAAAATATGTACTTTTTGGGTGAACAAAAATTTCATCTCATGGAACAAGCGTGATTGTCATCGAATGCTTGACGTTGACTTTGACGTCACCGTTACCGACACCTCTGACGATTCGTATTCATTCATGTTGGGACTCCCGGAGTTCCAGTGTTCTCATAGTCTGGTATATATGATTTTGTACATATCTTTATATATATAATTCTACTGTACGTGTGTATGCCATTAAACTCCTCCTGAGCTGCTGGATCAATTTGAATGATTTTTTTTGTATACGTTTAAGCGGCCCCTGGAAGGTTTAGATTCACAAATCAGCCTTTCTTTTACCGATTCTTACGTTCGGGCAGGACAACGTCTGCCAGGTCTACTAGTCTTATGGAAAATTATCGTAAGACTAAACTACGACTGAAGACTTTACTTTTATCCATCTACAGTCTCTACACGCATTAAAAATGTTTTGGATTACCAATTTTGAAATAAAA
Source organism: Charaxes varanes (assembly GCA_024363005.1). Lineage (NCBI taxonomy): Eukaryota > Metazoa > Arthropoda > Insecta > Lepidoptera > Nymphalidae > Charaxes > Charaxes varanes. The sequence goes on along the minus strand of JANCMC010008574.1, from coordinate 543,264 downwards.
AAGCAATTATTGATTCAAAATTTGCCTTTTATTTATTTCAACGTTTCATAAATTATTGTTTTGCTCTAACAGCGGGCATAGCACGTACTTTTCGAACCGAAGTAAGTCGACGAGATGACTTTATTGTAACTCTTTTTACAACTACATTATTATACATACGTGACAATTAATATACAATCTAGTAAAATGTAAACATGAGTGTGTAAATCGTTTGGCATTGGTGTGCGTGTGATATTATTTTAAGCAATGATTATGTATTAATAATAAATAAATATATGACAACCGGATACGGACTGTTATACACAAATAATATTTTTTTGTAGAAATATATAAACATATAAACCCAAACTCGGGGCGGGAATCGAATCCACAACCACCGGAGCAGAAGACAAAGTCATATTAATAACTACTTGTTAAATGTTTAGGCGTTATGATATATAGCCAGCATTCCTTGATAAATGGTGCTATCTACGCAACGGTGTGGGACATCCTTGTCATTTACGAATTTCATACATAGGTTACGACCGATTGTTAGACCTATCAAATTTCATAAAAATCAGTCAAGTCGTTTCGGCGAGTTTAGTAACTAACACTGTGAAACGAGAATTGGTTGTATAAGATTAGCATTCATACCTCATCTGTAGTCTATAGTATAAAGTTGTAGATTATAATCTATAATTTTGCCAAAGTTCATATTCATATTTTTCCATCCGCACAATTGTCGTAACGTAAAATAGTACCGGAAGCTGTTCTTCACGTATGAGTATATAGAATATAGATACCCAATGCCTATCCCATGCGGTACTACTCATGAGTACACAGTACAGTATCGGCACTTTCTATTCAATACCCTGTGCCTAGCTCATTGGCCATGCTACGTTTATTCTACTTTTGCCTTCAGGCTCAGACTTCAGTCATACTCAAATATGCATTATATTAGACCTTGACGATACAAGGTCACAAAAATTACGTTTAAAAGTGAGAGATAAGTATAGACTTCTATCTGTAGTTAAATCGCAAGCATTCAATTATATTATATTAATCCAAGAGACAATACGTAAGTGTGAGCTAAAATACAAGTAGCACTATCTGTTGATAATTTATGGAACTAACGGTAGCGTCTGCCTTCTACCAATGTAAAGTTTACTAAGGTAAGTGGACAGGCACAGGATTATTTGTATCAATGACGATTGTAAGCCACTGAGTTACCAGAAAGAAAACTTGTTTTTTTTTTATTACTACAACGGGCAAAAAGACAAATGATTCGTCTGTCATAGTATAGTATGAAAACAACTGAGCCAAAACATTCTTTCTCGCTCTTTTAAGCTCGTTCTTAGCGTTTACATCAACATATCAATGAGCAAAACACAAGTCTTCCACAGTTTTCGACGGGATGATTATGTCATCCATATACGCCATTGCTGTACAACATTTAGTTTTACTTAAAACATGACAAGGTTTGATTTAGTGCTTCGCATCATTGTGGTCAATATATTAATCCCTATTTATAAAGGTGATGATTGTATCCTCAGTGGTTGGTCCAAAATTATTCTCCTATTGCGGCTTTAGGTATTTTTTTCTAATATGGCAATAACATAGGCCAGTCATAGCAAAACATTTATTTTTACGTTTCGCATAAAAATCTTATAATAAAATACTGGTAAGCTGGCAACAGAATGATTAATTTAACCACAAATGTTCAATAAACAAATGGTATATTTGCGTTCGTTAAAACCACATTACTTAAATTACAAATAGAATCATGGCATTATTCAAAAGTCTTGCATCGAGCAAACCATGTCGTGACTAATACTGATATAACGCCCTCTCCTTTTTGTATATTCCTTCCATATTCAATTTAAAGAAAGAAAGAAAAAAGAAGACTTCATTTACCAAAGCCAATACTGCTTGCGATCCGTTTTTTTAAGTTAAGGCTTTATTCTATTCCGCAGTTGTATTCTGGCGCCATCCTTTCAACGGCAGCGCGGTTGAAATGGGATCCCACGGCGTATATTGCTGCTCGCGAGCTGTTCCCGCTTGAGTACAGGACGGCAGCAGTTCTACTGCCTCTAGTCGGTTTTACACTGCTGATACTCGCATACTTGGCACTTGCTGCATTACGCTGCCGTAACCTCGGTCTGCGACGTGTACTGCTCACATTGGTCAGTTTCTGCTTTTACAAATTCATTTTAACATTTCCTCACTTTATTAATATTTTTTAAACATGAGCGTCTATTTCTGAGATAGGCTACTTAATGCCTGTTTTATGCGCTAACGAATCGAGCCAATCAACGTTGAACGTTGAGAATCCACATCCAAAGCTGCGAGCACTACACTCTGGACTGCTCTACTCCAGACCAAACGTACCCTTGAAAAGTTGCAAACAATGGGGCGGCTTGAAGACCTACTTCGCCTTTCCTTTGCGCAAATCAGGGAACGGCAACCTTTTGAGTTCAAAGAGTCAATAATTATAATTTACAAGATTTAAAAGTCTTTACAAGGCCAAAAAAATTGTTCTTGCCAACAATAAATAATAATAAAGTTTTAAACATGACTCTAAATTTTCATTTGTTACTTAGCTTTTTACTTGAGTTGCTTAAAGATAGAAATAGTACCTGATCCTCGTTAATCGAATCAGAAAGATTTTTAATTATTTTTTTTAGTTGCCCACCCCTGGCCTAGACCAAACTTTTAAAGGCTAATTTTACACAAACGTTACATTAAACACGTTTTATGTGTGCAGTACGCGACGATGATGCTGATTTTAATATGGATCGAGGTGGCATGGGCTGTCTGGGCAACGTGGCGGGTAAAGCGTTGGATGGCAAGTCCTCAGGCGTCCGAACTACGGCACGCCTTCCAACTCAAGGATCACATACATCCTTTGCTCCAGCATTTGTCTCACTACCACCCACTACCAGAAAAGGTTAACCAATTGATGAAGGTAAGTAACCTTTTAGAACTCTATCTCACCGAGACTCCATGACGACGTCGCCGGCTACGTAGCCATGTACCGGAGGTTGCCAAAGAAGTAAGCAGTAGTAGTCGTGGCTACGCTTCTAATTTGGCGACCACGTGGTCAAACCGTAGCCGTGTGAGTTACCTGTCTTAAATTTTAATATGAATTGAAAAAATTATAAATTGACGAAAGCCGGATGCCCACACGAAAGTTTCACATTCCATCTGAGCCGAGCAAGCAGATGAGGGCGCGGAACAAGACACAAACGGTCTAAGCGTTTGGCGTTATCACGTAAAATTATCGTAAGACTAACATAAACCAACCGACTAGGAATCCGACCTTACAGACAACTAATATTTTTTTTATATATTTTAGGAGGCTGAAATAGACTTGCCAAGCAATTTTTACGTGTTCCTGTGGGCTGGCGGGATTCTGGTGGCATTGCAGACCGTGGCAACAGTGCTGTCGTTAGCGGGCGCCGCCACTACACCACGTCGACGCACTCGCCGGCGCGACCCACTCTCAGTCAGTACCGTCACCACTACCACGCCTCTCAGGTACTAAATAATAACTTTAATGTATCAAAAAGATGAACTATTATTTCAAACAGGAAAATAGAGAGCCAGCCATTAGCATCAAACGATATTTGTGAATTACTGTACTGTTTGTTTCCCTAAAATAAAATAAAATAAAAAAGATAGCTCAGGAAATAAAAATGACACAATGGCAATGCGTCGCCACGACAACAGACGCGGGTCTAACTTGCCGCATGTTACATATAGTTAATGAAAAATAAAGGAAAAACGACCATAACAATGAGGTATATAATTCGGTGTCGAAGTGACATGTGCGTTGAAGCACACCGGAAAGTCAGTATAGTGTAGTGCTTTGGTGATGAGGCATTCGGGTTACAGCATCGCACCGATTTTCCCTCGTAATCAATCTCAGATTTAAGCAGAGTGGTTTAGTTTTTCATGCATGTTATTAAATTTTGCAAATTAACGCTTGATTGTATCAATTATTTATAAATGTATAATATTAAAAAGTTTCGTTAGGACTTAACAGGATTTAAAAAATATTTATATTTATTGATCATTAATATGTTTTCAGCTCAAGAAGAGGTGACAGCGATAAGACGCCCCTGAAGGCAGTGTACAAAAATGGACGCCTTGTGATGGTTTGATAAGAGGATTGAGAATCAAGGTTTTAAATCGAAGTCTTTATTCTTTAATATAGATGTTACTTTTTTAATATTTTATGTTAAATACTTGTATATAATGGAAGCTCCCGGCCACCTGCTGCCATCGCATATAATGACGTGGACGGTGTATAGTCGACCAAGAAAGTGCTTTACCAATATGGATGACGGCTTCCAGTTAAAGAAAATTTTGCTAAGGGTTAGTATTAGAAATTAACGTAATGTATAACAAGCAAAAATGAGCCTTTTAGCTAATTGACGTGCAAACAACATTCGACCTTAGAGTGGCAAATCAATTTCTTGTTCGACTATACTTATAGTAGGAGCCCAAGAGGGTATTTTGCGCAATACTCGGGCGCGGCAGAAAATTATATAGGGAGAATCCTAGCACCCTGTAATGTGTCCCTAACAAATATAAAACTTACTAATAGCCTTACCTTAACATAACTTTTTTTTTCGTTTTT